>CM059439.1:83983280-84332485 GCA_030390025.1 Squalus acanthias
CCACTCCCTGTGGTAGCGAGTTCCACATTCTCACCACTCTTTGGGTAAAGAAATTCTTCTGAATCCCTATTGGATTTCTTGGTGACTATCTTATATTGATGGCTTCTAGTTATGCTCTTCCCACAAGTGGAAACATTCTCTCTGGTCCATTCTTATCAAAATTTTTCATAATTTTAAAGACCTCCATGAGGTAACCCATCTGCCTTTTTTCAAGAGAAAAGAGATCCAGCCTGTTCATCCTTTCCTGATGTGTATACCCTCGCATTTCTGGTATCATCCTTGCAAATCTTCTCTGCACCCTCTCCAGTGCCTCTATATACTTTTTATATTATGGCGACCAGAACTGTACGCAGTAACTCTAAGTATGGTCTAATCAAGGTTCAATACAGGTTGAGCATAACTTCCCTACTTTTTCAATTCGAGCCCTCTAGAAATAAAACCAGTGCTTGGTTTGCTTTGTTATGGCCTTGCTAACCTGTGTCGCAACTTTAGTGATTTGTGTATTTGTACTCCGAGATCCATTTGTTCCTCTACCAACTAGACTCGCACCTGCCAAGTATAAGTGACCTCCCTATTTCTTCCTACCAAATTGTAATACCTCACATTTATCTGTGTTGAACTTCATTTGCCATTTATTTGCCCATTCTGCAAGTTTATTAATGTCCTCCTGTAATTTGTTGCAGTCCTCCTCCGTATTGACTATTCCCCCAAATTGGTGTCATCCGCAAATTTAGAAATTATGTTTGATTCCAAAGTCTAAATCATTAATATAAATTGTGAACAGCAGTGGTCCCGCACTGATCCTTGTGGAACACCACTACCCATTCTGCCACTGTGAATAAGCTACCTTTACCCCTCCTGTCTGCTTTCTGTCTTGAAGCCAGCTTGCTATCCATTCTGCTACTTGTCCCCTGACTCCACCTTGTTCATCAGTCTATTATGGGCTACCTTAATCAAAGGCCTTTTGAAAATCTAGATAAATTACATCAACTGCATTACCATTGTCTACTCTGTTACCTCTTCAAAAAATTCAATGAGGTTGGTCAAGCAAGACTTTCCTTTTGAAATCCATGCTGACTATTCATTATTATATTTTTTGGTTTCTAGATGTTCTTCTATTTTCTCCTTTAGTAGGGATTCATTATTTTTCCTACCACCGATGTTAAGCTGACTGGTTTATAATTCCCTGGACATGTTCGATCCCCCTTCTTAAATATAGGTATTATGTTAGCTATCCGCCAGTCCTCTGGCACTACACCTTTTTCTAACGAATTATTAAATATGTGTAGTAATGCCTCTGCTATCTCTTCCTAGATTCTTTTAAAATGCTTGGATGGGTTTTATCCTCTGAGTTTGATTAGTTTATTTAATATATCCCCTCTTTTTATTTTAAATGTACTTACCTCATTACTATCTCAGTATCCAATGTCATGCCCACCTGTTCTATCTCCCTGGTAAATACTGAAGCAAAATAATTATTTAATATTTCTGCCATCTCTCTATCGTTACCTGTGGTATTATCCTGTCTATCCCTTAATGGCCCTATTCCTATCCCAACCGTCGTTTTTTTTTTGATGGGCCTGTAAATTATTTTACTATTTTGTTTTATGTTCCTTGATAATTTCATAGTTCCTCTTTGCCTTCCCAATTGTTTTTTGACTTCTCTCCTGTTGTCTTCGTATTCTCCCTGCTGTCTATGTACTTAAAGTGGAAGGGTGGAAGATGCCTGTGCGTGAGTTCTTTTAACGTGGGGTGGCCGTTGCACACCAGCTACCACATGGGCTTGACTGTCCTCCTCCCTCCTTCCCGCAGGTCCTCTCTACCTGGGTTTCGTAGAGATCATTGTGGTCCTCCTGACTTAAAGTATGCCTCTTTCCTTACCCTCAATTGTTCCCTTATAGCTTTATCATCATGGAGTCCATTAGTGTTTAGTTTGTTCTTTCCTTTTCGCTGAATATATTGTTCCTGCACTCTGTTGAACACCGTCTTAAATGTTTCCCATTGCTGATCTACTCGTGTTTGCCAATATTGCTGGCCATTTTATTTTCCCAAGTTTTATTCTCAGGCCCCTCAAAATCAGCTTTTCTCCAATCTGTTACCCTGGTTTTCATCATATTTATGTCCTTCTCAATTTTATCTTAAAGCGTATTATATTATGATCACTATTGCCTAGATATTCCCTTACTTTTACTTCTCTTATCTGCCCTGGTTCATTCCCCATTACTAGATCCAATCGTGAATCCTCCCTTGTTGGGCTTTTTACATACTGGGTTAGAAAGGAGTCCTGTACACATTGTTGGAACTCCATTCCCCTTATCCCCTTTACCTACCTCTACTATCCAATTAATATCGGGGTAGTTGACATTCCCACATCATTATTATTCTATGTTTTTTACTCATTTCCCTAATTTGTCTGGCATATTTCTTCCTCCGCCTCCGTTCCACTATTAGGTGGTTCTGTAGACTACACCTATTAGTGTGATTGATCTTTATTATCTTTTATCTCTATCATAGGATTCTATTTTTGTCTTGCTGATAGCTGTGTCACTTTTTTCTACTGCCATTATGTTATCCCTAATAAGTACAGCTACTCCACCTCCCCTTTTTCCCCCTCTATCTTTTTAAATATGTTATACCGCTACCAACTGTTTAATTCCAAGTCCTGATTTTTCTGTAGCCATTTCTCAGTAATCCCTACTATGTCTGGTTCCTCGCAACGCATGATTGCCTCTAGCTCCCCTGTTTTATTACGGACACTTTGTGCATTGCTGTACAGACAGTTTAATTCATTTTTAATAGGATTTCCTCTCACTTTATGTTTAACCATCTTTTTAGACTCCTGTTCTGTAACTCTATTTATTCCCTTGCCATCAATGTCCTCCCGTACTTTTATTCTTTCCTATGCTCTGTTTTCCTGTTTTGTTTATAATTAGGCTGGTTACGTTTCTTGTAGATCCCTCCCCCCATCTTACTAGTTTAAAGCCTTTGCCATCTCCCTATTTACCCTTCGGCTAGGACACGGGTCCCATCCCGGTTCAGGGGAGCCCGGTCCCATTGGTACAGCTTTCTTCCTGTCCCAGAATAGGTGCCAGTGTCCCATGAAAAGGAAACCCTCTTTCCCACAACCAGCCCTTTAGCCACGTGTTAATTCTCCTGATCTTTCTGCTATCTATGCCAATTTGCACATGACTCGGGCAATAATCCAGAGGTCCTCGAGGTCCTGCTTTTTAATTTAGCCCCTAATTCCTGAAACTCTTTCAGCAGGACCTCCTCCCTGTTCCTACCTATGTCGTTTGTTGCAACATGGACCACGACAACTGATTACCACTCCCTTTTCCAAATCCCTCTCCAGCCGCGTGAGATATCCCTTAACCTGGCACCGGGTAGGCAACACATCCTTCGGGATTCTTGCTTCTTGGCTGCAGAGGACACTATCTATCCCCCCTAATTATAGAGTCCCCTATCGCAGCCACATTTCTATGCTGCTCTTTCCCCCCCTTGGCCAGCCTTCTGAGCCACGGTGCCTTGGTCTGCATTGTGGCTGCCTCTGCTGCAGTCTTTCTCCTTATCCTCACAGGTAGTGAGTACATCGTACCAGTTGGACAGGATCAGTGTCTGCGGGACCTCTTCTCAACCTCTAATCCCTGCTACCCAAACTCCCTAGCAGTCACACCCTCCCCTTCCTGAACCTGTGCTTTCCTCGGGGTGTGACTGTATTCTGGATAAAACTGTCCAGAAATTACTCCCCCTCCCTTATGTGTCGGAGTGTCTCCAACTCGCACTCCAGCTCAATGACTTTGAGCCGGAGAGATTCGAGATGGAGACATCTCTGCGGACATGTTCGCTCGGGACAGTCTCGCATACTGCAGTCCAGATTGAGAGTAGACTGATGGGGTGGTAATTGGCCGGATTGGATTTGTCCTGCTTTTTGTGGACAGGACACACCTGGGCAATTTTCCACTTTGTTGGAGATATGCCAGTGTTGTAGCTGTACTGGAACAGCTTGGCTAGAGGCTCGACTAGTTCTGGAGCACAAGTCTGCAGCACTACAGCCGGGATGTTGTTGGGGTTCAGAGCCTTTGCTGTATCCAGTGCCCACAGCCGTTTCTTGATATCATGTGGAGTGACTCGAATTGGCTGAAGACTGGCTTCTGTGATGGTGGGGACCTCAATGAGGAGGCCGAGATGGATCATCCACTTGGCACTTTATGCTGAAGATGGTTGCAAACTCTTCAGCCTTGTCTTTTGCACTCATGTGCTAGACTCCACCATCATTGAGGATGTTCATGGAGTCTTCTTCCCGTTAGTTGTTTAATTATCCACCACCATTCACGACTGGATGTGGCAGCACTGCAGAGCTTTGATCTGATTCGTTGGTTGTGGGATCGCTAGCTCTGTCTATAGCATCAATACAAAAGCAAAATACTGCAGAAGCTGGAAATCTGAAATTAAAAACAGAAAATGCTGGAATATTCAGCAGGTCAGGCAGCATCGGTGAACATCCCCACTTCTGACCTTATGATGGAGGGAAGGTCATTATTGAAGCAGATGAAGATGGTTGGGCCTAGGACACTACCCCGAGGAACACCTGGAGAAATGTCCTGGGGCTGAAAGGTCATCAACCTGAAAAGTTAAATCAGTTTCTCCACAGATGCTGCCTGACCAGCTGAGTATTTCCCGCATTTTCTGTTTTTATTTCTGTCTATAGGCATGCTGCTTCTGCTGTTTAGCATGCACGTAGTCTTTTGTTGTAGCTTCACCAGGTTGGCACCTCATTTTTAGGTGCCCTGGTGCTGCTCCTGGCATGCTCTTCTACACTCGTCACTTGAACCAGGGTTGTCCCCTGGCTTAATGGGAATGGTAGAGTGAGGAATATGCCAGGCCATGAGGTTACTGGTGTAAGACGTGCAGATTACCCTCGCCCCATCCAACAGGTTATAGAGTTCGACTTGAGACTATGAGAAATTACACCAGACACCAGGGTTCTGTCACTTAACCTTTTATTGTTCCTCAGACAGACTCAAAACCCCAACCACTATTCGAGCAGTTCACCAATAATATTACAAGAAATCATACATACAACCACCCGCCGATGATCGCTCCAGCGTTAATTGTAGGTCCTGGTCAGCGAAAAGACTGGCCAGGCCCCTCCTTCCAACTGCAGCCTGATCCTCGTAGGCGAGATGACTGGCCAAACCACCTTCTTCCGACTGCAGTGCCGATATTCTTTAGCCGCTGTGTTTTATACAGTTTTCCTTGCCTTTTGCAGTAAATCAATCGTTCAGAGATAGTGAAATGTTCCTTTAATGTTGGTCTGAGCTGTTTGAGCAGTCAAACGTTCACATTAACTCATCCTGTGTGGCTATCCATTAGTTGTCCTTCTCACAGCCCAAAATTGTTCATTCACTCCTCAAAGTTTACAAAGGTGCCAGAAAACCACTTGATTAGGTTCATAAGTTACGTCGTATTCTGCATTTCAAAACTTCAAAGGTTTGACTTCTCACCTCAGAAAAGTCATCAGAGACACCATGCTACAATACTAAGGGGGGTTTGTTTATCTCTGTTGTCTCTCACTACCCCTGCAGTCACAACCATGTTTCTGCCTTATCAGTGAAAAAAATGAGAAGTCGCAAAACACACAGGTTATAGATCCAACAGCTTTATTTGAAATCACAAGCTTTCGGCGCGCTGCCTCTTCGTCAGGTGAAGGAGCAGCGCTCCGAAAGCTTGTGATTTCAAATAAAGCTGTTGGACTATAACCTGGTGTTGTGCGACTTCTCACTTTTGTTCACCCCAGTCCAACACTGGCATCTCCACATCATTATCAGTGAAAGACTGCTAGTTACATTCACCAATTTTATTTCACTTTGTAAAACCTTTTTGCCTGGCAAAGCATTTCAAGAAATATTAAAATTAAGGGTCTGTATATACTTTCTACACAGATTGTGGTGGAATATAATTCTGCTGCTGCTGATGGCCCACAGCACCTCTAGGATGCCCTGTTTTAAGCTGCCTGTTCTGTTCTGAATCTATCCCATTTAGCACGGTGGTAGTGCCCCACAACACGATGAGAGGTGTCCTCAGTGTGTAGATGGGACTTCATCTCCCCAGGATTGTGCGGTGGTCACTCCTACCAATACTGTCATGAACAGATGCATCTGCGACAGGTAGATTGGTGAGGAAGAGGTCAAGTAGGTTTTTCCCTCGTGTTGGTTCTCTCACCACCGGCTACAGGCCCAGACTGGCAGTTATGTCCTTCAGGACTTCAGCCAGCTTGCTCAGTAGTGGTTGCTACTGAGCCACTCTTGTTGTTGAAAAACTGTGTGAAGGATCAAGCCCCATAGTGCAAATACTATCAAGGTTGAAAAAAGTGGTGAGGAAATCAGGAGGTGTTGTCAGACAGGGTTTTTCATAGCCTGAAGCTTATAGAAGCGAGCAAAGACCACAGTCGAGGAGTTCCACCAGTGGAAAGCTACAGTAGTAGACTGTGCGATGAGTCTTGATCTCACACAATGAAGATGTACAGTGGTTAGGGCAGCGTATTTTCAGCTTAGGAGAACAAGATAGAAAACTTCAGGGGAGCACGAAATCAATGAAATAGAGAGAGAGAGATTAAAAAAAAGGTTGCAAAAGAGTTTAGAGGCCTTTTAAGTAAGAGAAGGATCACCCACACCACAACAAGCTTTTTCTTGTACCCTGTCCAATAACGTGGTAAGAATTGGAAGTGTGACCCCAGATGTGTAAGCAGTACTTAAGTCTTGGATGCACCTGGGTTTTATAGAGCGTAGAGCCAGATTTTTTATCTCTGGCCGGGATGGAAACTCCCACGGACTTCTCGGCAGAGGCCCATGCCATTTTAGCTCCAATGCTTCATTTAAATAGTTCAGATTCTGGCCTCTACCCTAAACCAGGGAGTGATGTCATGGTTGGCAGCTGGGAGCAGGGCTCTGAAGGATGTGGTCACCTGGGCCATTTCTGGCCCAAACGCTGCTTTTACTGGCAGTTCGGAGACTGTGCGTGAACTGTGCATTTTGGTGTTAAAATTGCATTGAGGTTCGAATTACGTCATTGGACCTCGAAATGTCAATATTTATGAGCCCTCACTTGGGAGTTAAAAATTGTGGGGGTCAAAACGGTGTGGGATGCAGTGGGTTCTGTCATGACACCATTTTAACTCCCCCCCGCACCCCCCCCCCCCCCCCTTGCCTGAGGGGAAATATCTGTTTGGCATAAAGAAGAAAGTAAGTTACTCGAGAGACTTTACCTAGAAGAGATGTAAAAAGTGACCGCTTGGCTCAGTTGGTCACACTCCCCCCACCCCTGAGTCAGAAGGTTGTGGGTTCAAGGCCCCCTCAGCACATAATTTAGGCTTTTGCTTCAGTACTGTACTGAGGGATTGTTACAATTATTGGAATCCTGTCTTTTTGGTGAGATGTTAAAACGAGGTCCCAGCTGGTTGTTCAAGTGGACGTAAAGATCCCTTGGCACGCTTTGGAAGAAAAGGAGGAAGATCTCCCAATGTTTGGCCAACATTCATCCTGAACCAATACCACCAAAACGCTTTAACCAGATCCCTCATCTCAGTGCTGTTTGTGGAACCTTGCTGCACACAAATTTGTGGCTGTGTTTGTCTTCAAAACAATGACAACTCCACTTTGAAAGGATTAATTGACTTTGATGTGCTTTGTAATGTCCCAAGTACATGAAAGATGATATATAAATGCAAGTTTGTTCTTGACTTTCCATTTGAAATCAAAGGACATAATGAGACCTGGAAAGTATATGGATGAAGAAGGGGTTAAGAGTGGAGTCAAAGTTCAGAGGTGGTAACCATTGATTGAAATTGCAAGAAGCATTAAGAAATTGTATCAGTTTGAATAATTGAAAGGAGCAATGGCCCCGTAATTTGCGATCAGCGGCAAAGCAAGGCGTTTACCGCTGGCCCTGAAGAAAGCGTCCCACAAAAGATCTCGTGATCTCTGTGGCGAGTTCGGTTTTTCCGATGCATAATTGAAATCAACACAAGTTAATGGGGATCCCTAAAGTTGGCAGACTTTGCCAAAGTTTTTCAACTTGTCCAATGTAGAAACAAATAAATTATCATAAGTATTCAAATAAGAGTTCTGGAGCTGTGTAATCTAGGCAACAAGATCATGCCAATAATTGTACTGGTGATCATGGCCAGAACTTTCAAGGAATGGGATAATTTTAGATTTAAGAGCATCTTCATAACTTTAGAAAGTACCCATGTTACACACAACAGGGTGACATTTAGAAGAGTAAACAGATTATTTTTCTGAGGGATAAGATGAATATGAGCAAATTCCTTGGATGCCGACAGCCCTGAAACCTCACCCAAGTGATTATTTATCATTTACAATTCTTTACTGTTGTCATGAACTCATTTCTCTTATATGGAAGGAGGAGAGCATGCCAGGGGATCTCAGAGATGCCGTAATTGTGACCATCTTCAAGAAAGGTGACAAGTCGATTGCGGTAATTACAGAGGAGTTTCCCTGCTGTCTGCCACAGGAAAGTCATCGCAAGAATCCTCCTCAATCGCCTTCTACCAGTGGCCGAAGAGCTCCTCCCAGAGTCGCAATGCGGATTCGCCCACTAAGGGGCACAATGGACATGATCTTCACTGCACGTCAATTACAAGAGAAATGCAGGGAACAGCACCAACCGCTGTACATGGCTTTCTTGATCTCACAAAGGCCTTCGACACTGTCAGCCGTGAGGGAGTATGGAGTGTCCCTCCGCAAATTCTGCTGCCCTCAAAAGTTTGTCCACCATCCTCCGCCAGCTTCACGATGACATGCAAGCCGTGATCCTGACCAACAGTTCCACCACAGACCAATTCACGTATGAACCGGGTCAAGCAAGGCTGTGTCATCGCACCAACGCTCTTCTCGATCTTCCTTGCTGCAAATGCTCCATCTCACCCTCAGTAAGCTGCCCGCTGGAGTGGAGCTAATTTACAGAACAACGGGAAACTGTTCAACCTCCGTCGCCTCCAGCCCAGATCCAAGATCGTCCCATCCTCTGTCGTCGAATTACAGTATGCAGACGACGCTTGCGTCTGCGCTCACTTGGAGGTCGAACTCCAAACCATCGTCAACACCTTCACCGAAGCGTACGAGAGCATGGGCCTTACACTAAACATCCGTAAGACAAAGGTCCTCTACCAACCTGCCCCCCGCCACACAGTACTGCCCCCCGATTATCAAAATCCACGACAAGGCCTGGACAACGTGGACCACTTTCCATACCTCGGGAGCCTACTGTCAACAAGGGCAGACGTCGACGACAAAGTCCAACACCGCCTTCAGTGTGCCAGTGCAGCCTTCGGTCGCCTGAGGAAGAGAGTGTTTGAAGACCAGGGACCCCAAACCCGCACTAAGCTCATAGTCTACAGAGCAGCAGTGATACCTGCCCTGCTGTATGCCTCAGAGACATGGACCATGTACAGCAGGCACCTCAAAGCACTGGAGAGGTACCACCAACGCTGCCTCCGCAAGATCCTGCAAATCCATTGGCAGGATAGGCGCACCAACGTCAGTGTTCTTGCTCAGGCCAACATCCCCAGCATCGAAGCTTTGACCACGCTCGATCAGCTCCGATGGACGGGTCACATCGTCCGCATGCCCGATACAAGACTCCCAAAACAAGCGCTGTACTCGGAGCTCCGCACGGCAGAGAGGCCCCAGGTGGGCAGAGGAAACACTTCAAGGGACACCCTCAAAGTCTCCTTGAAAAAAGTGTACATCCCCACCGACACCTGGGAATCCCTGGCCCAAGACCGCCACAAAATGGAGGAGAAGCATCCGGGAAGGCGCGAACACCTCGAGTCTCTTTGCCGGGAGCAAGCAGAAAGCCAAGCGCAGGCAGCGCAAGGAGCGCACGTCAACCCAAGCACCCCACCCACCCGCCGTCTGCCCCACCTGACAGAGATGTAGGTCCCACATTGGACTCATCAGTCACCTGCAAACTCATTTTTAATGTGGAAGCAAGTCATCCTCGGTTCCGAGGGACTGCCTAAGAAGACAGAAGACTGTTGTTAGATGGAGAACACCTTAATGCCACCAGTTTGGGTTAGATTCAAGCTGAGCTCCAAGAAGTAAAAGGACTGTGTCCTTAACCCATGACAGTATCCAATTTCCCTGTTATTTTTTTAATGTGGGATAAAATATTCATTTGAAAACTTGATCCTTCTGTGAGCAATGAAAATATTGGAGAAATAAGGGTAAGTATTCTGAAATGCAGAACTTGTAAAGAGGAAAACCAACATTTCCTGTTTAAACTCTATATGCTCCTTTAAGGTGCAATATGTTGTAATTTCACTCTTTCCCCACTCAGTTTGATTCCCATTGCAGCTCTTAGACCATTGGGTAAGGCTTGGGAAATAGGGTTGCCACTCATCTAGTTGTGAATCAGAGAGTAGAGTTTTCTTTATAAATGTGGACACAGAAATTTATAATTGAAAAAGTGGTCAGGAAGTGCATCATTGATGTAAGACTTTTAATATGTAGAGAGATATTGAGAACATTAATAACAGTTCCTCCACAGCTTTGTGGGTAGATGGACCCTGTGGTGTGAAAAGGAACCCCACAGACCAATCCAGTTTTGAATGGCTGTATGGAAAATTCTGGGTTTTTGTTTAAATGAAGCCAATTTTTCCACTTATTTTTGTGACATATGCACAGGCATTCGTTATTCTGGTTTTCTTTTTTAAATTTGTTTCCTCCCCTCCTGAAAGTGTCACCTCATGCTGGTATAGGGTTTCATTGGTGCCAGATACCCTCCACACCTTGTCTAAGTGACCATTCTTCATGTGTGAGTCATAGAATTATACAGCACAGAAAGAGGCCCTTCGGCCCATCGTGTCTGCGCCAGCCATCAAGCCCTGTCGATTTTAATCCCATTTTCCAGCACTTGGTCCGTAGCCTTGTATGCTGTGGCGTTTCAAGTGCTCATCTAAATGCTTCTTGAATGTTATGAGGGTTCCTGCCTCTACCACCCTTTCAGGCAGTGAGTTCCAGATTCCAACCACCCTCTGGGTGAAAAAGTTTTTCCTCAAATCCCCTCTAAACCTCCTGCCCCTTACCTTGAAACTATGCCCCTTGGTTATTGACCCCTCTACTAAGGGAAAAAAGTTCCTTTCTAATCTACCCTATCTATGCCCTCATAATTTTGTACACCCCCCCCCCCCCTCAGCCTCTCTGCTCTAAGGAAAACAACCCCAGCCTGTCCAGTTTCTCTTCATAGCTGAAGCCCTGCAGCCCAGGTAACATCCTGGTGAATCTCCTCTGCACCCTCTCCAATGCAATCACATCCTTCCTATAGTGTGGCGACCAGAACTGCACACAGTATTCCAGCTGTGGCCTAACTAGCGTTTTGTACAGCTCCATCATAACCTCCGTGCTCTTATATTCTATGCCTCGGCTAATGAAGGTAAGTATCCCCATATGCCATTTTAACCACCTATCTACCTGTCCTGCTGCCTTCAGGGATCTATGTACATGCACACCAAGGTCCCTCTGATCCTCGTCCTTCCTAGGATCCTACCATTCATTGTGTATTCCCCTGCCTTGTTAGTCCCTCCCAAAATGCATCACCTCACACTTTTCAGGGTTAAATTCCATTTGCCACTGTTCTGCCCATCTGACCAACCTGTCTATATCGTCCTGTAGCCTGAGGCTTCCCTCCTCGCTATTTACCACCCCCACCAATTTTCGTGTCATCTGCGAACTTACTGATCATACCTCCTACATTCATATCTGAATCATTAATGTACACTACAAACAGCAAAGGACCCGCACCGTTCCCTGCGGTATACCCTGGACACAGGCTTCCAGTCACAAAAACAACCTTCGACCATCACCCTCTGCCTCCTGCCACTAAGCCAATTTTGGATCCAATGTGCCAAGTTGCCTGAATCACATGGGCTCTTACCTTCTTGACCAGTCTCCCATGCAGGACTTTGTCAAAAGCCTTACTGAAGTCCATGTAGACCACATCAACTGCACTACCCTCATCCACACACCTAGTCACCCCCTCAAAAAATTCAATCAAATTGGTCAGACATGATCTCCCCCTGACAAAGCCATGCTGACTATCCTTGATTAAAATCCTTGCCTCTCGAAGTGGAGACTAATTCTGTCCCTCAGAATTTTTTCCAATAATTTCCCTACCACTGATGTTAGGCTCACTGCCTGTAATTCCCTGGTTTATCCCTACTACCCTTCTTGAATAATGGTACTACGTTAGCTGTTCTCCAGTCCTCTGGCACCTCCCCTGTGGCCAGAGAGGTTCTGAAAATTTGTGTCAGAGCCCCTGCAATCTCCTCCCTTGCCTCACACAGCAGCCTGGGATACATCTCATCTGGCCTGGAGATTTATCCACTTTTAAGCCCGCTAAAACCACTAGTACCTCCTCCCTCTCAATACTAATTTGTTCAAGTATATCACAATCCCCCTGCCTGATTTCTATGCCTACATTGTCCTTCTCCATGTGAACACAGATGCAAAATATTCATTTAAAACCCCACCTACATCTTCTGGCTCTACACACAGATTGCCACTTGTCCCTAATGGGCCCTACTGTTTCCCTGGTTATCCTCTTGCCCTTAATATACTATAAAACACCTTGGGATTTTCCTTTATTTTGCCCGCCAGTGTTATTTCATGCCCCCTCTTCGCGCTCCTAATTTCTTTTTTAAGTACCCCCCTGCACTTTCTATACCTCCTCTAGGGCTTCCACTGTTTTTAGTCCTTTGTATCTGCCAAAAGCCTCCCTTTTTTTTCCTAATCCATTCTCGTACATCCCTTGACATCCAGGGTTCCCTGAGCTTGTTGTCCCACCCTTGACGTTTACGGGAACATGTTGCCGTTGTACTCTCTCTATTTCCTTTCTGAAAGACTCCCACTGCTCTGATGTGGATTTCCTACAAGTAGCTGATCCCAGTCCACTTTGGCCAGATCCTGCCTTATCATATTAAAATCGGCCTTCCCTCAATTAGAACCTTTATTTCCGGTCCATCTTTGTCCTTTTCCATGACTACCTTAAATCTCACCGAATTATGGTCACTGTCACCAAAATGCTCTCCTACTAACACTTCTACCACTTGCCCGGCTACATTCCCTAGAATTAGGTCAAGTACCGCCCCCTCTCTTGTAGGACTTTCTACATGCTGGCTCAAAAAGCTCTCCTGGATGCACTTTAAGAATTCTGCACCCTCTAATAGCTTTATAAACTAGATAAATATGAGTGGAGCAGTGAGGCTATAAAAGCCTGCGGTATCCAGGTAGGCCCCTCTTTTACAGCGGCGGACCTGGGCGAGAAGTGAGTGGAGCAGCGAGGCTAAAAAGCTATACAGGGTGATTGCTTTAATAGTGCGGGTCGCAGTGGTTGCTGGGTAAGTTTTTTTTTACCTGTATATAAGTTGGCGGTTTCTAAACCCGAGACACTACACTTGTAGTGTCCCCCACCCTTCCACCTCCTCTAACCTAAAGGGGGTGAGTATCTAAACTCACTTTCGCGGGCTTTTGTTTGCAGAGGCTGGTCGGGAGCGGAGAGAGCCGAGGCCCGGTGAGTATCTAAACTCACTTTCGTGGGCTTTTGTTTGCAGAGGCTGCTGTCAGGAGCAGAGAGAGCCGAGGCCC
This sequence comes from Squalus acanthias, assembly GCA_030390025.1. NCBI lineage: Eukaryota > Metazoa > Chordata > Chondrichthyes > Squaliformes > Squalidae > Squalus > Squalus acanthias. Next base: position 83,996,945 of record CM059439.1, read on the forward strand.
GGTGAGTATCTAAACTCACTTTCGCGGGCTTTTGTTTACAGAAGCTGGTGTCGGGAGCGGAGAGAGCTGAGGCCCGGTGAGTATCTAAACTCACTTTCGCGGGCTTTTGTTTACGGAGGCTGGTGTCGGGGGCGGAGAGAGCTGAGGCCCGGTGAGTATCTAAACTCACTTTCGCGGGCTTTTGTTTGCAGAGGTTTACCAATCTCAGACCGGCGGCGGCGTTCCAGAGCCACGTTATGATTCAAAACGTGACGTGGGCAGGAGGGAGCGGCTGATTGGGTGAGTACGGCAGGTTAGTATTTATACTACTTTATAGTTTGATAGTTAAGGTTCATAGATTATAAAGTTTCGAAGATCTTAATTTTGTGATTATAATTTCTAGTGCTAGTAACCAAGGGCCCTTGAGTAATTCATTTAATTGAGTGAAATTGGTGGTATTGATTTGATTTAATTAAAGTTCAATTAATTAAAGGGTAAGTCATGGCAGGACAGCCCAGCCCCGTGTTGTGCTCCTCCTGCTCTATGTGGGAAATCAGGGACCCTTCCGGTGTCCCTGACGACCATGTGTGCGGGAAGTGTATCCAGCTGCAGCTACTGACAGCCCGTATTGCGGCGCTGGAGCTGCGGCTGGATGCATATTGGAGCATTCGCGATGCTGAGAACCTCGTGGATAGCACGTTTAGTGAGTTGGTCACACCGCAGGTGAAGGGTGTACAGGCAGGAAGGGAATGGGTGACCACCAGGCAGAGTAGGAGGTGCAGGCAGGTAGTACAGGGGTCCCCTGTGGCCATCCCCCTCTCAAACAGATATACCGCTTTGGATACTGTTGGGGGGGATGACTTAGGGGAAGGCAGCAGCAGCCAACTTCCTGGCACCATGGGCGGCTCTGCTGCACAGGCTGGGAGGAAAAAGAGTGGAAGAGCTATAGTGATAGGGGACTCAATTGTAAGGGGAATAGATAGGCGTTTCTGCGGCCGCAACCGAGACTCCAGGATGGTGTGTTGCCTCCTTGGTGCAAGGGTCAAGGACGTCTCGGAGCGGCTACAGAACATTTTGGAGGGGGAGGGCGAACAGCCAGCTGTCGTGGTGCACATAGGCACCAACGATATAGGTAAAAAAGGGGATGAGGTCCTAAAAGCAGAATATAGGGAGTTAGGAGGTAAATTAAAAAATAGGACCTCAAAGGTAGTAATCTCAGGATTGCTACCAGTGCCACGTGCTCGTCAGAGTAGAAATAGGAGGATATTTCAAATGAATACGTGGCTAGAGGAATGGTGCAAGGGGGAGGGATTCAAATTCCTGGGACATTGGAACCGGTTCTGGGGGAGGTGGGACCAGTACAAACCAGACGGTCTGCACCTGGGCAGGGCCGGGACCGCTGTCCTAGGAGAGTGTTTGCTAGTGCTGTTGGGGAGGATTTAAACTAATGTGGCAGGGGGTTGGGAACCTGAGCAGGGAGACAGAGGAAAGCATGTCAGGAAGGGACAGAAGGTATGGAGTAAAAGGTAAAGTGTTAAATAAGGAAAAAGCAGGAAGTAAGTGTCGCAAAACACATTTGAAAGTTCTTTATCTGAATGCACGTAGCATTCGTAACAAAATTGACGAGTTAACGGCACAAATAACTATGTATGGGTATGATCTTGTGGCCATTACAGAAACATGGCTGCAGGGTGACAACATCTGGGAATTAAATATGCCAGGGTATTTAACAATCAGGAAGGACAGGCAGGAAGGAAGGGGAGGGGGGTGGCTATGTTAATAAAGAAAGGAATCACTGTAATACAGAGAAATGATATTGGGTCAAAAGATCAGGATAATGAAACAGTTTGGGTAGAGATTAGGAATAATAAGGGGAAAAACACACTGGTGGGTGTAGTATATAGGCCTCCTAATAGTTGCAACTCTGTTGGAAGAAGTATTAATCAGGAAATAGTTGGGGCATGTAATAAGGGAACAGCTATAATTATGGGGGATTTTAACTATCATATTAACTGGACAAATCAAATTGGGCAGGGCAGCCTTGAGGAAGAGTTTATTGAGTGTCTTAGGGATGGATTTCTTGAGCAGTATGTAACTGATCCTACAAGGGGGCAAGCAACCTTGGACCTGGTACTGTGTAATGAGTCTGGATTAATTAATAATGTCCTAGTTAAGGATCTCCTTGGAATGAGTGACCATAACATGGTTGAATTCCATATCCAATTAGAGGGTGAGAAGGTTGGTTCTCAAACAAGCATACTGAGCTTGAATAAAGGAGACTATGATGGCATGAGAGCAGAATTGATTAAAGTGGACTGGGAAAATAGATTAAAGGGTAAGACGGTACATGAGCAGTGGTGTTCATTCAAGGAGTTATTTTACAACTTTCAAAATAAATATATTCCACTGAGGAAAAAAGGGTGTAAAAGAAATGACAGCCATCCATGGCTAAGTAAAGAAATTAAAGAAAGTATCCAACTAAAAACAAGGACATATAAGGTAGCCAAAGTTAGTGGAGGATAGAAGATTGGGAAGTCTTCAAAAGACAACAAAAAGTAACTAAAGGATTGATTAAGAAAGGGAAAATAGACTATGAAAATAAATTAGCAAAAAATATAAAAACAGATAGCAAGAGTTTCTATAGTTATATAAAAAGAAAAAGGGTGGTTAAGGCAAACGTAGGTCCCTTAGAGGATGAGACCAGGAATTAATGGTGGGAAACATGGAGATGGCAAAAATGCTGAACAAATATTTTGTTTCAGTCTTTACGGTAGAGGACACTAAGAATATCCTAACACTGGACAAACAGGGGGCTCTAGTGGGGGAGGAGCTAAATACGATTGAAATTACTAAGGAATTGGTACTCAGTAAAATAATGGGACTCAAGGCGGATAAATCCCCTGGACCTGATGGCTTACATCCTAGGGTCTTGAGAGAAGTGGCAGTAGGAATTGTGGATGCTTTGGTAATAATTTTCCAAAACTCCCTGAACTCAGCAAAGGTCCCGGCAGATTGGAAAACTGCTAATGTAACACCCTTATTTAAAAAGGGTAGTAGGCAGAAGGCTGGAAATTTTTGACCAGTTAGCCTAACATCTGTGGTGGGTAAAATTTTAGAGTCTATTATTAAGGAGACAGTAACGGAACATTTAGATAAACATAATTTAATAGGACAAAGTCAGCATGGCTTTATGAAGGGGAAGTCATGTCTGACAAATTTGCTCGAGTTCTTTGAGGACATAACGTACAGGGTGGATAAAGGGGAACCAGTGGATGTAGTGTATTTAGACTTCCAGAAGGCATTCGACAAGGTGCCACATAAAAGATTATTACTCAAGATAAAAAATCACTGGATTGGGGGGTAATATCCTGGCATGGGTGGAGGATTGGTTATCTAACAGGAAGCAGAGAGTTGGGATAAATGGTTCATTGTCGGACTGGCAACCAGTAGCCAGTGGTGTTCCGCAGGGGTCGGTGCTGGGTCCCCAACTCTTTACAATCTATATTAACGATTTGGAGGAGGGGACCGAGTGTAACATATCAAAGTTTGCAGATGATACAAAGATGGGAGGGAAAGTAGAGAGTGAGGAAGACATAAAAAACCTACAAGGGGATATAGACAGGCTGGGTAAGTGGGCAGAGATTTGGCAGATGCAATACAATATTGGAAAATGTGAGGTTATGCACTTTGGCAGGAAAAATCAGAGAGCAAGTTATTATCTTAATGGCGAGAAACTGGAAAGCACTGCAGTTCAAAGGGATCTGGGGGTCTTGGTGCAAGAAAATCAAAAAGTTAGTATCCAGGTGCAGCAGGTGATCAAGAAAGCCAATGGAATGTTGGCTTTTATTGCTAGGGGGATAGAATATAAAAACAGGGAGGTATTGCTGCAGTTGTATAGGGTATTGGTGAGACCGCACCTGGAGTACTGCATACAGTTTTGGTGTCCATACTTAAGAAAAGACATACTTGCTCTCGAGGCAGTACAAAGAAGGTTCACTCGGTTAATTCCGGGGATGAGGGGGTGGACATACGAGGAGAGGTTGAGTAGATTGGGACTCTACTCATTGGAGTTCAGAAGAATGAGAGGCGATCTTATTGAAACATATAAGATTGTGAAGGGGCTTGATCGGGTGGACGCGGTGAGGATGTTCCCAATGATGGGTGAAACTAGAACTGGGGGACATAATCTTAGAATAAGGGGCTCCTCTTTCAAAACTGAGATGAGGAGAAACTTTTTCACTCAGAGGGTAGTGGGTCTGTGGAATTTGGTACCCCAGGAAGCTGTGGAAGCTACTTCATTAAATAAATTTAAAACAGAAATAGACCGTTTCCTAGAAGTAAAGGGAATCAGGGGTTACGGGGAGCGGGTTGGAAATTGGACATGAGTTTGAGTTCGGATCGGTCAAGGCATGTGGGTGGCGAAGCGGGCCCAGGGGCCGAGTGGCCTGGTCCTGCTCCTGCTTCTTGTGTTCTTTAGAGTTGAGGTTGGATCAGATCAGCCATGATCTCATTGAATGGCGGAGCAGGCTCGAGGGGCCGATTGGTCTACTCCTGCTCCTATTTCTTATGTTCTTATGTTCTAAGCCTTTCACACTCTAAGCCTTTCACACTCTGACTATCCTAGTTAATATTGGGGAAGTTGAAATCCCCTACTATTATTACCACACTTCTCTGAGATTTGCCTGCATATCTGTTCCTCCATCTCCCCCTGACTGTTTGCTGGGAGTGTACTATAGGCCCCCAAAGTGCTTGCCCCCCTTTTTGTTTTTAAGTTCTACCCATATGGCCTCATTAGAGGAACCTGCTAAGATATCATCCCACCTTACAGCAGTAATTGACTCCTTGATTAATATTGCGACACCCCCTCCTCTTTTACACCCACCTCTGTCTTGCCTGAAGATTCTATACCCCGGAATATTGAGCTGCCAGTCCTGCCCCTCCCTGAACATGTCTCTGTGATAGCAACAATATCATACTCCCATGTGTTCATCAACACCTTCAATTAATCTGCCTTACTCGCAAGATTCCTTGCATTAAAATAAATGCCATCCAGCCTTGCCATACTCCCTTGTGCTGTTACATATTTGCTCTACCTTCCAGGCTGACTTGTTTTTTCCTCTATATTTGGCTGTACATCACCCCTACTATAGCTTCACTCTGTAGCCCATCCCCCTGCCAGGTTAGTTTAAACCCCCCACAACAGTACTAGCAAACCTCCCCGCAAGGATGTTGGTCCCGTTCCGGTTCAGGTGCAACCCGTCCGACTTGTACAGGTCCCACCTTCCCCAGAAGCAGACCCAGTGATCCAGGAAACGAAAGCCCTCCCTCCTGCACCAACTCTTTAGCCACGCATTCATCTGCTCTATCCTCCTATTCCTATACTCACTAGCACGTGGCACCGGGAGTAATCCAGCGATTACAACCTTTGAGGTCCTGCTTTTTAATCTGCAACCTAGCTCCCTAAATTCTTGTTGCAGGACCTCATCCCTCTTTCTACCCATGTCGTTGGTACCAATGTGAACCACGACCTCTGACTGTTCGCCCTCCCCCTTCAGAATGCCCTGCAGCTGTTCAGTGACATCCTTGACCCTGGTACCAGGGAGGCAACATACCATCCTGGAGTCACGTCTGCGGCCACAGAAACGTCTATCTGTCCCCCTGGAGTCTAGACAGTGAGTGTTGGTAAGCTATACGTGTGTGTTTGTGGGGGGTGGGGAGGAAGCAGCCCAGCTGGGCCCCATCTCATCCAGGTGGTCCACATGTGCATTTTCGAGAAGACCGCATATGGATCAGGAGTAGGATCACGAACTGACAAGTACAGCACTGGTACTGCTGCCTAATTCAGTGGATTGGGTTGCAACCCGAGTCCTACTTGGTCTGTGGGGTTCTTTTCCATGCTGTAGGATCCATCTACCCATAAAGCTGTTGTTAAATTTTCAATATCGTCCTAGATATTAAAAATCTTACATTGATGTGTACTTCCTGTCCATTTTCCCATTATAAATTCCTGGGCCCACATTTTTAAAAGAAACTCTTTAGGTAAACTTGTCACACTGTAATTACACCTTCCTGGCAGTACCACCAGTTCACCTGAGGAAGGGGCGATCGATAGCTCCGAAAGCTTGTGATTTCAAATAAAGCTGTTGGACTATAACCTGGTGTTGTGCGACCTCTCAATTTTGTCCACCCCAGTCCAACACCGGCATCTCCGCATCAGTACCACCAGTGGCAGGAGTGTGTAATTACACAGTGACCGGTTTACATAGGCAGTTCCCATTAAAAATGTGGTCACTGAAATGTATAAAAATAAGTATGGGGATTAAGTTATATTTGTGTGCCCTCGTCCAATGGTCAGCTTGGTCATATTCCCATTTCAGTGAAGATTACGTTTGTTCTTGATTTGGTGGCAATACTTACAATCAGGAAAGGAAACACACACGCAACTAGTAATGTTTTGGAAAGGTGAGGTGATACAACTACTGAAATACTAGTAAATTAAAAAACAGAAAATGCGCGGCAGGTGAGCCAACATCACACAGCACAAGAATTGAAAATGTTTAGGGCGTTTATTTGTCAAGTTGCAATGGTCCGCCTGTTTTTTGTTTAAAGGGAACCCCATGTAGGAGTTTGGATAATTCATCTTTTTTAGGTCAGTTTCCCCTTCCTGTCATTACAGTAGGGTTGGGACGTGGAGGTAATTTAGTCGGTTTTGCTGGCACTTGGAGGCGGAAGTGTCGCATTGTTGTTCGCGGGTACCAGTGCAACGCGAGCGCGAGAGTGGAGTCGAGGCATCGGCGGCACGGAGCCTGATCCCCGGAGCGCGAGGTGGCGGCGGCAGCAGCAGCAGCAGCAGCAGCACTGATCCTGGTCCCCGGAGCGCGAGGCGGCGGCACTGAGCCCGAGCCCTGGAGCGCGAGGCGGCGGCACTGAGCCCGAGCCCTGGAGCGCGAGGCGGCGGCACTGAGCCCGATCCCTGGAGCGCGAGCCTCAGGTAAAGGGCGCGCGGCGGTTGGTCGAGCGAAGGGAAGGAGCCGGCGACTGAGCGGGCCCGAGGGGGAGGGAAGGGACGGGGGGGAAGGGACGAGCGGTTGGAGTGGTAAGCGGGCACCGTTTGGAGTTAAAGAGCGGGAGACCCGGGCCGGGAAGAACAGGCTTGGGCACAGGCAGTGTGGAAAGATGGGGGATGGAGGCAGGGGAGAGGCCTGGGCACAGGCAGAGACCGTGTGTGTCTGTCGATTCAAGTTGACGGTTCCACGTCACGCTGGAGGTTGTCTGTATTTACCCTGAGTGGCGAGTCATTGTACCCGCGTCAGCGAGAAACCTGCTGACTTGAACTTAGTGACTGCATTCCCCTTCTCCCCCACTCTCCCATTTCCCTCCCCCCCACTCTCCCATTTCCCTCCCCCCCACTCCCCATTTCCCTCCCCCCCACTCCCCCATTTCCCTCCCCCCCACTCCCCCATTTCCCTCCCCCCCACTCCCCCATTTCCCTCCCCCCCACTCCCCCATTTCCCTCCCCCCCACTCCCCCATTTCCCTCCCCCCCACTCCCCCATTTCCCTCCCCCCACTCTCCCATTTCCCTCCCCCCCACTCTCCCATTTCCCTCCCCCCCACTCTCCCATTTCCCTCCCCCCCCACTCTCCCATTTCCCTCCCCCCACTCTCCCATTTTCCCTCCCCCCCACTCCCCCATTTTCCTCCCCCCCACTCCCCATTTCCCTCCCCCCACTCCCCCATTTCCCTCCCCCCCACTCCCCCATTTCCCTCCCCCCCACTCCCCCATTTCCCCTCCCCCCACTCCCCCCCATTTCCCTCCCCCCCACCCCCCATTTCCCTCCCCCCCCCCCCACTCCCCCATTCCCCCCCCCCCCCCCACTTCCCCCATTCCCCCCCCCCCCCACTCCCCCATTTCCCCCCCCCACTCCCCCATTTCCCCCCACCTCCCCCATTTCCCCCCCACCTCCCCATTCCCCCCCACTCCCCCATTCCCCCCCCCCACTCCCCATTTTCCCCCCCCCCCCACTTTCCCACCATTTCCCCCCCCACTCCCCCATTTCCCCCCCACTCCCCATTCCCCCCCACCTCCCCCACTCCCCCATTTCCCCCCCCCACTCCCCCATTCCCCCCCCCCCACTCCCCCATTCCCCCCCCCCACTCCCCCATTTCCCCCCCCCACTCCCCCATTTCCCCCCCCCCCACTCCCCCCCATTTCCCCCCACTCCCCCCCATTTCCCCCCATTTCCCCCCACTCCCCCCCCCACTTCCCCCTCTCCCCCCCATTTCCCCCCCTCTCCCCCATTTCCCCCCACTCTCCCCCATTTCCCCCCACTCTCCCCCATTTCCCCCCACTCTCCCCCCATTTCCCCCCACTCTCCCCCATTTCCCCCCACTCTCCCCCATTTCCCCCCACTCTCCCCCATTTCCCCCCACTCTCCCCCATTTCCCCCCACTCTCCCCCATTTCCCCCCACTCTCCCCCATTTCCCCCCACTCCCCTTCTCCCCCATTCCCCAGCGGCCTGGACTAATGATTCAGAGACATGAGTTCAAAACCCACCACGGCAGCTGGGGAATTTAAATTCAGTTAATTAAATAAATCTGGAATAATTACTAGTATCAGTAATGGTAACCATGAAACTATCGGATTGTCGTAAAAACCCATCTGGTTCACTAATGCCGTTTAGGGAAGGAAACCTGCCGTCTTTACCTGGTCTGGCCTATATGCGACTCCAGACCCACAGCAATGTGGTTGACTCTTAACTGCTGCCCTCTGAAATGGCCTAGCAAGCCACTCAGTTGTAACAAACCGCTACGAAACACAATACAGGAAACTCTTTATTAACCGGGACCAGCGTGGTGCCGGTTTATCGAAAGTACCGGATAACGGAGAGTTATATCTACCGAGGCTATTTTTAACAAAGAAAAATAAATAAATCAAGAAATGTGCAGTATACTTCCGACAGCGCCAGGAGGCCGAGTAGTGGCACTTTTGAAAACTACCCCTACTGACTAAATCGGCGTTCGCGGACTCTGACTCGGACTCTGGATTGGCAACATTATTTGAGAGGAGTTTTCGGAGGATGATTTTTGCCGGTTAAGCGAGAATTCCGGATATTTGGTGCCGGATAAACAAAAGTTTCCTGTAATAAGAATGAAACCGGACGGACCACCCGGTATTGACCTCGGCACCGGCCATGGACACGGCAATGGCAATGGCACACCCAGCCCAATCGACCCTGCAAAGTCCTCACCAACATCTGGGGATGTTGGGAGAGCTGCCCCACAGACTTGTCAAGCAACAGCCTGACATAGTCATACTCACAGAATCAAATCTTTCAGCCAATGTCCCAAACTCCTCCATCACCATCCCTGGGTATTTCCTGTCCCACTGGCAGGACAGACCCACCAGGGGTGGTGGCACAGTGGTATACAGTGGTATACAGTCAGGAAGGAGTGGCCCTGGGAGTGCTCAACATTGACTCTGGACCCCATGATGGCTTCAGGTCAAGCATGGGCAAGGAAACCTCCTGCTGACTACCTCCTACCGCCCTCCCTCAGCTGATGAATCAGTACTCCGCCATGTTGAACACCACTTGGGATAAGCACTGAGAGTAGCAAGGGCACAAAATGTACTCTGGGTGGGGGACTTCAATGTCCAGAGAACCAACACGAGGGGAAAAATCTACTTGACCTCGTCCTCACCAATCTACCTGTCGCAGATGCATCTGTCCATGACAGTATTGGTAGCAGTGACCACCGCACAGTCCTTGTGGAGACGAAGTCCCATCTTCACACTGAGGACACCCTCCATCGTGCTGTGTGGCACTACGATCGTGCTAAATGAGATAGATTCAGAACAGACCTAGTAGCTCAAAACTGGGCATTCATGAGGTGCTGTGGGCCATCAGCAGCAGCAGAATTGTATTCCACCACAATCTGTACCCTCCTGGGCCGGCATATCCCTCACTCTACCATTACCATCAAGCCAGGGGACCAACCCTGGTTCAATGAGGAGTGCAGAAGAGCATGCCAGGAGCAGCACCAGGCGTACCTAATAATGAGGCGCCAACCTGGTGAAGCTGCATCACAGGACGACATGCATGCTAAAAAGCGGAAGCAACATGCTATAGACAGGGCTAAGCGATCTCAGATCAAAGCTCTGCAGTCCTGCCACATCCAGTCGTGAATGGTGGTGGACCATTAAACAACTAACGAGAGGAGGAGGCTCCATGAATATCACCATCCTCAATGATGGTGGAGCCCAGCATGTGAGTGCAAAATACAAGGCTGAAGCGTTTGCAACCATCTTCAGCCAGAAGTGCCAAGTGGATGATCCATATCGGCCTCCTCCTGAGGTCCCCACCATCACAGAAGCCAGTCTTCAGCCATGTCGATTCACTCCACGTGATATCAAAAAATGGCTGAGCGCACTGGATACAGCAAAGGCTGTGGGCCCCGACCACATTCCGGCTATCGTGCTGAAGACTTGTGCTCCAGAACTAGCTGCGCCTCCAGCCAAGCTGTTCCAGTACAGCTACAACACTGGCATCTATCCGACAATGTGGAAAACTGCCCAGGTATGTCCTGTCCACAAAAAGCAGGATAAATCCAACCCGGCCAATTACCGCCCCATCATTCTACTCTCAATCATCAGCAAAGTGATGGAAGGTGCCAGCGACAGTGCTATCAAGTGGCACTTACTCACCAATAACTTGCTCACTGATGCCCAGTTTGGGTACCGCCAAGACCACTCGGCTCCCGACCTCATTATAGCCTTGGTCCAAACATGGACAAAGGAGCTGAATTCCAGAGGTGAGGTGAGATTGACTGCCCTTGACATCAAGGCAGCATTTCACCGAGTGTGGCATCAAGGAGCCCAAGTAAAACTGAAGTCAATGGGAATCGGGGGGGGAAACGCTCCACTGGCTGGAGTCATACCTAGCACAAAGGAAGATGGTTGTGGTGATTGAAGGTCAATCACAGCTCTCAGGGCAGTGTCCTAGGCCCAACTATCTTCAGCTGCTTTATCAATGACCTTCCCTCCAACATAAGGTCAGAAATGGGGATGTTCGCTGATGATTGCAGAGTGTTCGCAACTCCTCAGATAATGAAGCAGTCCATGCCCGCATGCAACAAAACCTGGATGACGTTCAGGCTTGGGCTGATAAGTGGCAGGTAACATTCGTGCCTCAGATGTGCCAGGCAATGACTATCTCCAACAAGCGAGAGTCTAACCACCCCCCCATGACATTCAACGGTATTAATGTCGCCGAATCCCCCACCATCAACATCCTGGGGGTCACCATTGATGAGAAACTTAACTGGACCAGCCACACACATACTGTGGCAACAAGAGCAGGTCAATGGCTACGTATTCTGCGGCGAGTGTCTCACCACCTGACTCCCCAAAGCCTTTCCACTATCTACAAGGCACAAGTAAGGAGTGTGATGGAATACTCTTCACTTGCCTAGATGAGTGCAGCTCCAACAACACTCAAGAAGCTCGACACCATCCAGGACAAAGCAGCCCGCTTGATTAGCACCCCACCCGCCACCTTAAACATTCACTCCCTCCACCTGTGGCTGCAGTGTGTACCATCTACAAGATGCACTGCAGCAACTCGCCAAGGTTTCTTCGGCAGCACCTCCCAAACCTGCGACCTCTGCCACCTAGAAGGACAAGGGCAGCAGGCGCATGGGAACACCACCACCTCCAAGTTCCCCATCAAGTCACACACCATCCTGACTTAGAAGTATATCACCGATCCTTCATCGTCGCTGGGTCAAAATCCTGGAACTCCCTACCTAACAGCACTGTGGGAGTACTTCCACCACACGGACTGCAGCGGTTCAAGAAGGCAGCTCACCACCACCTTCTCAAGGGCAATTAGGGCTGGGCAATAAATGCTGGCCTTGCCAGCGACGCCCACACCCCATAAACGAATAAAAAAAAACTCCCCTTATCCCCTATTCATCCCCTACTCCCCTTCTCCCCATTCCCCCCGTTCCCCTTCTCTTTCCCCCCCCCGTTCCCTATCTCCCAACCCTTGGCTCATTTATTTGTCTGCATAGGTCTACTTTTGGTCTCCCTGGGTGTCTCTTATCTGCTGCTGTATTGAAGGACATCTGCAGTTGCCATTTACATTTTAGTGGAATTTGAACTTTGCTATATTGCTTCCCGCATTCTACAAATTTGAACTCTGCTCTGTCCCCACTGCGTGCTTTGTTGTGTTTACAAAGCTAGGTGGGAAAGTAAGCTGTGAGGAGGGCGTAAAGAGGCTGCAAAGAGATATAGACCGGTTACATGTTTGGGCAAGAAGGTGGCAGATGGAGTATAATATGGGGATGTGTGAAATTATCCACTTTGGTATTAAGAATGGAAAAGCAGAATATTTTTTAAAAGGCGAGAGACTGGTAAATGTTGGGATTCAGGGAGATTTGGGGGTCCTTGTACACACATTACAGAAAGTTAACATGCAAGCAATTAGGAAAGCAAATGCTATGTTAGCCTTTATTGCAAGGGAGTTGGAGTATAAGAGTAAGAAAATCTTGCTGCAAATTATATAGGGCTTTGGTGAGACCACACTTGGAGTACTGTGTACAGTTTTGGTCTCCTTATCTAAGGAAGGATAAACTTGCTTTGGAGTGGGTGCAACAAAGGTTCACTAGATTGATTCCTGGGATGAAAGGGCTGTCCTTGGAGGAGTGATTAAGTAGAATGGGCCTATATTCTCTTGAGTTTAGAAGAATGAAAGGTGATCTCATTGAAACGTATAAAATTCTGAGAGGGCTTGACAGGATAGATGCTGAGAGGCTGTTTCCCCTGGTTGGAGAGTCTAGCACAAGGGGACATAGTCTCAGGATAAGGGGTCGGTCATTTAGGACTGAGCTGAGGAGAAACTTCTTCACTCAGAGGGTTGTGAATCTTTGGAATTCTCTACCCCAGAGGGCTGTGGATGGATGCTCAGTCATTGAGTATATTCAAGACAGAGATCGATAGATTTTTGGGCACGAAGGGAATCAAGGGATATGGGGATCGGGCGGGAAAGTGGAGCTGATGTAAAAGTTCAGCTGTGATCTTATTGAATGACGGAGCAGGCTCGTGGGGCCATATGGCTTACGATGCTCCTATTTGTTATGTTCTTTTGACCTTTAAGGCTAGTCTCTTTTCTTTCCCCCCCTGATCCCGAGTATTTGAACCTGGGGTAACAACAGAAAACGCTGGAAAAACTCAGCAGGCCAGGCAGCATCCGTGGAGAGAGAAACAGAGTTAACGTTTCTCTCTCCACGGGTGTTGCCTGGCCTGCTGAGTTTTTCCAGCGTTTTCTGTTGTTGTTTCGGATTTCCAGCATCTGCAGTATTTTGCTATCATATTTGAACCTGGGGCTTGGTATTCATTCTTCCTCTTGTTCTGCTATAGTTCTTTTGGCTTTGGAAACGGGGACTAATTCCTTCCTTGCATTTCTTCCCTATAATGTGTACTAAGGTCTATGGATCCCTTCACTGCTAAGCCATTTCTCTCTGAACAAACCAACTAGTGCGGGGGGGGGGGGGGGGTCAATAATCAAATTTGAGAAGGAGGGGGGAAAAAAAGGAAATCTGAAATAAAAGCAGAAACTGCTGGCCTGTACCTGAAATGTTGACCCATCATTTGCCTCTTCAGATGTTCAGACATGTAGCATTTTCTGTTTTTTATGATCATAATCAAGGGCACTCAAATTCTGAATCTGAAAATGTTCACTGTTGGCTCTAGATGTGGCCTGTATAATAACTCATTTGTACCTTTGATGTATAATTTGGTTCCCTTGCTGCCAAGTCACAAGAATAGATTTGACAAAGGAACAACGGCACAAGTGGCAGATGTACACGTATACAGTTCAGAAATTACAAACGTGGCTTTGAAGCAATCGGAACATGCAAATTTTCAACTTGCACCATTTAATATCAAGTCCTACTTGCAACTTTTTGCATTTAGAGTCAGAGCCTTTCCCAGTGTTGGGAGGAAGATCTGCCCAGACCAGCAGTGGTCAACGTGCATTGCTGACCTGTGTAGGCAGGCCGACTGAAATAGCTCAGTGCACACGGCAGCAGCCCTTTACATTTGCCTGGAAAAATTGAGGTTTCTTGTTTGTGGCACTTCATGACTGGTGCATTTGTTTTCAGTGCTGTTTCCTCTCTGTTTCTGGAGCTTGATTCTTTTGAGTCCCAATCTTTTGTCTTGCCACTGCTCCTATGATTCCATTCATTATCTGGCATTCTCCAGCTACCTATATAAGTTGACAGAATCCATTTTATGCTCGCAAGCCAGGGATTTTGTCACTGACTGCTCGGCAAGATTGAAATTGCTCTGCTGTCTCTATTTATTTAACTTTTTCTGGCAGGAAGAATCTTTGCACCCAAAATCTGGGCATTTCACTATGAACAGGTAAATGTGACGAGCAGCTTGTTGTGTATTAAAATTGGGTTATCCCAGCTTATTGAGAAGTTTAGATGCTGCTTGGTATGCAAACCTGGGTCTGTCCTTCTGCTGCTGAAGCTTGGTTCTATTCACTGGCATGTAGAAAGCTGCATCTTGCCTCTGTTCCTGGTCCCTGCCTGTGGTGCCTACTGTATGTTTGTTTAAGACAATAAATTCCCAATTGTTTGAATTGTAGATCAGTTCTAATTCAAAACTGTACCGCACAAATCAAATTTGTTGCAGTTCTGCAGTGATTTAGTTCTGCAGTGATTTAGTTTATTAACTATTTCAATGGAAACTATTACAGAATCGTAGAATTTTACAGCGCAGAAGAAGACCATTCAGCTCATTACTGTCCACTTTGTCCCGTTCACAGCCCTTCTCTTTTAAACTTTTATTATTCACCCTCCTTTTAAAAGTGGATTTTGCTTCCACTATTATTTCTAGTAGGGCATCCCATGTCCTAACAGCCCTCTGCATTTATATTTAAAAAAATTATCAATCTCTTAAACCTTCTTTTGGTGATGATCTTAAATTTATGCCTTCTAGTGAGTTTCTGACTCACTGGAAACAGTTTGCTCCGATTTACATTGTCAGTATCTCTATTGAACTCTTAACCTTCTTTGCTCCAATCAAAAGAGCCCTAGTTTCTCTATAGGCTCTTATAATTAAAGCCTCTCATCCCTGATGTCATCCTAGTAAATCTCTTCTGCACCCTCTCCGAGGTCTACACATTCTCCCTAAATTAAGGCACTCAAAACTAGACATGGTATTTTAACTGAAGCTGAACCAATGATTTGTATAGGTTTAGCATTACCTATTGCTTTTGGACTTTATACTCCTATTTATGAAACCTAGGATTCTATATGCATTTTTTTTTACAGCTGTATCAAGATTTGTGTATCTGAACCCCTAAACCTCTAAAACAAGCAAAATACTGCAGATTTTGGAAATCTGAAATAAAAACAGTAAATGCTGGAAATACTCAGCAGATCAGGCAACATCTGTGAAGAGAGACAAACAATTGACGCTTCAGGTTGATGACTTTTCATCAGGGTCCATTATGGTTCTGATGAAAGGTCATCGACCTGAAACATTAACTCTGCTTCTCTCTCCACAGTCGCTGCCTGATCTGCTGAGTGTTTCCAGCATTTTCTGTTTTTATCCCCAAATCTCTCTGCTCAAGTCCTTTTTAAGTTTTACTATTTAGTTTATATGTCCTCTCCTTATTCTTCCTCTCAAAATGTATTGCCTCCTATTTCTCCATCTTGAGTTTCAGCAGACATTTATCTGCACAATCTGCAACCTGTCTATGTCCTCCTTAAGTCACTTGCACTCCTTTTCACAGATAACAATGCTCCCTATTTTTGCAGACTTTGATATAGTGTTCCCTATACTACGGTCCAGATCACTTTATAGGTCCCGATACTGACCCCAGGGGACACCATTATTTATATCCTTTCAGCACTTACAAATCTAGCAGGAGTTTGAATTGCAGAAAACTGTATTAAAAGTCAAAACTTCAAGGACCACAGGGTAGGAAAACAACATCGGATAGATGTATCTTTCATGGTTTGTGTCATTCATTGCTGTTTTGACTGGGTAAGAACGTAAGAAATAGGAGCAGGAGTCGGCCATACGGCCCCTCGAGCCTGCTCCGCCATTCAATAAGATCATGGCTGATCATCGACCTCAACTCCACTTTCCCGCCCGATCTCCATATCCCTTGATTCCCCATGAGTCCAAAAATCTATCTGTCTCAGCCTTGAATATAGGATTTCACTAGAATGTGAATTTGGACACGTGAAATTCACATGGCCAACTGCAAGCATTTATTTTTTGGGGGAAAATTTGAGTGAAGTTGATGTGTGAAATTTTCTTTCTATGTTCTTTTGAACTGTGAAAAGCACCCAGAAGTAACATGTCTGTTGAAATTTGGGTTGAAATGCTGGAAATTTGAGCTGTAAAGTACTGTTAGTTCTAGGTGTGTCACTGGTAGTCGTGATGGGAACAATTCAACACAATGAGTTAAGAGTGCAAGCAGTATTGTGCACAACATTGAAGAGAATTGGCTAAAATTGTTCTGACTTAAGTGTGTTCCTTTCATGCCGACCTGCCTAAGTCCATCTGCTGCTGAAACCCTCAGCCATGCTTTTGTTACCTCCTGACTGGACTATTCCAACGCTCTCCTGACCGGCCCCCCATCTTCCACCCTCCATAAACTTGAGGTCATCCAAAACTGCTCGTATCCTAACCCGCACCAGGTCCCTCTCACCCATCATCCCTGTGCTCACTGACCTACATTGACTCCCTGTCGACTGATGCCTGGAATTTAAAATTCTCACCCTTGTGTTCAAATCCTTCCATGGCTTCGCCCCCTCCCTAGATCTGTAACCTCCTACAACCCACCAACAACTCTGCGTTCCTCCAACTCTAGCCACGTATATGTTCTTATTGAAACGTATAAAATTCTTAAGGGGCTTGACAGGGTAGATGCTTGGAGCATGTTTCCCTGGCTGGGGAGTCGAGAACTAGGGGTCACAGTCTCAGAATTAGGGGTCGACCATTTAAGACTGAGATGAGGAGAAATTTCTTCGCTCAAAGGGTTGTGAATCTTTAGAATATTATACCCAGAGGGCTGCGGATGCTCAGTAGTTGAGTATATTCAAGATCGAGATCGATAGAGATTTTTGGATATTAAAGGAACCAAAGGACCTGGTGATAGTGCGGGAAGGTGGAGTTGAGGTAGAAGATCAGTCATGATCTTATTGAATAGCGGAGCAGCCTCGAAGGGCCAAATGGCCGACTGCTGCTCTTATTTCTTATGCATCCCCTAGCCCCTCCGCCCCACCATTGGCAGACGTGCCTTCAGCTGTCTAGGTCCTAAACTCTGGAATTCCCTTACTAAGCCTCTCCGTCTCTCCACTTCTCTCCCCTTCTTGACCTGCGTATAAAACCTACTTTAAGTCGTCATTTCTAAGATCTCAACAGCAACAAATTGCATTTATATAGTGCCTTTAACATCCCAAGGCCCTAAATGGGAAGGCTATCAGACAAAATTTGATGCTAAGCCACATAAGGAGATATTAGGGCAGAGTTTTGGATGAGCTCAAGTTTATGGAGGGTGGAAGATGGGAGGCTAGGGCAGCCTTTTAATAGTAGTCTGGAGGTAACAAAAGCATGAATGAGAGTTTCAGCAGATGGGCAGAGGCAAAGGCGGAGACAAGCGATATTACGGAGGTGGAAATATACGGTTTTAGTGATGGAGAACATATGGGATCAGAAGCTCAGCTCATGGTCAAATAGGATGCCAAGGTTGCGAACAGTCTGGCTCAGCCTCAGCTGATTTGAAAGGGAGGGGGACAGGATCAGAGTAGAGGGAACCGTTAACAATATCCGCTAGCATGGGGTCAGGAAGGGAAGTTGGGTGGTCACCAGTTTAGTGGGACTAGGATTGAGAGTGGGCAAGATGGGCTCAGAGAGGGCATGAGTGGAGATGGGAAAGAAACTGGAGAAAAATGTGAGTTTAGGGCAAGGGGGAAGTTTGGTTTGTTGGGCAAGTGGAAAGGAGGGATGCAGCAGAGGCAGGAATGGATGGCTGCAATCTTAGTGACAAAAAAGTCCATTCGTTTCTTGCACCTGTTGGAGATGACGATGGAGGGGGCAGGAAAAAAGGATTTAAGGAGATGGTTGGTAGTGGGGAAGAGATGCCGGGGGTTATCTTTGCATTCCAGGTTGATCGTGAATTATTAGGCCTTTTGGCAGAGGTGAGTAGGACCCGACAGTGCTTTATGCGGTCCAGCCAGATCTGGCGAAAAATGGCCAAACCATAAACGTTCAAGTCTGTGACCCTTGGAACTCCTTCTTTGTCTTGGTGTCAATTTTTGTTTGGTTACGCTCTTGTGAAGCACCTTGAGACGTCTTCCTACATTAAAGTTGGTATACAATTGCAAGTAGTTCTCCACCAATGTGCCTAGTGTAAAAACACCTAAGTGTCTTTGAAGGCTAATTCTGTGATAAGATTTAAATGTCAAGTCAGTCGGCTGTAAAAAAAAAAAAAAAAAAAATACTCATGCCTACATTTATCATACACCTGTAGTGTTGTAAAGTCCAACCTAATTCCGAGGGAACTGGCGTGAAAAGCCCTGGTTTCTCTGAGGCACCTGTGTCACACTTACTTTCCGTAACACTTTCCCAGGTGTTGATTTGACAGAACAGAATTCGACTTATTCAGTCACAATAATCAGTGGCTGTTACGATAAATTTTGCGTTATGTAGCAAAACACCCCTATTTTGTTTCAAAACAGTATATTCATTGACTTAATGCGAGCATCACCACGACGGATCAGCTGGTAATACATTCAAAATGGTTAGTGCAAATAGACTTCACACTTTGTTGCAGATGCAAAATAATCTTAATACCGTGTGCTTCTGAACTATAAGATGCTATAATTTTGAGCCTGAAATTATTGAGCACTGACAAAAAATAAGTATTGAATTCTGATTAATTAGACATTAGATGTTGGCAATGACACGGAAGAAAACGAAAGCCCATCTGATTGACTGGAGCATTGATTTCAAGAGTGGCCCAACCATCTTCAGCTGCTTCATCAATGACCTTCCCTCCATCATAAGATCAGAAGTGGGGATGTTCGCTGATGACTGCACAGTGTTCAGTGCCATTCACAACTCCTCAGATAAAGAAGCAGTCCATGCCCGCATGCAGCAAGACCTGGACGACGTTCAGGCTTGGCCTGATAAGTGGCAGGTAACATTCGCGCCACACAAGTGCCAGGCAATGACTATCTCCAACAAGCGAGCGTCTAATCACCGCCCTTTGACATTCAACGGCATTACCATCGCCGAATCCCCCAACATCAACATCCTGGGGTTCACCATTGACCAGAAACTTAACTGGACCAGCCACATAAATACTGTGGCAACAAGAGCAGGTCAGAGGCTGGGTATTCTGCGGCGAGTGTGTCACCTCCTGACTCCCCAAAGCCTTTCCACTATCTACAAGGCACAAGTCAGGGGTGTGATGGAATACTATCCACTTGCCTGGATGAGTGCAGCGCCAACAACACTCAAGAAGCTCGACACCATCCAGGACAAAGCAGCCCGCTTGATTGGCACCCCATCCACCACCTTAAACATTCACTCCCACCACCGGCGTACCGTGGCTGCAGTGTGTACCATCTACAAGATGCACCGCAGCAACTCGCCAAGGCTTCTTCGGCAGCACCTCCCAAACCCGCGACCTCTACCACCTAGAAGGACAAGGGCAGCAGGCGCATGGGAACACCATCACCTCCAAGTTCCCCTCCAAGTCACACACCATCCTGACTTGGAAGTATATCGCCTTCATTGTCGCTGGGTCAAAATCCTGGAACGCCCTCCCTAACAGCACTGTGGGAGTACCTTCATTACACGGACTGCAGTGGTTCAAGAAGGTGGCTCACCACCACCACCTTCCCAAGGGCAATTAGGGATGGGCAATAAATGCTGGCCTTGCCAGCGATGCCCACATCCCATGAACGAATGAAAAAAAGAATGTAATGATGTATAAAAATTGCAAGAAACTACTTTAGAAGAAACCACTATTTGTTTATTGAGAAAGACACCGAAAATACTTCAATTAATCTGATAATGTACAATTTCGATTTGGTATAAATGCTTGAAATAGGAGATTAAAAATTGAGAGTACAATGAAGTTTGTTTCCCGCTATTTAATTCATTCAACACTTTTCATGAGAAGAGCAGGATTAATATTGTGGAGAATGTTTGAGAGAAAAACATTAGAAGCAAAAATTGTAAATGAACATTTTTATGTCAACATATTAGTTAGTAAACATTTCCAAGTCAGTCTGATTGGTTCTCCTGTCCAGGAAGAAAGATGAATGTTTATTTCTGTTAAATCATAGCTTTTCCTGCTTTTTGTTTTTAATTCGGTGACACAAATTGTGTATGTGTTTTTCTGTACTTGTGAATAAGTGCTGCATTTCTGACATGTTACATGGGGGGTGTGCTGGTTCAAGAAGACCATGTTTATTAATGAAAGTGATTGAAGTTGAAAATACGGATACCTGTTTTTGTTCAATTCTTTTTATTACTGTGTACTAAAGAACTACAGCATTTTATATTTGTTGGTTGTCTGGTTGCATTGTGATTAATATTCTAATTACTTATGTGGACATACAGCACGTCCGCGCCAGAGGAAAGCCGCTGCTCCTGCTGCTTGTGCAGCCATTACTATAGTGACATGAGGGATGGGCTAATACGTTGAAAACTTGAAAATTAATACAAACTGCACGAATAGATATGCCTCTTTCAGCTCACCTTGGGCTTTTGGATTGTTTGTCGATGCATAACCGTGTAACTGAGTGACATTTCTCAAGTGTTAATGCATTATTATGCAGTTCTTTTATGTCCCAGTCATTTCTGACAAGTAATTTTTTTTTAAATAGAGTTTGTACATGACGAACTAAAAGCTTTTAATTAATTCTACAGTAAACAAACTTGCAGAATGGGCATGTAAATGACAAATGAATTTCAATATAGGTAAGTATGAGGTGGTGGATTTTGGTAGGAGTAATAAGGAGGCTACCTACTCCTTGGAAAGTAAGAGCCTAAATGGGGTAGAGGTGCAAAGGGGTCTAGGGGTATAGATTCACAAATCATTAAAAGTAGCAATGTAGGTTTAAAAAAAAAAAGCCATAAAAGTGCAAATAAAGCAGTGGGATTCATTTCTAGAGGAATGGAATTCAAAAACAGAGAAGTTATGTTAAACTTGTGTAGACCCTTGTCTGATTGTCTCATGATTTGAGACGGTGGGGTGGCAATGTGGCATTACTGTATGTATGCGTTTAAGTGATTGCTGCTGTTGTTGTAAAACTTGTTGTTGTTGTAGAAGTTGCTCACGGACGAAAAGGTCGCGTTCAAAGGAGTTCGTGGCCCGCTCAGTACAAAAAAAATTAGAGGGAATATTGCTTGCTACCCTCAGTGTGTTCAACATGGAGGAGTACTGATTCATTAGCTGAAGGAGGGCGGAAGATGGTAACCAGAAGGACGTTTCCTTGTCAATGTTGAGGAGTCCCAGGGTCACTCCATCCTGATTGTATACTACTGTGCCGCCACCTCTGGTGGGTCTGTCCTGCTGTTGGGGCAGGACATACCCAGGGATGGTGATGGAGGAGTCTGGGACGTTGGCTGATAGGTATGATTCTGTGAATATGACTATGTCAAAAGCCTTGCTAAAATCCATGCAGACTACATCAAACGTGCTACACTCATCAATCCTCCTTGGTACCTCCTCAAAAAATTCAATCAAGTTCGTCAGACACGACCTTCCCTTAACAAATCCAAGCGGACTGTCCTTGATTAATCCCTGCCTTTCTAAATGAAGATTTATCCTGTCCCTCAGAATTTTTTCCAGTAATTTGCCCACCACCGAGGTTAGGCTGACTGGCCCGTAATTACTCGGTCTATCCCTTTCTCCCTTTTTAAACAACGGTACGACGTTAGCAGTCCTCCAATTCTCTGGCACCACACCTGTAGCCAGAGAGGATTGGAAAATGATGGTTTGAGCCACCGTTATTTCCTCCCTTGCTTCTCTTAACAGCCTGCGACACATTTTATCCAGGCCTGGCAATTCATCTACTTTCAAAGATGCTAAATCCCTTAATATATCCTCTCTCACTATGTTTATCTCATCTAATATTTCACACTCCTCCTCCTTAACTACAATGTCTGCATGGTCCCTCTCTTTTGTGAAGACAGATGCAAAGTATTCATTAAGAACCATACCCACCTCTTCCGCCTCCACACACAGATTACCTTTTTGGTCTCTAGGAGACCCGACTCTTTCTCAGGTTATCCTCTTGCTCTTTACGTATTTATAAAGCATCTTTGGGTTTTCCTTGATTTTACTTGCCAATATTTTTTCATGCCCTCTCTTTCCTTTCCTTGGTTTGAGCCCGGAATTTAGATCTAGATGGTAATTTTTTCACAGCTAGAACTGACCCAAAAAGGGACTGAAACAAAAAAGGGAATATTTTGTCTGCTATTGCAAACGTGTAGCGGTTTTTGTTGTTTTGTGTTGCTGCAGGAAATGTTGGAAGAAAAGTTTAAATGAAGTCACAAACTGCTACTTCTGTTCAGTCATGTGTATTCTGCAAAATTAACCAGCTTCTTGGGTTTGTCATTGATTTCTTTCTTACCAGTGTTCATTGATTTCTCCTGTAAAACATTAGAGAGGTGCACGTGGGGGCAAGTGTGAGCTTATGGTATCCAGTTTGTATGTCAAAGGGGCACCTTGTTCTATCCCATGGGTAACACGTATAAGTACATGTTGTGCAAGTGAGTCAACTCCAGAAAATAAGGGATGTGTGCGATCTGCTTATGGCAGACACTGACGCTCCTGAACCGGAAAGGTATCTACGGCAGACCCTGAATTTCTAACATGGTTACATGTTAAAAAATTGAGCGTGCTACTGCTGCTTTTCTTATTTTACATTTGGATTTTATAGAAATTACAAGAGTTCAATGCAATGTAGTCTAAATATAATTTTATAAAATGTTTACATTTCTGTTAATTAACTCTCATAACCGAGCAGAGCACAAATATTTTGGTAAACTTGTTTCCAGTAGAATCTCCATGATTTTGAAAAAATGGTGTTGAAAAGCAAAATTGCAAGTGCTGGACATCTGAAATAAAAACAAGAATACTGAAATACACAGATCCATCAGCAAGTGAGAGAAGATCAGTTAACGTTTCATGGGGCCTCTACCCGAAACTCTTCATTTTTTTCCCAGGGCAGAAGGAGACCATTCAGTTCAGTGTGACTGCCCTTGTTGTTCGAAAGAGCTATCCGCTTAATACCAATCCCCTGCCCTTTCCCCATCACCTTCATTCATATTTTTGAATACGTATTCGCTTCCTTCTTAAAAACTATTATGAATTCTGGTCAACCTCAGTTTCTGTTTTAAAAAAAAAACATTCCTAGCCCCTCTCATACCTCTTTTGGTGATGATTTTAAGTTTATTGCATCTAGTCACCGATTCGCTGACCGCTGGAAGCTGACTTTCCCTCGTCTTTTCTCTGAGATACTTTTGGGTCTGCTGTGTATTCCCAGCATCTCTCTTTTTTTGGAGAGTTTGAGATTCATGTGTTGGATGGAGCGTCGCTTATGAAGGCCTGTACTGTCTCATTATTAAAATGCAATAGTAGAAGTTCATCAGACCTAACAGGAATGAAGTAAAATCAACTTCGTGTTGGATAAATTGCATCAAAGGTGTGGATGTAAAAATAATAATCCAAGTTTTTATGCTAAATTTTTTTGACATTCACACCTAAGAAATTTAGTTAATATTCATCAGATTGGGAATAAGTTGCATACCAGTTTGCTATTCTGATGGGGAATGACTGGATTCAGGATCTCTCTAACCTTGATCTCAGCTGGGCCATTGGGATGGGAGTGTGATGTTTTGAGGCTAGTCACTTCCCTGCAAGGATGGAAGTTCAGAAGGTGAGTCGCACTGGTCCATTTTCATACCTCTTCCAGCAGTCGACAGCCATAGTGTTGGCAGACAGCTGTAACAGGTTTCAAGCTCACGCTGTCAACTCAGGAGTGCAGAGACTGGAAAATGTGTTAACCAACTGATGCCTCTTCTGCCTCCTGAGGTGGATGTTCAAGATTCTGTAACACTTTGAAGAACAAAATTTTCCTACAGTATCTTGGCAACCACAGGGATATGAGGAAAGAGCAGGGGGAGTGGGACTAATTGAATTACTCTTCGAAAAAGCTGGTGCAGACTTATGGGGCGAACGGCCTCCTGTGCTGTACTATCCTATGATTATGATTCAACCTCCAACCAAAAGCAGATTCATCTCATTGCTGTTTGTAGTATTGTACAAAGTGGGTGCCTCGCTTGCCTCCATGTCACTGCACTTCAGGGTAAATCATTATATGTGAAGCACGTTGAGATATTTTTGAGAGATGTGAAAAGGCACGATATAAATGGAAGTTTCTTTTTTAACTTACCAAAGCAAAAATTTCTGACTGCTCATTTCTCTGGAATTTTGCTTGTTGCACATCGGACATCCTGCTAGCTGTATTTAACCGATTGGTCTGGGCTGAATTTCAATGTAAACCATTGTACTGCCCAGTTCCTCAAAAGCCCCATCTTCCTATCTGAAGATATGGGACAACATGGAAAAACGTGACATGAACTGATGGGAAACTGTCTTTAAAGGGTAACAAAATTAAACTGTAAATATTGTAAAAATGATTGAAATGCATTGAAGGAAGTAAATTCCTGAGGTTTCATGTGTCACTGTCTCAACCTTCATGCTTACAGCTTCTAATGTTAATCAAACGTAGGAAGTCAATTTTAATTCCAGACTTGTATACTCTCCTTTGAATCTTAGAATGGTTGTAGTTTACAGTGTTTCTAACCAAGAGCCCTTTCCACAGTCTGCTGGGAGGATGATTTCTGTGATCTCTGACTCCTTAGCACATTTTTTGTGACGAGCTGTGTGTGGTTGGGAATAATAAGGTTGTAATTTCAGTCTCCGCATTCAGTTGACATCCATAAACAACTTGAAGTGGCTGGTTTATGATATTATCTAAACTTTTTAAATTTATAGCCTTATTGATCATTCTGAACCAGCTATATTTCTCTGTATAATAGTTCTTCGGCTAAGTCATTGTACTTTTTAAAAAAAAAACAAAACTTCAGAAATGGCTTTGATGCATGAATACCTCACTGGGTTTATTATTACATTTTAAATTCTAATGGTGTACTCCTCATGGCTAAAAATGTGCAATTTGACCAAGCTTGCAGATAATCAAAGTCAAGGATTTGTTCTGTGTGTTTATAAGAAAATGTAATAAATCTTGCAGTACTAGTAATGACAGCTTCATGGCTGACATCAGGTTTTGCCCCAAGTTCAGGCTTGCAGCACTGTATCTGTCGCAGGGGATTTCAGGGTCATTTGAAGCTGCCAGTTTGCAGTTCTGAGCCAAAATAAAACTGTTTTTGCCAGATAAGCAATTATTCCATGTTTGTGATTTGCACATTAACGCAAGTTAGCTTTTTGGGTGGGTGGTGATACCTGGCACTTGCAGTCTGTCAGATACATGTCGTTGTCTTTTATAAATTGGAATTACCTGTTGCAATGTTGCAATGTGAATTTTGTTGGAATTCTATAATAGGGCACCCAAAACTGCATTCAGTATTCTAACTATGGCTTTGTTTACATTTAGCATTGCTTGATTACCCTTGTCCTCTGTGCCCTTATTTATAAAACTTAAAATGCTGTTGGCCTTTTTTATGACTTTATCTGTCCTCGTATTTTCTGGGAATTAAGTATTTGAACCCGTAGGTGTCTCTGTTCTTCCACACCCTTCAGTGTCATTCCATTGAATGTATACTGCCATTCCTTGTTTTTTCCTTCAAAAATGTATTACCCCACACTTGTATCCACTTTAAATTGTATTGCCACTTGTCTGCTCATTCCACTAACCTGTCTTCCTGAAGGCTTTTATAGTTCTAGCCATTTGCCAAACCACCTGCTACTGTGTTGTCAGCAAATTTTGAAATTGTGTTCCCTATCCCCAAATCTATATCATCTATATCTATATATATATATATATATATGACCCATGGTGTAACCACTCCAATCCAGGCAACACCCATTTAGCCTAACTCATTGTTTTCTGTGCATGCTGTTATACTTTCTCTTGTACCGTACGCCTGAATTTTACTAATGAGTCTCTTGAGACACCTAATTGAATACCTTCTGAAAATTCATAAAAACTGTACCTATTGTGTTCCCTTTATCTAATGGTGATTTCATAAAGCATTACAGTTATCAAACATGACTTCCTTTTAACAAATCCATATTGGATGTCCTTAATTAATCTGTGCCTCTCTAAATGCTCACTAATTTGATATTGAATTATTGTATCCAAGGTATGCCTATGACTGACATTAGACTAACTGGCATATAGTTACTTGTTTTATTTTTCTCCCCCCTTTCAACAAATTTGTTATATTGCTACAGATTGTATACTTAAAAACAAAAGTGATGCCATCCATTCACCCTAGACCCCTCTGTCATCGCAAACTATTGTCCCATCTCCAACCTCCCTTTCCTCACTAAAGTCCTTGAATGTATTGCCTCCCACATTCGAACCCTACCTATGTCTTCTCCATTGCAAAGACCACTGTGCCTTCTGCCGCTTACCCTCTCCTGGTTCAAGACCGTGCTTAAAACCCATCCCGACCAAGCTTTTGTTAACGTCTTCTAATTTCTCTTTCTTTGGCTTGGCATCCATTTTTTAATGATACCTCTGTGAAGTACACTGGCCTGAAATTGCAGGGGGGAGCTGACCTTATGGGGTCTCGAGTTGGGGGAGACTAGGGAATGGGGGTTTGGGGGAGAGGGAGAATTGGGGCTGGGGGACAGAGGGAGATTGGGAGCTTGGTCGGGGGGGAGAGATGGAGCGAATTGATTCTCCTTTTCCCCCGCTCTCGTTTTCCCCTCTTCGCCTGCTCTCCGGTGGCCTCCTGGTTCTTGGAACTTCTCACACAACAGTTGCTGGCACGAAACCACAAATAAAGGTTATCTACTATAGGGGACCCAATCTTTATATAAGGTAAATCCAGTAACATTTGTAGAAGTCACGTGGCCCGACATCACAAGGTCAGAACATCATGTGATCAAACCTCCAGGAAATGCCTCCAACCAGAGTCGGCAACCCTACTCCACCAGTACATCAGGAACTGATGAGCTGCTAACAGCCTCCTATCCACTCCCCAGCACTTCGAACATTAGCAGTTGCAGCATATGGAGGGAGGGGGTCCCAGATCGGGGTCTGCAAGACGTTAATTTCCCCCCACCCCCCCGCTCAATTTGGCTCGAATCTGCCAGGGACTCTGGCCCTACAGCAGCCACTTTGGCCTGTGCAGGCTCCCAACATTGCAGACCCCAGGATCAGGACATCTCTCCCTCAATGGAAAAGGACCCTGGGATGGCAATGAACTGGGA
The DNA here is from genome assembly GCA_030390025.1 of Squalus acanthias. Taxonomy (NCBI): domain Eukaryota; kingdom Metazoa; phylum Chordata; class Chondrichthyes; order Squaliformes; family Squalidae; genus Squalus; species Squalus acanthias. The sequence continues at coordinate 84,024,434 of CM059439.1, forward strand.
AACCCAACGAATCGAAAATGAACTGAAATCACATACTGCTGGCAGGGCTTCAGAATTAGGCACGATCCCAGGTGAGGGCAAAAAAAAAAGAAGGAATGCTGCAGGAGATGCAGCCAATCCCAGAATATTTGGCTCATCCGGTTTAATTAAAATACAGTGACCATTTTGAAAATAAGGTCAACTGCAAATAAAGGACACCTGATGCAAATCCTTGAGGTGCCCCTAATTTACAGGTTTCACTGTACCAGGGTGCTGTACTAAATTGAAGCCGTATCTTGTTTACTGCTTTTCCCATATAATCTAAGACAACTGTACTTTGAAAAGATACTCCAGGTAGGCTTTCTGTAACAAGTTTCAAAGCTAAAAATTGCTGATGACTTTCTCACGCTGGTGAAACCATGAATAGTGTGTGACAAAGATAGAGTTGTGGATTTACCAATTTGATTCCTTTTTGGGTTTCATGGCAGCCATTCACTTCTGAATGGAAAGTGAGAGGCAGTTCATGAAAGAAAGACTTGCATTTATATAGCGCCGTTCACAACCTCAAGACGTCCCAAAACGCTTTACAGCCAATTAAGTACTTTTGAAGTGTAGTCACTGTTGGAATGTAGGAAATGTGGCAACCAATTTACGCACAGCAAGGTTCCACAAACCGATCTGATAATGAGCAGATCATCTGTTTATCGGAGTTGGGTGAGGGATAAATATTGGCCCGGGCACTGGGGAAAATTCTCCTGCACTTCTGTGAATAGTGCCATGGAATCTTTTACATCCGCCCGAGAGGGCAGACGGCGCCTCGGTTTAACGTCTCATCCAAAAGACGGCACCTCCGATAGTGCAGCACTCCTCGGTACTGCACTGGGAGTATCAACCTGGATTACGTGCTCGAGTCTCTGGAGTGAGACCTGAACCCACAACTTTCTAACTCTGATGAGAGCCATGTAATGGGGCGTATTAATGCTTCCTCTGAGTTTTGCAATGTTCTTGACTCTAATTACTTTAGTTTTTGAAGATATTTGACCACATGATTGTTCCAAATAGACTATATAGTGGAAGGATGTTAAATGTGGGCATTCTGTTTCCACTTTATGAATTCAGATCCTCCATTGCTTAACTATGAATCATCTCTACTTGGCGAACTGCTGGATTGCAAACACTGCAGTGGATTTTGACTTTAGTGTGCAAGTTTTGATGCCCTGGATCTGTACCGCTGCTTCGAGCTTGATGAGTACATCCAAGGTGTTTTTTTTTTAACACGTTGATGGTATAAATGCAACAGATTCTGATCAGAAAACACTTCATCTCGGTGTATTTTGAACATGATTTTATTTGCCTTGTAGTACACATAGGATAATTGATGAATAAACTGGTAACGTAACACTAGCATTTAACAGAATTCTTGGGTATATTTTACTTGCAGAACATGGTCATGTAGAAAGGTGTTTTAGAAAAGTGTGTCGGAAATATTGTCAGTAGAACGGGCACATTTATACTGCAGGTACAAGTCTATGACTGGATGCTGCAGTATCTATTCCAGCGGAATGTATCTTATCTGCTTGGCTCCAACAGTGTCTTGCTCAGTAGAGAGCTCTGCACGTTACAGGCATGTACAGATCTCTATTCTTGTTACTTTAAATTTTAAATCTTTTGAGAGCATAGGTGGGGGTGTCCAGAGCATCTTAAATATTTAACTCCGCTCGAGGTCATTTAAAAACCTACTCGGGAGGTCCAGTGGAACATCCGGCACTTTTTAAATCAATTTGACACGACACTGGAGTTATACTCTGTGGTGTCAATACGTGATGTGGAGATGCCGGTGTTGGACTGGGGTGGACAAATGTGAGAAGTCGCACAACACCAGGTTATAGTCCAACAGTTTTATTTGAAATCACAAGCTTTCGGAGCGCTGCTCCTTCGTCAGGTGAAGGTGTCGATTGGTGTCAATACGAACACTGTGAGACCTTTCTTCTGAGTCTCGTAGTACTGTACTTCTCTTCAAGACCTGACTCTGGAATCGTACTGCAACCTTGCTGTTGCTGTGAAGTGGAACCTGCTTTGTGAGATTCTAAAGTTGTAATATAAATGCTCCCAATACCCAAACCCCTTTTTATAACTTTTAGCTTCATCTCTCAATATTCTTCGCCTTACAGTCTCCCCTCGTGTCAACCTGAATATCTGTAAGTCCTTCGAAGGAGCTTGGTTTCCTCTTTTGTGCCTAACTTCTTTCCCCCTGAACTAAAGTCAGTTCAGGACTTGCGCGTTGTTTCTTCATCTGTGCAGGGTTGTCAAATGCCTCCCTAGCATTCCAGGACAAGAAACAGCTCATCACCTCTAGCTTCCAGTCTCTCTGTCACAGTCACAACCCATTTGGTATCTCTCTGTGGTCAGTATTCATCTGGATTTCCTTTCATTCATCCAAAGCTGCAAATGTCTCCCCACGCCCTTCTTGCAACCCCCCTCCCACATTCTCACAGTGTTGCGATCAAGACGTGTCGCAAGACTGATCTGTTGTTTTCGTAGGACCGCAATATATCTTTGGAACTCTTCACCTCACTCTCAGCATCTCCTTCCTGCTACAAAGATCAGCCTTTTAAAACCGAAGCTTGGCATCATCTCATGATTATTTTTGATTTGCCTTAACTCCTCTTACTCGTTACAATCTTGGTGGTGTCCTGCAAAATAGGACTTCACCCTTCAGCTCGGTCTCTTAAGAATGAGAAAGGGTAGGCTTCTCTCACAGCCAGATACTGCTAAAATAAGAGGTACAAGTCAATTCTTGAAGTTATGTTAACAGAAGCTATTGAAGCCGTAGTCCTCATTTAAGTGGGAATTAAATTTCAATTCTTCTTTCTGTGTGTAGTGTGCAAATTCATGATCACTTTTAGCTGTAATAAGTATCATTTTAACCCAGTTGCTTGTGCAATGATACCTGTTCTTCAAAATGTGTTGCTATTTCCCAAGGGCTGTACTTCATTCAAGCCCTTGGGAAATATGTATGGAAGATTATGAATTTTTAAGTCCTCACAAATTTACTTTGCCTTATTGTCACTAAATCATAATGTTTCATTTTTAGCATTTCATTATTGTGTCACAGAACCAATACACTAATCAAAGAATGACTTCTCTGGGTTAATATATTGGTTATTTAATTTAATTTATGCAAGGCCTGGTTGATCCCAAATGTGTTTTATTTCTGCCTTTTTGCAGGCACTTGGTGAATTCTCAAATTACGACCAAATAAAACACAACAAGATGAGAAAGATGCATGTAGTACTAAAAGTGCAGAAGTTGTAACTTGCAGTATGGCTATACAAATCTCATTTGGATTGAATTCAGGGCATAATTAAATGTTGTTGTAAAACTGCAGTGTGCCTGGAGTATATAAAATATTATATTATAAAGCTGGGGTATTGTGAACAATTCTGGGCACCACACTTCAGGAAAGATGTAAAGGCATTAGAAAGGGTACAGAGGAGGTTTACCAGGATGTTCCCAGGGATGAGGGACTTCAGTTATGAGGAGAGGTTGGAAAAGTTAGGACTGTTCTCCCTGGAACAGAGAAGGTTCAGAGGTGACCTAATGGAGGTTTTCAAGATGATGAGAGGGTTTGATAGAGTAAATAGGTAAACATATTTCCTCTGGTAAGTGTGTCCATAACTTGAGGTCACAGATTCAAAATCATTGGAAAAAGGTCTAGCGGGGAGATGAGAATTTTTTTCACTGAGCGTTGTCAGGATCTGGAACGCTCTCCCTGAACAGGTGGTGGAAGCTGATTCCAGTAATAACTTTAAAAGGGAGTTGGACAGGTACTCGAGGATGAGGAACTTACAGGGTTACGGACAAAAAGCGGGGATGTGGGACTAAGCACGACTGCTCTTTCAAAGAGCCAGCACAGGCACGACGGGCCGAATGGTCTCCTCCTTCTGTGCTGTAAGCTTATATGATTTCTATGTGTCATGTTTAAATATATTTTTAGAATTAAAAGTTTTCCTACCAAAAGTTTTGTTAGCAGTATGGTTTTGTTTGGTTGGATATTTTTGATTTAAGTGAGTAAATATTGATATCCAGGTATTTTGTATTGGGGGCCTATGCGATTGGTGTGTTTCTTCATATAAAGTTGTACAAAAATGATTGACCGTTGGTTTTGTTATCTCATCGTGTGTAAACAGAGAACCTGTGCCTTTAGCCAGATAGCACTTGCATTAATTTGGTGACTCTCTTGGTTTAGTAGCAAACATAGCCAAAGTATTGAATCCTTCAACCAATGCGAAGTACAGTGACTTCTGTGTTGCTCAGCCACTATCTCTTCCTCCCCCCCTCCCCCTCCTGCCAACCCTTAGTATTATGATAAGTCATCAATGCAGAATTAACTTCAACAGCTTTTCTCATATTATAAGTTGTACAATGTATTGCCACCATTATCTGCTAGCCACCGGCAACCCACTGGAACATAGTAGTTGGATAGGTTTAGCCCTTATCTTCGTCCTCCATCTCAGGACAACATTATCTCATTAGTCTCCCTCTCCTTTCATCTTTCCCAACACAGTTGCATTCCTATATTGAATTGGTATATTTTTGCCTTTTTCTTCCTCAAGTTGTGTGTGTAAAGCAGTGTCAATGTTCCAGATTGTCCCTAAATATTGACTCCACTGGTGTTCAGGTGTCTCCTCCCCATTTAATTTCATTTTACAAGTCACCATTGATCCCACGGAATTAGATGTAAAACCTAATATCTGTGTGTGCACTGAACATGCAGTCAGTCCACTGCAGACAAATCTTTGAGAGGGCAACACGGTGGCATAGTGGTTAGCACTGTTGCCTCACAGCGCCAGGGACCCGGGTTCGAATCCGGCCTCGGGTGACTGTCTGTGTGGAGTTTGCACATTCTCCCCGTGTCTGCGTGGGTTTCCTCCGGGTGCTCCAGTTTCCTCCCACAGTCCAAAGATGTGCGGGTTAGGTTGATTTGGCTATGATAAATTGACCCTTAGTGTTAGGGGGGATTAAATACGTGGGGTTACGGGGATAGGGTGGGATATGTGTCGGTGCAGGCTCGATGGGCCGAAATGGCCTCTATCTGCACTGTGGGGATTCTGTGATTCTGTGAAACAGTTGTGTTGTGACTTGGAATAGTAGCGTGTAGGCTTGTCCCCAAAATTATCCGGACAGCACTTTCTCAATCAGTTGTTGTTGGACTAAAGCAGTGGTCATGTAGCCCAGGGTTTTCATCTTCAATGACTTTTAAAGGAAATTATGAGAACCAGAAAAAAAAATTTTCTTTAGAATTTCTTTATAGTTGTCGATATAACCTGTTTGTAAGAGCGACAGTGTAAATAAAAAAAAGCATTTGTTAAACTTGATGCAGCCTTCATTGTGCGTGCATCTCGAGTATGCTTTGGGAACGTAGGTGGCAGCTGTCTTAAGCACGCTGCTGAAACATTAGTTGCTAGATAAGTTTTGCCATTTCCTAATTTTTTTTCTCCTGGCGTAGCAAGCTGGTATATCCGGAAGATGGCTGTGCCAGTCTGTTCTATGAAAGATTTTTGCTGAGTACGTAGGAGACACCCTTTTCCAACTGTGTGTTCAATGACAACTGGCAGACCAATGTGATGAAACATTTTCACATCCAAAACAGGTGGCAAGGCAGTATTTTTTGGCTTCTTAAAGTGAATAAGCTCTAACCAGTGCACTGTTTTTTTTTGTCAAAATAGGCCATTTGGTATGCTTTGTTTTAACATAACAGCTTGTTGCTGAATGCTCGACTCCATAAGTGTTCAGATGCCCATTCCCTGTTTAGTTTCACTAAAAAACCATCATTGATCCCAAAGGATTGGATGCACGACTGAATATCTCTGTGTGTGCATTGAAGATCCAATCCACTGTAGACAAATAATTGGAACATCACGGTGCTGTGATTTGGAATGGTAGAATGTACGTTTGTGGCCAAAATTGTCCATACAACACTTTGTCAGTAAATCATTTGTTTGGAGTTGGAGTGGGAGTGGGAGGGGGGGCGCGATAAAAGAACATCTTTTAAAATTTGCAGAGTCAAGCACTCACAAGCTGGAGAAGTCTAATAATGGTTTTGGTATTCAAATCTTAGTGAATGGTACCAAAAAAACAAGTGAATAAGCATTAACAATCTGAACAGGTCGCTTGTGTTAAGCCCTTCTCTATGTTCTAAATCATAGTGGACCTCTGCTTCAGAAATGTTGCATATTACAGATGCATTTGTGTACTTAGATCACTGATTGACAATGAGTCGGCATGGTCAGGACCTGTTCCTTAGGGTGTTCTCAAATATGAATCAGCCATTAGTGCACCAAGTTGAAAGAATTTGGAATGGTAATTGAAGGCAAGTTTGGGGAGGGCGGTGCATAATAATGGAAAGATCAGCGGTTTCTCTCGACACCAAAAATATATGAAGTATACTATTTTAGATTAATGGTTATCGAGAAACATTTTATAGTTCCCTCGTGAATGGAAAGGAGGCATGCACAACAGTATCACCAGAGTATGGAATCCAAGACGAGTGCAAAATTTGAATTATGAGCTTCCTTAAGGGCAGCAAAGCATAGATAAAAAGAAAGAAAGACTTACATTTATATAGCACCTTTCACGACCACCGGACGTCTCAAAGCGCTTTACAGCCAATGAAGTACTTTTGTAGTGTAGTCACTGTTGTAATGTGAGAAACGCAGCAGCCAATTTGCGTGCAGCAAGCTCCCACAAACAGCAATGTGATAATGACCAGATAATCTGTGTTTGTTGTGTTGATTGAGGGATAAATATTGGCCAGAACACCGGGGGGTAACTCCCCTGCTCTTCTTCGAAATAGTGCCATGAGATCTTTTACGTCCGCCTGAGAGAGCAGACGGCGCCTCGGTTTAACGTCTTATCCGAAAGACGGCACCTCCGACAGTGCAGCACTCCCTCAGCACTGCACTGGAGTGTCAGCCTAGATTTCTGTGCTCAAGTTCCTGGAGTGGGACTCGAACCCACAACCTTCTGACCCAGAGGCGAGTGTGCTACCCATTGAGCCACAGCTGACACTGATAATCCATTAGTAGTGGCAGCTAAGAAATTGGATGTGCATAAAATGATTTTTTTAGGTAAACGATGAACGTTAGTTTTTTTTTACTGTACCACAATGCAGCAGTAATCTTTTAATGTATCTGATGCATAGTATTGGCATAATATGTGAAAAGTTACAATATATCACTGCCAGTCATAAGTATGCATGTAAAAATACAGGTACCTTAAGAAAGCAAAACCTCAAGTTTACGTATATTTTATGGATTATGGGGGAAGAGAAAGGGGTTATAGGGGGGATTGAATTTACAGCATTTAAGGTATCCCATAAACTTACACTTGTGGAATTGCATGCAAAATCAAAAAAGTTAACTTGCAGTTTTCCAAATCTAAATGTTTGGTAAAGTACCTTTTTATTTTTACATAATGAATCCTATATTGAAGGGGATGTAATTGAGCTGGAATAAAATTGCTTAATGTACAACTATGTTGCTCTGGCCTCCAGTCACGATCCTAAATGTTATGAAAGGAATAAATCTGTACCTTTTTCTGGTATTGATTGGCCTTTGTTCCTTTTTGAAGTTTTAAAATTGCCGGTCAGTGGTTGGCTGGGAATGTGCTGAATTTCCCCTGTAGTGATGTGATCAGTAGAGTGTTGTGCACTGCACACTGCGTCCATTCACAATGTGGCTGCGGGGGCATTTCCACACAAAATGTCTCTGTTCCAAGCTGCCTTAACAGCAGCTTTACAGCTGAAAACAAGGCTACCAGGACATTCTGCAGAGCACATATGAGTCCACCGATTACTCCTGTTGGAACATTTTGAGTTCTCCATTAATTCAGATGAATACGTTTGAATATGATACCCAACAGCCGTTGTTTCAAACTGCTGTCCATATTGTTTAAGGGTGATTGTACAAGTTTGACTATAAATCTATATTAAATATTTTGTAAGCATGTAATGTAATATTGTACATCTAATATTATAAGATGTAAGATTGGAATATTTTGGTGAGCCCCTGACATTGTTGATTAATCTGTGGTTGGCATTCACCAGTTGATCTCGAGATGACGATGTGCATTAATCAGATTGTGGGTAGAAACATTTCCACTTGTTTGTTGCCACCATGAGTTAACTCTGTTCCCCCTTCCTGCTCTCCCCCCCCCCCCCCCCCTGAATTAATTATTTTGCCTGCAACTGCCAGGGCTTTGCTCCTCTGGGAACAGCTGCCAGGGCTTTGCTCCTCTGGGAACAGCTGTCAGGGCTTTGCTCCAATCTTTCCTAGCTGTGAGCTGAGTGCCTGCAAGTCTGATTGGTATTCTCTGAGGGTAGCCCTGAGTGCTCCAGTTCTGTCTGCCACCTTGCCACCCACTGAAACTTGCCCCAGTGCCGCAGATCTGCCTTCCTTTCCAGTCGTTCTAGGAGTGGCTTGTTCTTTCTGTTCCCACTGCCTCGTCCTGTCACTTGAAACTTCACTTCCAAAGTTGTTGGCGCGATGGAGTGTGGATGGGCTGTGGAATTGGCAGGTAAACTGATTTGCCAAATGCTGATCCTTCAGTGTTAAATTAAAGTGGAGTTAGCAGCAAGATCTGCTCGTGGGAAATCAGTTATCTGCGATCTAACTGTTCTTGTGCCCTCTCCTTAAACTTGTCCCCTCTCTTAAAATGTGTGCTTCTCTTTTACCTAACCTACCCCCAATTCTGGCTTCCCAATTAGGGTTGCCAACTCTGGTTGGAGGTATTCCTGTAGATTTGACCATGTGGTGTCATCCCATACATCACGTGGTGTATACTATTCCTCAGTGGTGAGGGTGGGTAGGCATTCCTGCTCCCATGCCTCTGCCAGTGCTGTTCTGGAATTGTCTTCCAGGTTGTTTGTGTGGTCTGGGATGACTCATTCAATTGCTCAGTGCAAGCTGGTACGTTATCTCTTCTTTAGGCTGAAAAGCCCTTAATTGTTAACTACTGCAAATCTCTCAATGATCAGTTGCAGATCCAACTGTGTGCGCTTCAAGTGCAAAAACATCAGCAAACAAGAGTTTGTGAATGAACAGCTAACTGACATTGGTCAATGTGTGCAGTTTCTTCAAGTTGAAAAGCTTGCCAAATGTACAAATTTTGATGCATATATGCATTCAGATAGTTTGTGACATCCTCAATCCATGCTGCAAGGAAGATACCACAGGCCTACTTGACCCCATTGGAGCTGCTAACTGGTTTGGAAGGGTAGCACCTGACCAGCGTAACCTGAAAGCAAACATTCAGCGTCAGTGGTACACTGATCTAAGCTCATTTGAGCTTTCTTTGATTTGTGGGTTTGTGGGCAAGCTGTGCCTGCTTTTGAGGGGGAAACTGAAGATATATGGTAGCCAAACTGCCGTTTGTGTTCTCGTCCAGTTGGAAGTCCAGTCCTATCAATTGACCGAAATTTATCAATGTGAATAATTTTTGTTTTTGGCTGAAAACTTGTTCTCTACTTCGGACATTAAATCAAGTTTCTGGGCCAAGTAAAACTCCCTAGGTACTGTCCAAAAATGTTGCTTAATTCTAACCTCCGAGCAGCTCAAGAAAAGCAACTTGCATTGATACAGTGCTTTTAACGTGACTACCCCAATACGCTTCACAGAGGAGAAATGAATGCTGAGCAGCAGTAGGAGAAGAATCAGGGGAAATAATCAAAGCCATGAAGCTTAACTTTAAAAATGGAGAGCTAAGTGTCAAGGCAGGGGAAATTTATGAAGAGATTTACAGAGCGTGGGGATTCATGCTTTGCCACCAGTGGTGGAGCAGGAGAAGGGGAATGCACAGGAATCTAGAGTCAGAAAAGTAGTGTGAGCTGAGTCAAAGAAGTAGAGAAGGTTGTCGAGGTAGAGTGGTGATGTCTAGAAGGATTTGTAAGTGAGAATGAAGAATGTTGATTGCAATACTTTGGGGAACAGAAAACCAGTGAAGGTTCACAATTGGGTAAGTGGCACTTAATGTGGGATCAGATGCAAATAGCAGGCTTTTGGATGAACTCGAGTTTTTTTTTAGGCTGGACCTTGGGAGGCCAGCAAGGAAATCGTGGGTCATTGAGCCTCGAGGTGATAAGGGTGTGTGGGCTAGGTTTTCATTGGTGGCACTGAGGTGAATTCTGTACCGGACAATATTGTGGATGTTGAAATAAGTGGTCTTGGTGTTGGGTAGGATATGTGCTCAAGTCTGCAGTCCTCAAACTTGCGGGTGCAGAGGTGGCAACTCCACCAGGGAGAATGGCTTGAATGGGAAACTGAAGGACTTGTTTGTGGTGTGTTTCAAAAGTGGAAACAAGAGAATTCTAGGCTGACAGAAGCAGCAATATCTGACGGGTGGAGGGTGAAAGAGGAGGGAGACGGGGGTTGGGTAGCTGGTGAGGGAACTGGAGGAGGCAGAATGTGGCTCCTGCTACATCAGTATGTTTGTTCACTTTCACAGCAGTTATCCTTATGGTTTGTGTTGTACTTTTTTTTCCGACCGTTTGTTCTGTTCAGGACCTGTGAATAGTTTTCTTGAATGGACTGCATCCATGACAATCTGAAATACATCTTTGTTTTCTCCCATCTGCAGTGTATGTAAGAAGAGATTAACAATCATCATTGTACTCATAGTGGATTAACTGCAGCTTTGAGTTACTTTCTCTCACAAAATGGATGCAAAATAGTGGTTTTCAAGGTTAAAACAATGAAAAAATATATATTTACGGCTCAGGTAGAGTATACAACACAGCAGATTAGATAATAGAGTACAAGATGACTAGAATTCATGTCATGTAGTTCATCAGAATTCTCAACAGCCCTTCTCCAGCAGTTACAAAGGTTTCTTGGAATTGAAAAGGTGTCTGCGTACAGTATTTAAAATAAATCTCTGAATAAGATAGAAGTCTTTAAAATTATGAAGAGGTTTGATAGGATGGACGTGGAGAAACTGTTTCCACTTGTGGGTGAGTCCAGAAGAAGGGGGCATAAATGTAAGATAGCCACTAACAGATCAAATAAAGAATTTAGGAGGAATTTATTTACACAGAGTAGTGAAAATGTGTAACTCGCTGCCATGGAGTGGTTGAAGCAGATAGCATTTAGCATTGATGTACTTAAGGGTAGCTTGACGCATAGATGAGGGAGAAGGGAATAGAGGATACAGGGGCAGGGTTGGAAGAAGTAATTAGAGTGGGAGGAGGCTCGTGCAATATAAACACCGACATAGACCATTTGGGCCGAATGGCCTATTTAAATGCTGTAGATTCCATGTACAGGAAACTCTTTATTAACCGGGACCGGCGTGGTGCCGGTTTATCGAAAGTACCGGATAACGGAGAGTTATATCTACCGAGGCTATTTTTAACAAAGAAAAATAAATAAATCAAGAAATGTGCAGTATACTTCCGACAGCGCCAGGAGGCCGAGTAGTGGCACTTTTGAAAACTACCCCTACTGACTAAATCGGCGTTCGCGGACTCGGACTCGGACTCGGGATCGGCAACATTGCCGGTTATTTGAGAGGAGTTTTCGGAGTACTCGCCGTTCGCGGAGACTCGACTGCGACTCGGCAACATTGCCGGTTATTTGAGAGGAGTTTTCGGAGGATGATTTTTGCCGGTTAAGCGAGAATTCCGGATATTTGGGTGCCGGATAAACAAAAGTTTCCTGTAATATGTAATTCTACTAAATTAGGTTCTGTCACCTTTCAGCAACAAAATATTTTGCATTCTTTGTTGGTTTAAACTGGAAGACAAAATCATAGAATATAGATTCTGTGTCCTACAGCACAGAAGAAGGCCATTCGACCCATTGTACCTGTACTGGCTCTTTGAAAGAGCGATCCAATTTGTCACACTCCCCTGCTCTTTCCCCATAACCCTACATATTTTTCCTTTTGAAGTACATATCCAATTCCCTTTTGAAAGTTACTATTGAATCTGCTTCCACCACCCTTTCAGGATGTGCATTCCTGATCATCATCCTCGCTGCATCAAATAAATTCTCCTAATCTACCTCTGGTTCTTTTGCCAGTTACTGTAAATCTGTCTCCTTCTGTTACTGACATTCCTGCCAGTTTTTCCTTATTTACTCTATCAAAACCCTTCATAATTTTGAACACCTCTATTAAATCTCCTCTTTAGGAGAACAATCCCAGCTTCTCCGATCTCCACATAACTGAAGTCCCTCATCCCTGGGACCATTCAAATAAATCCGCTCTACATCTTCTCCCAGGCCTTGATATCCTTCCTAAATTGTGGTGCCCAGAATTGGACACACTATTCCAGCTGAAGCCTAACCAGTGATTTTTTTTTTAAAGGTTTAGCATAACATCCTTGCTTTTGTACTCTATGCCTCTATTTATAAAGCCCAGGTTCCAGTATGCTTTTTTTAACAGCCATCTCAACTTGTTCTGCTACCTTCAAAGATTTGTGTACGTGAACCACCGTGGTCCCTCCTCGATTTCTCCAGTTCAAACAGCATTTGCCTTCCTGTCCAGCAGTTTTTCCTCAAACTGCTATCTTCATCTCCTCTGATACTGAACACACCGAGTTTAAAAGAAAAACTCTCGTATAAAATGATGCGTGTACATGGCATGTGCTTGCATTGGTATTTAGAAAGAAAAACTTTAAAAAAAAAAAAACAAAACATTTTGAAGAACAGAGCACCCGAGGGACAGCAGTGGGGGAGGAAGTTGAGGGGGAAATAATAATCAACCTGGATTATATTTAAACCCATATCCGAGTGGTTCAAAGGACATGAACACAGCATGTGGACTCATTGGCCCGGAATTTGCGGTGGGTAATAACAGTGAACGAATAGCGTTCGTATGCACACCCTAACGCGGAAATCCTGACGTTGCGGTCAGGCATTCACTGTTCCGACACTGGCTGCGCTGTGCATCCCCCACCCCCCCACCCCAGCCGGTAATCAGGGAAATCAGTAAAACTGACAAAGGTCGGCTTTTCCGCGGTAATATCGCTGTTAAGTACCCATTAAAAGTTGGACCCTTTTGGATTAGGTGTAACTGGGGTTTTAACAGAGTATTGACTGCTAAACAAACGTTATGGCCCTGAAAAAAATAATTAAAATTTTGTGGAGTGTCAAATGTATCCATTTTAATAAAAAAATAAAAAATTTTAAGAGGCTTTAAAAACCAAACTTTTTCTCTTTTTAAAAAAAAAGTTTGTTCACCTTTATTTCAGCTTTACCTTTCCCCCCATGTGAGAGCTCCAATCTTTGTTTTGCTCGCTAACATTTTTAAAAAGTTAGATTAAAAGGAGCTTATTCACTTCCTGGTTTCAGGTCTGTGAGAATTCCGCATTGTGATTGGCTGCTTAGACCGCTTGTTGATGTCGCAGCAACTCGAGTTAGGGATCCCCCATTAACTTACACTGCTCTCAACTGAATGTCGGAAAAGCCGAACTTCTCGCCACAGAGATCGCAGGATCTTTGTGGGAAGCTTACTTCGGGGCCAGCGGCGAATGCCTTTGCTACGCCGCTGACTGCAAATTGCGGGTCATTATGTCAATGAGCCCTTTGCTTTAAAGAAAACATTTAATTGCTTTAATTGGCATGTCAAGCGAATAGTTAAATATGAGTTGCTGAAGATCATTGTTCTTTTTCTCTAAACCTACAGTTTACCTACAAAGCATCATTTTCAAATATTAAACATTTCAAAGACAGTTTTCTCTTGCTGTAAAGGTGCTTAATTTAAATTACCTGATAATTCAGGTTTTTAGCGCTAAGTTCCCACTGCTGTGTTACTGACATTGCATAATGCAAATTATTAGACAATTTAGTTTCCTTAGAACAAAAAATGACTTTGAATTATCGGTGGTAGGCTGTAAATGTAAGTTTTACTTTCAATTGTTCTGACATTTCTTTTGTATGGAATTTTAAATTGACAAAGGAGCTCCTATGTACTGAAATAAAAATGCTATATTTTGTTTTAAATTTTGAATTTACTGTACATGAAGGTGAAGGATGTTAGTGCTATGGAATGAAATGCTTTCCATTGCAAGCATCCATTGTGAGCCCTCGTGTCAGGTTTAGCAAGGTGAAATACCGAGTAAGGTCCCTTTTTTTTCTGCTGCATCAGTGTGCCTTAGCTCCAAACTCAAAGCATCTCTTACTGCATCAGTGTGATATTTTTCCATTTGCTACATTAGTCGTCTGAAACTGAGGGATTATTGTGGTCTTTATGAATGAGTTGCCAGTTTAATGCTTATTTTAGGTGTAGTTTTGTGCTGTGAGTTCATACCCAACAGTGGATTTAAACTGCCGAAACTCCTTTCATATTGGTCCGTGCAGCCAGCAAACAGATGTAATGAGTCTGGGTTAATTTTAACCTAGGTCATTGAGGTGAAAGACCATTGTCTATCCCATTGTTAGCTTTCAAAACGGAAATTGATTCTGTCAAATGATAGTATAGGAAATTGAATTGGCTACATGCATTCTGGGAAAGCTAAAAGGGTCAATCCTTGCATGCTGGGTAATCCTAGACATCGATAAGTGATGTATCCCAGTATCACCAGATGTTCTCAATTAAGACCTGCATTGGAGCAAAACTGCAGACCAAAATACTGATTGATGAGCTGTAGTCTGGATAGATAAGGTTAACAACCCAAGAACAACTATGGGCTATTCTCGACAGTAGAGACCAGTGTACCTTGCCATGATTTAAGTGCTGCACAGATGGAAGAGTATAACATCTAATTAGAGCCTATTTTTTAATCAAATCAATTAAAATCAGAAAATTATCATTTCTAATAAGTGCCTATCTAGTTGAATGACACCTTGGTAAGGTATCCCAGTTGACTGGATTGATTATCTTTATTGGTCACGAATGGTTATGTCTCCCTAAATGGGAATTGCTTGGTGAAATTCAAGATACTTGAGGTCATGCTTGCTAGCTCACCCAAATCAGAAGGTTTCGGAGAAGGGTATCGGATTGTTTAAAGGAGCTACAAGCGTATTTGAAGCAGGTCTCCAAAGCCAACAGTGTTCAATGGAAACTGGTCAGTTTAGGAAGGTTGTGTTTAATTGAACCTAATTAAAACTGTAATGTGTACCACAACTGTTAGTTTGCTAGCTTAATCCCAGTGATTCAGAGACACACAGTGTCCACAGCGCCTGGTCTGCACTCAAGGCCTCCATAATCAGCACCTGTGAAGAGACGCTCGGTCACTCAACCAGGAAACACCAAGACTGGTTCGACGAGAATGACCAGGAGATCCAGGAGCTTATAAGCCGCAAGCGCAAGGCATTCCTGATCTGGAAACAGCAACAGAACTCGAGAGCAAGAAAACAGCTCTACAGATGCCTGAAGGCCGAGGTCCAACAAAAAACTCGCGACCTAAAGAACAGATGGTGGGTGGAAAAAGCACAGGAGATCCAGCAGCTAGCCGACAACCACGATGTGCGTGGATTCTTTAGCGCAGTCAAGACCACCTACGGCCCAAGCACCCAAGGTCCTACCCCACTGCGGGCCAAGAACGGAGAGGTGCTCATCAAGGACAGAGAGGCAGTCAGTGCCCACTGGAAGGAACACTTCGAAGATCTCCTTAACCGAGACTCTCTTCGACGCGAGTGTCCTCAACTCCATCCCGCAGCATGCTACCCGCCACCACCTCAGCACAACTCCAGTCCGGCATGAGGTTGAAAAGGCCATCCGATAACTGAAGAACAACAAGGCCTCAGGAGCAGATGGAATCCCTGCCGAGGCGCTAAAATGGCGGAGAAGCACTATTGGTGTGAATACATGAACTCATCTCTTATTTGGAAGGAGGAGAGCATGCTAGGGGATCTCAGAGACGCCGTAATCGTGACCATCTTCAAGAAAGGTGACAAGTCCGATTGCGGTAATTACAGAGGAGCCTCCCTGCTGTCTGCCACAGGGAAAGTCATCGCGAGAATCCTCCTCAATCGCCTTCTCCCAGTGGCCGAAGAGCTCCTCCCAGAATCGCAATGCGGATTCCCCCCCCACTAAGGGGCACAATGGACATGATCGTCACCGCGTGTCAACTACAAGAGAAATGCAGGGATCAGCACCAACCGCTGTACATGGCCGCCTTTCACCTCACAAAGGCCTTTGACACCGTCAACCGTGAGGGATTATGGAGTGTCCTCCTCAAATTCGGCTGCCCTCAAAAGTTGTCACCATCCTCTGCCTGCTTCACGACGACATGCAAGCCGTGATCCTGACCAACGGATCCAACACAGACCCAATTCACATAGGGACCGGGGTCAAGCAAGGCTGTGTCATTGCACCAACGCTCTTCTCGATTTTCCTGGCTGCAATGCTCCATCTCGCCCTCAGTAAGCTCCTCGCTGGAGTGGAGCTAATCTGCAGAACAAATGGGAAACTGTTCAACCTCCGTCGTCTCCAGTCCAGATCCAAGGTCGCCCCCATCCTCTGTCATCGAATTACAGTATGCAGACGATGCTTGCGTCTGCGCACACTCTGAGGCCGAACTCCAAACCATCGTCAACACCTTCACCGAAGCGTACGAGAGCATGGGCCACATCGTCCGCATGCCCGATACGAGACTCCCAAAACAAGCTCTCTACTCGGAGCTCCGACATGGCAAGAGAGCCCCAGGTGGGCAGAGGAAACGCTTCAAGGACACCCTCAAAGCCTCCTTGAAAAAGTGCAACATCCCCACCGACACCTGGGAATCCCTGGCCCAAGACCACACAAAGTGGAGGAGAAGCATCCGGGAAGGCGCTGACCACCTCGAGTCTCTTCGCCGGGAACAAGCGGAAGCCAAGCGCAGGCAGCGCAAGGAGCGCACGTCAACCCAAGCACCCCACCCACCTGCCCCTTCAACCACCGCCTGCCCCACCTGTGACAGAGACTGTAGGTCCCGCATTGGACTCATCAGTCACCTAAGAACTCATTTTTAGTGTGAAAGCAAGTCATCCTCGGTTCTGAGGGACTGCCTAAGAAGAAGAATAGCTTAAGTCTCTTGAGCACAGAAAGGAAAGTGTGGTATAACCATGCAGTAAAGTAACAATCTTGGACACTGAATGTAACTTGTTATTGTTGGGAAGAAAAATCCAACGACTGCTGTGATGCACTTGAACTGCTGTTATGCTATGATGATTTAGACTTGGTCGATAGATAGTTCACATCCATTACTTCTACTGTAATCGTCAATGCTTAACCTTGTGATGGCATTGTGTTAGAGATGAAGTTTAATTACGTAGTGTTAGTTAATGCATCTCCATGCCTGACTGCATCATTAACTCTGGCAAGTATGAGTTAATTACAACACTCCTGTTGTACTTTGTCCTTTGTGACTGATTTGGCTCAGGTAACTATCAATATAATTTGGATTTTGTTACGTGGGACAGTGCAAAGGCAAACTAACCTGGGCATCTTCGAAAACCTGTGTCGATATGAATGGTAGGTCCTAATCCCATCGTCCCTGTTTGTGTGTAAGGTGGGGGGGGAGGTGAAGGGAAATTAGTCTGATTTTTTTGACCAAATACGTGTTACATAGTGTCAATTTTCTTGAATATAGTGCAGGGTTTAGCATTCAAATATTTTCTTTGTTGTTTTAATTTCAGGAGTAGAGTGATGATTTCACCCTGCTATCAATATGACAACAAACGAAGATTGATATTTTTTTGGTGAGTACTCGTGAAAATAATAGCTTGCCTCTCTGATCACAACATGCTGCCCACCTGAGCCACCTTAATATGGTGTTTCTTAATTTGGGCATGACTGAAAGACTTCTAAAACATTTTTATTGTAATGCAGTAATTCATTATAAGTACAAGTGAGTTGTAAAACTGGGAAATAGGGAGTGCGTTTAGAAAGAACATGGATATGGAGCACCTTTCACAACCTCAGAAAATCCCAAAATGTTTTGTGTAGAAAAATGTCCCAATGTGCTTACAAGTTCTGTATTTGCTGTAGATAGTCTCTTGGGTACAGCGGTGCTGATCATTCCAGTAAGCAGTCTGTCTAAACGTCTTGGGTCCAAGAGTATGTCCACACCACCCAGTATGTAATTATACGGTAGCATAACGCAGGGCTGTAACAGGGGGGACCCTCTTATGATCTGAACGGGATATTATCTCTTGCACACAACTCCATCCTTCGCAAGGTGGAATGAAACACTTGGTGAGACAAAGCCAGAGCAAATCCCATTTAGCAAAGCTGCTTTGGTTTACAGATAGCAAGTGCACGTACAGAATAACAAATGTCATGGAATTTCACCTTGATTCAACTAATTACGGAACACTCCTTGAGAAAAAGAGAAATTATAAAAATACATCACATTATTCCTATTGATGGGTTTGCTTAACTTTTCCCTGGTCAGCCTTCTGATCCTGACCAGCTCTGGGCTGAACATGGTTTCCCCTCATAGGCTGGGCTTTTTCACCAGACCGAGCTACTTGATTAATTGTTCAAGTGTCTTTCAGTCCCATTTCTCTGTGTACCCAGTTCGTGGGTGGGCTGTCCCCCTTACTCTTTTCCCTGATCAATGATTCATCAGTAGGCCTTTCAATAAAACAGGCTAACTCTCTAGCCCTTCCTTGGATTTTGTGTTTAAAGAAAACAAGCTGTTGAGGCTGGGGGTCAATTGGAAAAATTCAAAACTGAGATTGATAGATTTTTGTTCAGCAAGAATATTAATGGTTATGGAACAAAGGTGGGTAGATGGAGTTAAGATACAGATCAGCCATGATTTAATTGAATGGGGGAACAGGTTTGAGGGCCTACTCCTGTTCCTGGAGTAGCTTGTCTGGCTTTAATGCACATTAGGGGAAAAATTTGGTTGATTTGCGCCTCCCGTTAGTGCCCTAAGATGGCGCTAACGGGGCGTAAAGCAACTGGCGCTTGGGCGTGGTGCTGCCAGCGCCTCCCGCGAAATTCAGCAGGAGGTTAGCGGCAGTGGTAACCGTTAGCGCGCTGCGCCGCCGGCATTGGCGTTAATGTTGGGGGAATCTGGAAACACTGTAGCTCAACAAGGACGGAGGTGATGGGTGAGCGGAACTTGGTAGGGATAGGCTATGAGCAGCAGAGTTTTGAATGAGGTGGAGTTTAGGAGGATGGGAGGTCAACCAGGAAAGTGTTGGAGTACTGAAGTCTGAAGGTGGTGAAAGCATTGTAATGAGGGTTTGAGCAGCAAATGGGCTGAGTTAGGAGTAGAGGTGGAACTAGACGGTCCTTGTGAAGGAGCAGATATGTGGTTGGAAACTTCGCCTTGGGATCCAATAAGGCACTGAGGCTGCAAACAGCCTGAGGTAGTGAGGGTTTGTGATGGGGCCAAAGACGATGGCTTTTGTGTTCCCAATGTTAAGCTGGAGGAAGTGGAGACTCATCCAAGACGGAATGTTAGACATGCAGGCTGATAGCACAGAGGAGGTTTAAGTTTCAAGGTAGATGGTGGTGAGGTAGAGCTGGGTCGCACAGGTGTGCATATGTCAGCTGATCCTGTGTGCAGCTCAGGTCGCCAAGGCGCAGCATGTGGAAGAGGAGGGGGCGGGGATGGACTCCAAGATGACTTTGGAGTTGACGGTGTGGAAATGGGAAGCAATTGCCAAGATGTTCAACAACAACAACTTATATTTATATAGCACCTTTAACATTGTAAAACATCCCAAGGCGCTTCACAGGAGCGTTCTAAAACAAAATTTGACCCAGATTCTGGCTATGGTTGAATACCGAAGTGTGGAACCAAGTGAGGGCAGTCCTACAGAGTTGGACATTGGAGGAGGATGGTACGATCAACTGCAGAGAGGTTAAGGATAATGCACCATTGTCAGAACCACAGAGGATGTCATTTGTTACTTTTGTTACAGCCATTTCAGCGCTGTGGGAAAGGCGGTAGCTGAATTGGAGGGGATTCAAACAGGGAGTTGCGGGAAAGATGGGACCACTTCTGGGAGACAACATGTATATATTCCTTGGAGAGTATAGAGAAGTTGGAGATGGGGCAGTCGTTGGTGAGGACAGATGGGTTGAAGGTGGGTTTTTGAGGAGGTGGGTGATAGTAATTTTGAAAGGGAACCGTTTACAATGACGCCATTGAGTAGATTGTAGAATCTGCCCCTTCCAGTGAGTAGATTGTTCAAGAATCCATATCCATAAGCTATATTTGAATCATGAAGATCCATGTCTTTGAACAAAACATCCTCCTTCAACATCGCTCCTCTGCAACCCAGCTCTGTGGCACTGCTGCCTCTGCACATACTTGTTGCAACACAGACAGCGTCTTCTCCTAATATTTTTGGATATTAAGGGAATCAAGGGATATGGGGATAGTGCAGGAAAGCGGAGTTGAGGTCGAAGATCAGCCATGATCGTATTGAATGGTGGAGCAGGCTCGAGGAAACAAATGGACTACTCCTGCTCCTATTTCTTATGTTCTTATGTTCCTCTGGCCACACAGTCAGCTCTGGTTTACCCCAGGACTCCATTCTTGTTTAAGATGGTGGATGGGCTGCTTAGTCCTGGATGGTGTCTTGAACCGCTGCAGTTCATATTTTTCCTTTATTCGTTCCTGGGATGTTACTGGTGGTTATTGGTGAGCAAGTGCCACTTGAAAGCACTGTCGACGACACCTTCCATCACTTTCCTGCTGATTGAGAGTAGGCTGATGGGTTGGTAATTGGCCAGATTGGATTTGTCCTGGTTTTTGTGGCCAGGACATACCTGGGCAGTTTTCCACATTGTCTGGTAGATGCCAGTGATGTAGCTGTAGAACAGCTTGGCTAGAGGCGTGACTAGTTCTTGAACACAAGTCTTCAACACGACAGCTTGGATGTTGTCGGGGCCCATAGCCTTTGCTGTGTCCAGTGCGCTCAGCTGTTTCTTGATATCACATGGAGTGAATTGAATTGGCTGAAGACTGGCTTCTGTGATGGTGGGGACCTCAGGAGGAGGCTGAGATGGATCATCCACTCAGCACTTCTTGCTGAAGATGGTTGCAAATGCTTCAGTCTTGTCTTTTGCACTCGTGTGTTGGGCTCCTCCATCATTGAGGATGGGGATGTTCATGGAGCCTCCTCCTCCTGTTAGTTGTTTAATTGTCCACCACCGTTCACAGCTGGATGTGGCAGGACTGCAGAGCTTTGATCTAATCCGTTGGTTGTGGGATCGCTTAGCTCTTTCTATAGCATGCTGTTTAGCATGCATGTAGTCCTGTGTTGCAGCTTCCCCAGGTTGGCACCTTATTTTTAGTTACGCCTGGTGCTGCTCCTAGCATTATCTTCTGCATTCCTCATTGAAGCAGGGTTGGTCCCCTGGTTTGATGGTAATGGTAGAGTGAGGGATATGCCGAGCCATGAGGTTACAGATTGTGGTGGAATACAATTCTGCTGCTGCTGATGGTCCACAGCACCTCCATGGATGCACAGTTTTGAGCTGCTAGCTCCATTTATCCAAAGACTCTTGCTATACTGCCCACTGCCTGTCTGGGATTAAAACCTGGTTGAACCAAAATTTCGCCCAGCTCAATGTTGGCAAGACCAAAGTCATGCATTGTGGCTGCCATCTGCACATACGGTAAATCCTTGGTTGCCACTTCAGGCTAGATTGGGAGTACAAAATCTTGGCGTACTGCTCAGCTCTAAGCTGAATTTCCTCCCCCATATCCCTTCTTATCCCAAGACCACATTTTTCCACTTCTTACCTCCTTCTCCAGCACCACTAAAACTCTACTCAATGTCTTTGATCACTTTGAGGTTCAACTGCTGTAATGCTTTCATTGCCACTTTCCCTGTCTAAATCTTTCACAAATTACAACTTATTTAAACCACTGCACCCTATGTCCTCACCTGCACAAAAATCAACCACTGTAATTCTCTCTCATGCTTTTTGAGTGCCATATCCCCCAGCGAATTGACTTTAAGCTGTTCATCCTTCCTTTAGGTCGTTCCATCGTTCCCTCCCCCAGCCTTAAGTACTGATGCACATACTTCACTCCTCAGACATCAGGTTAGCCCTTGATCTCTGCTCCCTCCGCTGTATTATTGGTTGTCATTTGTTCAACAGCTATCTTCCTGTCCTCTGAAACTTCCATCATGTGCTCTGGAATTCCCTTCCTGTTTCAGAAACCTCACACAATCCTTTCTCGTCAAATGCGTCCCTGGCCTCAATTTTTTTCCATTTTTCCTTTTCCCTCCTGCTCATTTTCCTCCCCCTCCCTACTTAGTGAAAAACACTTTGAGGTGTATTCCTGAATATGCGGAGTACGACAGAAATACAAGCTGTTGTTTGTTGGCCTAACAGAAAGAAGAATGAAAGAGAGACTTGCATTTATATAGCACCTTTCACGACGCTCCAATGAAGTAGTTTTTGAAGTGATGTCACTGTTGTAATGTAGGAAACGCGGTAGCCAATTTGCGCACAGCAAGCTCCCACAAATTGCAATTTGATAATGACCAGATAACTTGTTTTAGTGATGTTGATTGAGGGATAAATATTGACCAGTACGCTGGGACTCTTCTTCGAATAGGGCTATAGGATCTTTTACATCCACCTGAGAAGGCAAGGGCCTCGGTTTAACATTTCATTTGAAAGGCAGCACCTCAGACAGTGCAGCACTCCTTCAGTACTGCACTGGAGTGTCATAATAGATTTTTGTGGTCAAGTCTCTGCAGTAGGACTTGAACCCACAACCTTCTGACTCCGGTAAGAGTGCTACCATCTGAGCCACGGCTGACACAGAGCTCAAAAGCATTGGCATCTGCTGTTCCTGTCCCTGCTCCTGCCTATAAAATGATTTTGAAATAGTTAAAAAAAAGACTGACACTCAAGGCTCACGAGACCAGACCAGCTTAAAATATTTTAACTGTGTAGTTTTTACTTACTGGGTTTTGAATATCTTTTGTCACCTTCATTTGCATATGTTATTACGTAACATTCACAAAAATAACTTCAGATGATATGATAGTATTTTAATTAAAATAAGAATGCTATGTGAATTATTTCAATTCAAGTATTCCGTAAATAAACTTTTGAAACATTTAAAAGAGAGCTATTTTGTCTGCTTTTTCTTCCTCTGATGCGTCATTTAATAGTGCTTCCTTATAGCTGGTACGATTCTCTTCCAGTATCTGTCTCTACCTAAAGTGTTCCATGGTACTGCATTTAATGATTGGACGAGGATCTGTTGAGGGCAGGCAATTTTGAATTAAGTGCATATGGGTTTCAGAAAATCCAAAATAAATGTTTAATTAAACAATCAAGTCACCAATTTCACAAGAGTGAGATGCCACTACATGTGATACTCTGTTTTTATAATGGTTAAACTAATGTCAAGTTTACAAACTATTCTATAAGTAGTAGAGCTACCTTATTTTTTTTAAGTGGTCAGGTCTTCCAGAGTTGTATTTGTTTGTTTCAAAGGCAGAGTTTAGGTTAAGCTCGAGCTTTCCTTCCTGCCTAGAAAGTGAGAATAAACCAGTTAACTAATCTGTTGTCCAAGCAACATTTGAAATAAATGATGGGATATTTGGTATTTTTACATTAACTGTTCCTGTGTTTGTGTGGTATGGTTGTGTTTTATAGTTTAATTTATTTATAGTGTGATTACTTTTTGTGCAAACTAAAATTTGACTCCAAAGGACAGTGAATTAAGAGGATTAAACTCGGTCCATTTTGGACTACTTGGACTTTAATTAAAGTTTTGGCTTTTATTGTATCATCTTATACTGCAGAAGTCAAGGGCTGGATTTTGCTGCAGAAATAATGGTGAGGCTAACTGCTCTCGGTGCTGAGGCAAATGCTCTATTTATTTAAAAAAAACGTAAACTTCTTTTAGCCTAAACTAATTGAAGATATTTATGTAACTGCCCATAAGAATAGAGTGAGTCATATTGCATCTAAATTGCCTCCGGGCACTCTTGTGTACCTCCAAAGCAACTGAATCAAGATTGGTTGAAATAACAACAGAAAATACTGGAAACACAGGCAGGTCAGGCAGCATCGAGGAGAGAGAAACAGAGTCAACGTTTCAGGTCGAAGACCTTTCGTCAGAACTGGAAAAGGTTAGAGAAGAGAAATTTTTAAGCAGGGGCAGGGGGGAGGAAAGAACAAAGGGAAGGTCAGTGACAGGCTGGAAGGCAGGAGAGATTGACTGACAAAAGGGATGATGGTGCAAGGCAAAAAGGAGATGTAATGGGACAAGTTAAGAAACAAAAGCTGATGAGATGAGGTGTGAATGATGATGGCAATAAAATAGGGGCATGAGCTTGGCAAATTTCTGCCTTCATCGTGTGCTAATTCTCACCGGCTATTTCCGTTTTTAAATCCGCTTAAGCAGTGTAGATGGAAGCATAACATTACACAGCTGTTCATAGATTAAGTAAATGGGCAAAACTGCAGCAAATGGATTTCAGTGTAGGCAAGTGTGAGGTCATCCACTTTGGACCTAAAAAGGATAGATCAGAGTACTTTCTAAATGGTGAAAGGTTAGAAATAGTGGAGGTCAAAGAGACTTGGGGGTCCATGTACATAGATCATTAAAATGTCATGGACAGGTACAGGAAATAATCAGAAAGGCTAATGGAATGCTGGGCTTTATATCTAGAGGACTAGAATACATTGGGATAGAAGTAATGCTACAGCTATACAAAGCCCTGGTTAGACCACACCTGGAGTACTGTACTCAATTCTGGGCACCACACCTTAGGAAGGATATATTGGCCTTGAAGGGAGAGCAGTGCAGATTTACCAGAATGATACCCGGACTCCAAGGGTTAAATTACGAGGATCGATTACACAAACTAGAGTTGTATTCCCTGGAGTTTAGAAGGTTAAGCTATTAAGGTGAAATGATAGGGTAGATAGAGAAAAGCTATTTCTGCTGGTTGGGGAACTTCGGACTCGGGAACGTAGCCTAAAAATAGCCAGGCCTTTCAGGAGTGAAGTGAGGAAACACTGTTACACGCAAAGGGTCGTAGAAGTTTGGAACTCTCTTCCGCAAATGGCTGTTGATGCTCGGTCAGTTGTTAATTTTAAATCTGAGATTGATGGATTTTTGTTAACCAAAGATATTGAGGGATATGGGGCAATGGTGGGTATATGGAGTAAGGTCACAGATCAGCCATGATCTCCTTGAATGGTGGAACAGGCTTGAGGGGCTAAATGGCCTATTCCTGCTCCTATGTCCCTTTGTAGGTTTTAAGTCATTTACCAGATGGTTTACATATTGACTCTCCTGATAGAAACATAGAAGATAGGAGCAGGAGTAGGCCATTCGGCCCCTCGAGCCTGCTCCGCCAGTCAATGCGATCATGGCTGATCATCCAAATTCAGTACCCTGTCCTTGCTTTCTCCCCATATCCCTTGATCCCCTTAGCCTTAAGAAATATATCTAACTCCTTCTTGAATATATTTAATGAATTGGCCTCAACTGCCTTCTGTGGTAGAGAATTCCACAGGTTCACCACTCTCTGGCTGAAGAAATTCCTCCTCATCTCTGTCCTAAATGGCTTACCCCTTATCCTTCGACTGTGACCTCTGGTTCTGGACTCCCCCGCCATCGGGAACATCCTTCCTGCATCTAGTCTGTCTAGTCCTGTTAGAATTGGCCAAGGTGTGAGTGAGTGAGATTGTTGGCAGCAGTGGGGGAAAAAAAATTCCCACATGCAGGGAAATTGGTACTTGATCCATAGAAATCAAAATAAATGCAAATATTTTGAGTGGAGGATGAAATATGTACTTGGTCTTCAAGGTTTTTCTGAAATTTTACTGATGCAGTTCCTGTAACGGATGTTAATTGTGAGAAATGTTACCTTTTTTTAATCTTGCCACCCCCTTAAAAAAAACTTGCAGTACGGTGCTTTTACAACTGCTTCACAGTGACTGGAAAGATCTAGTGCTGTCAGCTATGCTTTGCTTTGGGTCTACCTGTTTCGTCAAATCAAAATTAAGCCCTACTTGCTGTGGTTTTAAAAAATTGCAGTACATGGTAGGGTTTTGTTTTAATTTCCTGAAGTAATTCTTTTGTAAATTAAGCTATTTTAATTATTTAAATTTACCTAAATTAATCAGTGATGCACTACTCCCTAGTATTGTTTAAAAAAATTAGATTTTGCATCTCACTAACATGGTAGTATCACTCTTATTAGAATTTTCAAATTGTTTACAATTGGCTCATGCTTCACTAATATTTTTAACTTGTGCGCTTTAGCCATTTGTCAGCTGGTAGCACTCTCGGAACTGAGGCAGAAGTTTGTGGGTTCAAGTCCCACTCTCGAGACTTGAGCATAAAATCTAGACTGACATTCCAGTGCAGTACTGAGGGAGTGCTGCACTGTTTGAGGTGCCGTCTTTCAAATGAGATGTTAAACTGAGACCCAGCTTTTTCAGGTGGATGCATAAGATCCCATAGCACTTTTCGAAGAAGTGCCAGGGACTGCTCCCCGGTGTCCTGGCCAATATTTATTCCTCTGCCAACATCACTAAAACAGATTATCTGGTCATTATCACATTGCTGTTTGTGGGAGCTTGCTGTGTGCAAATTGGCTGCCGAGTTTGCTACATTACAATACTGACTACAGTTCAAAAGTACTTAATCAGCTGTAAGTGCTTTGGGACGTCCTGAGGTCATGAATGGCGCTATATAAATCCAAGTTCTTTCTTTCCTTCTGTTGTACAAGTTTCATTAATGTATTTTTTAAAAATAAACTGTGAAGAACAAATCAGTTTTGTAATTTTCAGATTTAAAGAGAGAATTGTTGAGTTAATCTTGATCACCATAGTATGCCTCCCAGTTTCACAATGATGGTTGCTGTGAATTTTAAGTTATTAACTAAAATATTTCTGTACTTTCATGTCTAAGCAAAGACTTATTCTGTTGATAAACCTTTTTTAATGTTTTTATTGAATCAACTGTTATTAAAATGTATTAGCAATACCTTTACTTTGTCTAAAGTGTTCTTTACTGTAAACTGCTTTGGTGCTTTGATTAAATGCCAAGGCTGCAGAACAAGCATTTAATCAGCACAGAAGTCGTTTATTGCCTTGTGTGCTTTTGATAAACCAATCGTCGTGCTTTTTAAAAACAAAACTAGCAGATGCTTTCAGGTCAGAACTGTATTTCAGTGCTATTATAATTAGATTTTTTATTCTAGCTCATAAATTGGCTCTTCTAGTCAATACTCGCAACTTTGCCTTTTCTGTCATACTCCAAATCTTCAGTGGTATATCTGAATATGCCAAAATAGAAATAAATAATAAACACAGACAAATCTAAGTCTGAATGTACTAAATTCCCAATGGAACATTTTAAAAATGGCTCATGTCGAGGCTCTTTTTATTTGAATATTGATGGAATGAAAATTCTGAATTACTTCCTCGCCAACCCCCCCCCCCCCTCCCCACCAGCACACTGCCATTCCCGCCTCTATCTTTCCCGCCTCTCTCTTTCCCACCCCCTCCTCCCCCTTACCATTCCTATAGTTTGTATCTGGATAAAGAGAAGACACGAGAAGCAAAGTGGAATTTGTCTACAATCTTCATTTGTGACGTATTAATTTCACATACCTAACACTTCATTATTTGAAATGTTCCCTTGAATCCGCAATCTATTGCCCTCTGTCATTCTAATATAATCAATTGGATTTTGTGTGACTTCCAGTCTTCTCTACTTTTTGATCATTTAGGAGTGGCTGGGGTTGCAGAATTATTTAGTACTGTATAGTTTTATTTCTAAATCCCTTTTTCTACCAGTTTTTCTTCCTCCTCTTCTGAAGGTGGAGAGTCCTTGGATGTGTCCTTCATTGCCTTGTCCAAGTGACCATTGTTCATGGAAAAGTGGTCAGTGAAATCATTATGCTATTTGACAGTTGGCCTGATCCTGCCCGCACCTATTGCTCGCGTGCACATTTCTGTTGGCTAGCTATTGGGAGAGGGAAGCATGACTGGTTTCCACTCTATAACCCAGGAACACTTGGGCTAATTGTCTCACTCCAGCCAACAGCTAACTTAGCGTGACATGGACATTGAGCCCGGGGCATTTCTCGTCTACAATCTTAGCTACATATTGTCTTTTCCAGCTGAACTATTGTGGAAGCAACCTGTATAGTTTTATATAATACACTCCTTTACAGCCAAGGTCCAAATTTGTAATGGGGACAACTCGAGAGAAGATTTTACTGGGGGACAGCTCGCATCAATGACAAACTGTCAATGACAAAGGAAAAGAATGCTTTCTGTTGAGTCCATAGTCGGGCTTCCCAGAAATCAATTTTTTTAATCATGCTTTAAGTAAATGATAATTTAATCTGGCATTTGTTACAGTATTGCGGACTGCATGATCAACTTGCACAAGCGTACACAAATAGCTGCTGTTCCAGGTCCAAGTTAAATTCAGGATGATGTTGCACAGTTGCTTGTTATTCAGTCTGGCATCAAATTATCAGTTGTCTGCCTTTAGATCTATGAATATAATGAGCCAAATCTTGCTGGAACAGGGCATCTTGCGACGTGCGCTGCTAGTTGGACACCCTTCAGCTCGAATATAATTTGTGATGTAATCTGCTGGAAATATGAGCTGATAATGGCGCAACAAGGGCAATGGGGTATCTGGGACTTGAGTGAACAACGGGACTGACCGTGTATCTCCTTAACCAATGAGATTTAAGGATTGATTAAGAAACTGAAGAATGACAGAGAAGGAGGGTGATTTAGAGTGGATGAATTAGTCAAATCAGGTATAGAAATAGAACAAAAGAAAGATTGTATTCAGAGAGAGAAAAGAGACAAAGAAAAATTAAGAAAATAATGTAAAAATTAACATTTTTAAATGTTTAAAATTCAGCAAAAATTTATTACATGCAAGATTGAGACTCAACAGTTTAAATTGTTACCTTACTGGGCCAGAAAAACTCATTGGCATTGCATTAACAATTATCAAATGGTCAACAGCCAAGCTGTTCCAGTACAGCTACAGCACTGGCATCTACCCAACAATGTGGAAAACTGCCCAGGTATGTCCTGGCCACAAAAAGCAGGACAAATTGAATCTGGCCAATTACCACCCCATCAGTCTACTCTCAATCGTCAGCAAAGTGATGGAAGGTGTTGTCGACAGTGGTATCAAGCGGCACTTACTCACCAATAACCTGCTCACCGATGCTCAGTTTGGGTTCGGCCAGGACCACTCAGCTCCCGACCTCATTACAGCCTTGGTCCAAACATGGACAAAGGAGCTGAATTCCAGAGGTGAGGTGAGAGTGACTGCCCTTGACATCAAGCAGCATTTGACCGAGTGTGGCATCAAGGAGCCTGAGGAAAACTGAAGTCAATGGAATCAGGGGGAAATCTCTCCACTGGCTGGAGTCATACCTAGTACAAAGGAAGATGGTTGTGGTGGCTGAAGGTCAATCATCTCAGCGCCAGGACATCGCTGCAGGTGTTCTTAGGGTAGTGTCCTAGGCCCAACCATCTTCAGCTGCTTCATCAATGACCTTCCCTCCAACATAAGGTCAGAAATGGGGATGTTCGCTGATGATTGCACAGTGTTCGCAACTCCTCAGATAATGAAGCATGCCATGCCCGCATGCAGCAAGACTTGGACGACATTCAGGCTTGGGCTGATAAGTGGCAAGTAATAATCGCACCACGCAAGTGCCAGGCAATGACTATCTCCAACAAGCGAGAGTCTAACCTCCGCCCCTTGACCTTCAACGGCATTACCATCACTGAATCCCCTAACATCAACATCTTGGGGGGTCACCATTGACCAGAACCGTAACTGGACAGCCACATAAATACTGTGGCTACAAGAGCAGGTCAGAGGCTGGATATTTTGCGGTGTGTCTCTCACCTCCTGACTCCCCAAAACCTTTCCACCATCTACAAGGCACAAGTCAGGAGTCTGATGGAATACTGTCCACGGCACCAACAACACTCAAGAAACTCGACCCCATCCAGGACAAAGCAGCCCGCTTGATTGGCACCCCACCCACCACCTTAAACATTCACTCCCTCCACCACCGGCGTACCGTGGCTGCAGTGTGTACCATCTACAAGATGCACTGCAGCAACTCGCCAAGTCGTCTTCGGCAGCACCTCCCAAACCAGCGGCCTCTTCCACCTAGAAAGACAAGGGCAGCAGGCGCATGGGAACACCACCACCTCCAAGTTCCCCTCCAAGTCACACACCATCCTGACTTGGAAATACATTGCCGTTCCTTCATCGTCGCTGGGTCAAAATCCTGGAAATCCCTCCCTAACAGCACTGTGGGCGTAGCTTCACCAGAAGGACTGCTGCGGTTCTGGAAGGCGGCTCACCACCACCGTCTAAAGGGCAGTTAGGGATGGGCAATAAATGCTGGCCTTGCCAGCAACGCCCACATCCCAGGAATGAATAAAAAAAAAGATACTTACGCTGTTAATCATGAGTCCTAACTTTCTGCGGCGAGTTTAATGGGCAATTAATGTGCAAATCCAGCAAGTTCTTAAAAATAGCGGGGAGGCTAAGGGCGAGATGCCATTTGTGCCAGAGATTCGCAACTCACGAAGTATCTCACATCATCCCCTGAACCCGGTGGCCGATTTGCGCGTTAATAACGGTGTTCGTTGTTAACATGCCATTATTTAGCCCCATATTAATCATTCTAAAATGGTTGCTGCTGGTAAATTGCTGTGTGCTGCTGGAATTCTCTCCTTTCTTCTTCAGCTGTGTACATTTAGAATGATTAGAATTTGTTTTTTATAGCTCCATGTGGATAAAGATCGGTTACACCTTTTTAAAACAAACGAAATGCGAAGAACGTTTCTGTACAAACTCTGCTGTATCAGGTGCCAACCTCCAACTGAGAAGATGCCCAGTGAACTGTTTCATGATCTTGGCAAAGCTCCAACCCAATCTAATTATCAGCTTGGCTCAGTTGATTGCAGTCTTGACTCCTGAGTCAGAATTTTTTGGGTTCAACTCCTGCTCTAGGACTTGACTGCATGAATGAGGCTGACATTCCACCGCAGTACTGAGTGAGTCCTGTATTGTCAAGAGGCCTCATACTGTACTTTGGATGACGTGTTCAGCTGAGGCCGTCTGCCTGCTCCAGTGCTTCCAGTGGATGTTTAAGATCTCATTAAAGTATTCAAAGAAGAACCAGACACGTGTCAGTCATTATTTGTCCAGGGAACATGTTAGTGAAATGTCAAGTTTCCTACTTCTCTCTTGAGAGTGATCCTGACTGATTTAATTTTGATCATCTTGGTGTCTGACATATGCAAAAACAACATCACCTTGCTTAAGAATCTCCAAACCAAATACTGAGAAATTCACACAGGTGAAATTTCTGTTTGCTCAATACAGAGTGCACACACATTCCATTTGCCTTAATGGTGTAGGGTTTACGTTTTAACTGTCTTTATTCTTTTGGGTAATGAGAGGTAAGATCAACCAAGATTTTAAACTTTTCTAACAATTGGTTTTAGAAAGAAAGAAAGACTTACTTTTATATAGCACCTTTCACGACCACCGGACGTCTCAAAGCCCTTTACAGCCAATTAAGTACTTCTTGGAGTGTAGTCACTGTTGTAATGTGGGAAACGTGGCAACCAATTTGCACACAGAAAGCTCCCACAAACAGCAATGTGATAATGACCAGATAATCTGTTTTTGTTATGTTGATTTGAGGGATAAATATTGGCCAGGACACCAGGGATAACTCCCCTGCTCTTCTTCGAAATAGTGCCATGAGATCTTTTATGTCCGCCTGAGAGCAGACGGCGCCTCGGTTTAACGTCTTAGCCGAAAGACGGCACCTCCGACAGTACAGCACTCCCTCAGTACTGCACTGGACTGTCAGCCTAGATTTCTGTGCTCAAGTCCCTGGAGTGGGACTTGAACCCACGACCTTCTGACTCAGAGGCGAGTGTGCTCCCAATTGAGCCACAGCTGACACTTATTAACATTAAAATACAATGGCCCAGAAATTCGCCTCTCCGGCTTGTCGCGGGGGTAAGGATCGCGCGCGCACTTACCTACTGCGCCTGCCGTTGTGTTTTGGGCCCACGGGAACTTCAGCTCCTGGGCCTCTCCCAACTGCCGGCGCGCAGTGCGTGCGTGTCCCAGGGGCGCAGTTAGTGCGATGCGTCCCCTGGGATCACGTGGGCCATGGAGAGCCAATGGCAGCAGACCATCTTTCATTCATAGATTTGACAGGAGACCTGTCAAATCTGTGAATTGAAATCGGCCCCAAAAGAACAGCTAAACGTAAAATAAATTTAAAAAAAAACCTATCACATTTATAAAATAACTATAGTTAAATAAATTAACCACTTTAAACAAAAATTTAAATTTTTGAAAAAATTAAAATACTTTTTAAAAGTGATAAAAAATAAACTTACCTTTCTTTAAAGTATCTAAAAAAGATAAATCTGTTGAAATTTTTTTAAAATTATACTTAATTAACCAATTACCTTGTTGAAAACGGGTCTTGCGCCTCCTTTTCATAAGCGTAGTTTCTTCACTACTTACCCTCGCGTAGAAACCTGAAAAAAAATCTAAGTTTGCTGCGTGCGCGCAGCCTCTAGCACGCACGTGGTTCACCTAGGAACCGCCCCCTTCACCAGACCGGAAGTTCCGGTTTCCCGCGCATGCGCAGTGCATGCAGGAAACCGGCACTTCGGGACGTCTTACGGGTGAGTACGCACTATGTACTCACCTGGGAAGGGCCGAATTTTAGGCCCAATATATTTTGCAGATAGAGATCCATGCAACCTTAATTAGAAGTACAACTCGAAATTTCGAATGGCCAACTCTTCTGCTTCGAGTGACTGAGAGGTTAATAATCCATCCACATCCTGCGTGGTGTTCCACTGGACTGTCTCTGGTCAGTCCCATGGACTGTTTCCTCCTTCACTTTAGAATGGCTGCTCAAATCATTCTTGCTGACAAAAGCAAGCTTTCCAGTAACCTTCCATTCCTTCAGTACACGAAGCTCAGGTTGCCCGATGCTGGGTTTGTGTTTATACACCAACAGGGAGTTAGAAAAATTAGGGGAATTGATTTGAAGGATTAACGGAGGCATTTGAAGCTGGGGAGTGATATAGTAAGGCAGAGTTGATTGGGAAAACATTTCTTCAGTACAGGGATGTGACTTCTGAGGGCTCTTCCACCTGAATCTCAGTGTGGGGGTCGTGGGCTTCCTGGAGAACATATAGTGCCTTTAACGTAGTAAAATGTCCCAAGGCGCTTCACAGAGCCTTATCAAACAAAACTGACACCGAGCTACATCAGGAGATATTATGGCAGATGACCAAAAGCTTGGTCAAAGGTAGGTTTTAAAGAGCGTCTTAAAGGAGGAGAGAGAGGCGGAGAGGTTTAGGGAGGGAATCCCAGAGCTTAAGGCCTTGGCAGCTGAAGGCACGACCGTCAATGGTGGAGCGATTAAAATTGGTTCAAGAGGCCAGAATTGGAGGAGCCCATTGCTTGAATTGGTCATGCCAGACTTGATGGCCAGCCCTGTTGTGTGCTCTGTACGTTCAAACCTGCGACTCTCAGATTAACATAAAAATATTGCTGCAGTGGGATCAGAGTTCAGCGTATTGTGCAAACCCTCATGTACAGAGCTCGCTCTGTTTGGACGTAGTGGCCTGGAATTTCCTGTGTATTTGCCCACAGATAATTGTGCAACTGGGGTGAAAATCAAATACGGGGCCAAAAGATTGCGTAAGTACAATACACCCAAATCTCTTGATTTTATTTTTACGATTGTCGACCCCATCACCTGAACGCAACGCTGCACATAATGGCCCCGCCCCAAAATTACTGAGCCTTATACGTGCGTGTTCTGCAATTGCGCTTGTTCAGAGGCTCTCTTCAAATTATGACTATGACTAGATTTTCAGGCACAGCAGGAAACGAGTCATTTTTCTCGTGTTTTATAGCAATTTGGTGAGTTTAAAAAATAAATAAATTAGGTCTCACTGAGACCTGCACTGTATTTTCTGTTTCTTTGAATGCATTTTCATGGCATTGGTATAAGTATTAAAAATTGAATAGCTTCCCCGATTGCAGGTTTTTAAACATGCTATGCCTAATGTGCATGAATTATGGTTAATTGAGTTGAAGCCTTAATTTTTACACTTACAGAAGAAATGTATAGTGTGACCTCGGTGCTTTCCTTGGGCTCTGATTGTTTACACTGATTTCTGACCATTTTACATTCGAGCTTATTTTAATAAGATTCACAGGAAATTTGAGCGTAACTTGACATTGCAAAATGGGCGTGGGAATTGGTGCATTTGCAGGTCTCACTTCTGGGTTGCACCCACAGAGGAAATTTAAGGTCCATTATAAATTGCAACAAGACACAGTCTGCAATATAACTTCGCATTCTACCGCTACTGGTCTCCGAGTCAAAGTGTCGTGTAACTGCAGCTTTTGTGTTTTGAATGAAAGAGATTTGGTGAGCTAAGCCAGTTGTATTATTGTTGAGGCGTCTGTCGGATGCTTTTATCTCTGGAGAGGATCATGCATGCATTGAAATTTTGTCCTGACATTTTCCATTTTTAAAAATCACTGACCTCTTGCACCCCAGATCAGCTTTGTGTGTTAGGTCCGCATCAATAGTCTTTTTAAGAAGTTTTGTAAAATGCTTCTTAATTTAGAGTATGGACGAGTCTTCTTGGCACTAATATTGTTCATTTTGAATAATTAGATGCCTGTATAATATTGATATCATGTGGGTGGGTGGAGTTGCTAGTTTTGGTTCCCACTGAGCTGTACCTATATGTCTGACTAAATCAGACTTAGTTTCTAATTAGATATATCTTAATTGGGATATGCTAATATTCTCTCTTTCCCTTCCCCACAAACACCCTCTTGTTTTTTTAACCATTCCCAGACAGGCTTCCCTGTATTTTCCTTTTAATTCCGGAATATTTTACTGTGTATACGAGCACCTCAAAAATACATGGAAATATTTTTTG
This sequence comes from Squalus acanthias, assembly GCA_030390025.1. Taxonomy (NCBI): domain Eukaryota; kingdom Metazoa; phylum Chordata; class Chondrichthyes; order Squaliformes; family Squalidae; genus Squalus; species Squalus acanthias. The sequence continues at coordinate 84,059,372 of CM059439.1, forward strand.
TTTCGTGCATACATGAATATTTCAACCAAGTACTGTAGTGAGTATCCTTGGTAAAACTTGGACCTGGATAAAAAATTAGCTGGGGGAAGTGATGTCAGGCTGAGGAGATCTACTCAGTGGAATGCCCCAACGGTGGATGCAGGGGCTTCTGTCTCTCATCAAATTTATGATCGAGATTCAGAAATGCAATGCAAGTTGGTCAAATTCATAGATAATACTGAACTTGGGGTGGGATGCAGTCAAGGCTGGTGATGTAGTTGAGGAACTACAGACCTAGGCAAAATTTGTAAGTGGACATAACTCTCTGAAAAAGGGAATTCAATACGAATAAATGCGAAGTGTTGCAAATTGAAAGTAAAAATAGGGGCCATCATCAACAGTGTTGAACTAACCAAGGGAGAGGTTAAAAGAAATACATAAAAATATACAGAAGTTAGAACAATGAAGCAAGGATGTTTGGCCCAACCAGTCTCTGTCTGCGTTTACGCTCCAAGCAAGCAAATTATCTTAATCACATTTACCCACCCTGTTCCCATATCCCTTTTCAAATTAATCTTTATTTGTTGATGTAGTTTCTGCCTCAACCACTAACCATGGATGTGAATTCCATGGCGCCTCAACTCTTGTGTAAAGAAGTTTCTCTTGCTCTTTGTTCTAAATCTTACATTTAATTTTGTATCTGGATCCCTCAACTATTGTAAAAAGTCTGCTTCTATTAACCCTGTCGATTACTTTCATAATTGAAAACACTTCTGTCACCCCGTAATCTGTGTTCCAATGAAGAAAGCCCCAATTTTTCAAGTCTTTGTTTGTATTTGTATTTCCTCATAGCAGGCTGTGTCCCAGTGAATCTGTACCTTTTCTAAAGCCTCCCTATCCTTCCTATAGTGTGGAGCCCAACACTGTAGACAGAATTGAGGTCTTAAGGTTTCATATAGGCTCCTCATTACCTCTTGCCTTTTATATTCTGTACGTCATGATAAAACCTAAAATTCCTTTAGCTTTTTTGTTACAGCTTTGTCAACCTGTACGTCCAAATCTCTGTACTCTTCCACAGCACTGAGCCTATTTCTATTCAGAATAATAATCAGAAATGATTTCAGGAAGAACTTCCCACATCAAGAGTGATCTTCCAGGCAGGATTGTGGAGGCAAAATTCTGGAGTTAGTCAGGACTCGGGAGGTGGTTGGATTCTGTGATGGAGATCGCAGGTTTCTACGGAAGGATGAGCTTGATGGGTCAGTGGCCTCCCTCCTCTGTACTTACCTTTGTGAAGACTGGACTGTATTCCAATTATATTTGAATCTTTCCTATTTTGAGTGTATGCATTACCTTGTGCTTTTGTTTGAGTTTTTAGTTCTCTGCTTTATTCTCTCTTTTTTCTCTTCACACCAATCTTTATTATTGCCTTTTTATTTTTTTTTATTCACTGTGATGAGCAGAGTGTGGCACCAAACTGACTATTAAGATTCTCTTGAGAATCTATACTTTTTGCATAGTTTCAAAGGGCTCTGTATAACGTGGGAACTCGCAAATTCCTTAACCATGTCACAGTTTCCAGGTAGATGGAAACATATCCCCCCTCCCATTTTCTACACTTAGCTGAGGATACTAACTCATGCTGGAGTATGTTATGAGAGTGCTGGTTTCAAGAAATGTATTTGCACCGTAACTGATCGGTCTCCCCATCTTCTGGTTGTGTATTAATCTCAGTAAAATCTCTCTCCTCGACATAAACTTTCAACTTTAACAAAATAAAATGCTAAATGTTACCCATGGGGTTATTATTCTGAAGTAAAATGTTCCAGGATCAATTTGATCTGTGACAATTGCAGTCCTCTGGTACCTTTCCAAATTGACCATTCTTTGTATATGAATACAAACAATAAGTGACATAAAATAACACATTGTTCATGGAATAATGCACAAGAGTGTTGAGCGAAATACTGTAATGTACAAATAGAGAGGTAAGGGGAGCTAAGGACGAGTATTGGGGGAAAACAACTTGCAGCTAATGTAAAGGGAAGTCGCTTTTTTTTACATGGGAATAAGAGAATTATGATGGAGGGGGTGGGGCAAGTCAAACTAAGTGTGGTGAGATTATGATGATAGATAAAGAAATGGTCCAAGTTTGTGGATGAGGAATTAGAAAGGCAACCAATAGATAACTAGATATTATCGAAAATCCTGTGCCTGGTGTCTAATTCCTGTCCATAAATCTTACTGACATTTTTATGTCTATGGAGAAACTGTCTATGTAAACATTTATAATGAGAATTTCTACAGAAACATTTTTTACTCGGAAAATTGTATGTAAACATTTTACTATCACTGTTGATGAACCAATTAAATGAAACATTTTTATTCAAAAAGCAATTTTTTTTCCCAGTAACTGACATTTCTCATGTTGAAAATGGGTTTTAAATAAAATTCATAATTCAAAAAAGTACATGAGGCACTTTGGGACTTGAATTATTTGTATTTTAATACTTTCATTAAAGTTTTTATTTCAAGGTCTCAGTCATCCTTAAAAGTCTGGGCTTCAACTATACATTTATATCTATCAGTCATTGTCCAGAGCTTTCAACCATGTCTGTGCATTGTGAGCATATGCAGTTTGCAGAATTTGACGGCATGCAATCTGTGCATCAACAGGAGTTGGAGGGGGTGTCCATTCTGTGAGGGTTTGAGTTTCTAGGCGTTTTCCAAAAGACTTCTGGGAGCCAAGTAAAATGAAGATTTCAGTCGAGTCCAGCTGTCATGTTTCAGGAACGCTTGAACATTTTACCACAGGAAGGGTTTAGCAAAAGAGTTGCTTTTAAATATTACATTTTTAAAGCAAAGTGTACTCACAGAAGTTTAGGGGGAAAAAGCTCCCCTAAGGTGAATACAATTAATTTTCCCGAAGACTGTAAACAAGCGATTTGTTGGCTTGTAATTCACTTGGTAATTCACATAATTCTCACTCATTGTGTTGGGAAGTCACTGGTCCTGGGTACTTGGCAAGGGGTGTCTGGCAAGCTTTTCCTTCTGGCTGTGCACGGGGGTGGTAAAAACATAATGCTGCAAGGACATTCTGGCTCAGGGCTGCAAAATCAGTAAGTTTTTTAAACTGAAAGCTGTGAGGGCACGCTTTGGCAAGGCTCGGAGATTTACCGTGCAGGAGGGCAGCTTGGAGTTATTTTATGTCAACTAAGATAACCCACTGATACGGGAAGCATAGCATATTCAGTATTTTGTGTTATGTCAAGACAAGTTGCACTGATTGAACTAAGTGAGCAGGGTCATAACTCTTGTTTTCTATGTTCATATTGTGGCTTCGTCTTAAGTGTTTTCTTGGTCCATTTTCACCGAGGTTGAAGAAGCACACATGCGAAAGACACGGGTATCTGGTTAAGATTGCAAGGGGATTCTTTTGAGTGAGACTCCTGCATTAAAGAAACAAAGACTTGCATTTATATAGCGCCTTTCAAGCCCTCAAGACGTCGCAAAGTGCTTTACAACCAATGAAGTACTTTTGAAGTATAGTTACTGTATATCATAGGAATAGGAGTAGGCCATTCAGTCCATCGAGCCTGCTCCATCATTCAGTTAGATCATGGCTGATCCTCACCTTAACTCCATTTATCCGCCTTGGCTCCATATCCCTGGATACCCATATGTACCAAAAATGTGTTCTGATGAAAGGTCATCGACCTGAAACGTCAACTCTCTTTCTCTCTCCACGGATGCTGCCTGGCCTGCTGAGTTTTTCCAGCGTTTTCTGTTGTTATTTCGGATTTCCAGCATCTGCAGTATTTTGCTATTGTACCAAAAATGTATCCATCTCGGTCTTGATAGCTCCAATTGTTCCATAATCCACCGACTTTTGGGGGAAGAGAATTCCACTACTACCCTTTGTGTGAAAAGGTGCTGATTTAACCTCCTAAATAGGTCTGATTTTAAGAATGTCCCCTCATTGTTGATTTCCCCCCCATCAGAAATCATGTAGTTAGATATTGGTCAGTACGGGTACACTCTTAAACATAAGACGCTCAGGAATGACCAGCACTCCTGTACTTGAGAGAACATATAAGGCAAGACCCTAAACTTGAAACACTGGCGTTCTTAACAAATGCTGTGTTCTATCTTAAACGGCTCAGGCAGGCAACATGTGATCAACACCTATGATTGTGATTTCTTCGTCAGAAATCACTTTTTTAATTGAAAATTGATTTGATTTCTTTTGCGCTTATTTATTGCTGTTGAAAGTTCGGTTAAACCTCACCTGAACCATTTTGCAGGAAGTTTTTGATAATAAAAACTTGAAAACAGACAAGAAGTGGTGAACTTTTGAGCATTTAATAAGGTAATTTTTGTTTTTTTATGGAGATTTATGTTTATTAAAGACTGTATAAATCAGCAAGGCATTAATAATGCAGTAAGTGGTAAATGATCCATAAATCAGCAAGGCATTAATAATGCAGTCAGTGGTAAATTTTCCGCTTGTCTCCTGGCGCAGGCTGGGACCACATATCAGGAAATTAGGCCTGAGATTTTCTGTCTCTTCATTTTAAAAAGTAGAAAATTTGTTTAGTAAGGGCATCAAGGGATATGGCGATAAGGCCGGTGAATGGAATTGAGGCAGAAGATCAGCCATGATCTCATTGAATGGCGGAGCAGGCTCGAAGGGCCGAATGGCCTACTCCTGCTCCTATTTCTGATGTTCTTATGTTCTTTTAAATGCTTTACAGCAACAATGTCTGGTCAAGAACCAGCTGACATTGGGGAAAGCAATGTGGGGTACCGGAGGGGGAAAAATACGGCTAAAGGTTGGGATAGAGCTAAACTAGTAAAAATGTGTGGGGCGGGGCGGGGCGGGGGCTGGGGGAAGGTGTCCTGTGGTTCAAGGGGCCAAGATCAGTTTTGGTGCCATTCTCTTGGGCCTCTCTTTCACCCACCCCCCACAGTACTGCTGCTCCAATGCCCTGAAACCCATTCCTGCAGGACCCCAAGGCAAATAATATACCGCTGGTCCAAATGGGGAAAAGGGTTAAATCGGGCAACTTTCAACTTGCGTCAGTAATGGGAAAATCTTTACCGACTGCAACTAGAGAAGAATGACCTACCCATCACAAATCCATGTTGACAATCTCTGATGAGTCCACGCCCTAAGTATCCATTTATTTTGTGATGGGTGGGTTATTTTCGAATAACCTGATGGATTTTTGAAAGGTACTAAAGTGTAGATTGAGGAGCTACAATACAGTAGTTTATATGGACTGCCAGAAAGCATTTGAGAATTGTTACATAAGAAATTCGTAGAGAAACTTAGGACTTAAAAAAAAAAGTGTCAGGATGGATAGAGAGATCATTGAAAGGAAGACAGCCAAGAGTTGGGGTAAATGGATGCTCTCAGACCAGCAGGCGGTGGTCGTGGGGTTCAGTATTGAGGCCATTTTTGTTCTCCGTTTAATTAGCTGATATAGTTTAATACATTTAGGGAACAAGTATGAAGAATGGAAATGTACCTTAAATAGTAAATGTCTCAATACTGTGGAGATGCAAAGGGATCCAGCTGTGTAGAAATGTAAATCTTTAGAAGTGGGTGGACAGGTTTAAAATTGAAGTCATGAAGGCAAATGGGATTTGGGATTTGTGTCAACAGTGTTAAATATAAAAGCAGAGGTCACGATAACAATGGTGTTGCCACATCTTGAATTTTCTGTGTAGTTTTGGGCTCCTTCATAAGGGGGGCGGGGGGGGGGGGGGGAGGAGATATAGTCCTGGAGTATGTGCAATGCACGTTTACCAGGCTGATACTTGGGGATGAGCGATCTGACTTACGAGGAAAATAACAGTCCCAGGTGGATGACAAAGCATCTTGTGGTTGCATGGCATCATGTAACTTGTGTTTCACTTCGGTTGAGAGTTGCTCAGTGCCTCATTGGGTAATGTATGCATGTTCATAATCTGTTTTGTACAGTGAACATTCAAAATGAAACTTCATTCTTCAATATAAGTTTTGAACAGTAATGTTTCCAAATGGAACACCTTCGCGTTCTCAAAGCAAGTTTGTTAGCAAAGAACGTGAGACTGGTTATAAAGTGGCTGGCTGCTTAATCTTTGAATAAAAGAAAAGTAATTCTGCGTTTTGTTGTAATGTTTAATTTGCTTTCTGATATTTTATTTCTCCGTGCCAGGCAGAAGGATTTGGATTTTGCTGCTCCGCTGTGTCACCTGGGGAAATTACAGGAGTGGGGGTGTGGGGAAGTAGTGCTAGTGAATAGGAAGATATTGCTGTGATTCGTGATCTGTCTTGTTTGCAAACTAGGTTGTAGTTAATGAAGCAGATACTGTTCCCTGTGTGAAATGCTGTTTACATGCTGTAAGAAATCAGTGATTGATTTCCTGAGGTGGAAGGGGTTGCTATGTGGAAAAAAAACGACTCTCTTTGGAGGAGGTGCCGAATTGCAAGGAGTGAGGACACTGTGGCTGTATGAACAGTGTGCCATAACGCTGGATTTGCCTTCTGGAAACTATTGAGTGTGACTGAATTGAAAATAGTAATTTGAAGCAGATGGACAAAGCACAGCGAGATTTGAGGAAAGGGAGACAGGCCTGTGAAATGGCAGCAGTGTTCTGAATGTAATGCAGGTATTCAGACTGAGCTTATTACTTGAAAAGATTCTTGATGTAGAACTACAATTAATCTGAAATGTTTCCTTTTTTTGGAGGAAGGGGAGGTTGTTTGATGTATGTGCACAATTTTTATTACAGATGGTTGACCCTCATCAGACAGAGCAAAGAGCATAAAACTGTAGTTCCAGAAATTATTGGTGGAAATTGAAGTGCTTGTTGATATTTGGAGCTTGTCTTTGAAGATATCTATATGCTCATAAATTCTGTTCTTCATCTGATGGAATGAAAAAGAACGTTGTGCAATCTGCATGGGTTACTTGGAGTTGCTTAAAGATTGCAGTCATTTCTTTGTGCATGAAAAAGATGTTGCAGAGCATTGCTAGCAGTCCTTAGTTTTGCTGGTTCAGTGTAATTCAGATTGTTGTTATTCACATTATGTACTGTCAGCTGCAGTGACTTCAGCTTGGTTTTCTCTTTGAAGTTGTGGTACCTAATAGCATGAATGTTCTGTTTTTTTGCATTTTTGAAGCTGATTTTATTTTTTCAAATGTTTCCAAATTTCTGTCTTCCTCTTGCGCGCATTCTGCTGCAGTTTGGGATTACATTTATTGTATGAGTAACGCTGTCACATAGCTGATTAAAATTGAGATCAACATTTTTTATTTTGTAACTGTAATGAAAAGATAAATTTTGTCGACAGTCCATGTTTAAGAGCTGAAGCATTGAAATCTCGAGCTTTGTTCAGGTGGTCTTTCACAGTAAGAAAATTAACCTTTTAATGACTTGTTTCTCTCTATCCTTCTATGAGGGGTTTTGATGGAGTAGATGGGGAGAAACCATTTCCACTGGCAGGAAGGGTCAGTAACCAGAGGACAGATTTAAGGTAATTGACACAAAATTCAGGGGGGGGAAATTAGACATTTGTTTTCGCAGCAAGTTATTATGATCTGGAATGCACCACCTCAAAAGGTCATGGAAGCAGATTCAATAGTAACATTCAGAAGGGAATTGGATATTTCCCTGAAAAAATTAGACATTTTCAGGACTATGGGCAAAGAACAGGGACTAATTGGATAGCTCTTTCAAAGAGCTGGCACAGACACGACAGGCCAAATGGCCTCCTTCTGTGCTGTATGATTCTATGACATCACTGTGTGCCATTTTGACTCCCATTTGCCTGCCTTTGCTTGCCCTTCCACCCTTTCCCAATCAAACCTAATGCAATATATTGGAATGGTTATTTTTTTTAAATGCAGGTATTTAGTTGTTTTCTGCTTTTTGAAGAGTTACCAGAAACCTGTGATGTTCAGTGATACAGCAAAATACTGTTCTGGCCCACAACCTTGACGACTTCCTTTCCCACACACACAACACATACCCTTTCACATACACACACAGGCAAGCTAATATTATTTGAAAGTAACAATATAACTTCAAAAATGGGATACTTTTTGAGCCATTGGTGTTGTTTCAAAATTGCTCATTGGAGGGGGGGGGGGGGGTGAAGAAATTATACGCTTTGTGAAGAAGTGCTGGAACCCAGCGTCCGTGGTGAGTACTCTTGTATCAGATACAGATTAGCTCAAATATGAAACAAAGTTCATTTCCCCCCTGGAGTTTTTGCCAATTATCTTGAATCTGTCCTCTGGTTACTGACCCTCCTGCCAGTGGAAATGGTTTCTCCCCATCTACTCTTATCAAAACCCCTCATATGCATAATTGCAGTCAGCAGATCCAAGAACAGGAATGGGAATAGAGGGGGAGAAGAGGGAGAGAAAAACAAGCAAGGATAGAGAGAAACAAGTCATGCTGTGTCAAGATAGCTCCTGGCTGACAGCTCCTCACTGAGCTGCTCTTCTCTGCAACTGTATCCGTGGTCATCCTTTGCCCTTTCTTCCCCCAATCTCCTTTTCTTCCATTGCTTAAGATACCCTGGCTCTGATGGTGAATGCATTTCAGCCCAAACTACAAGTTTAAACCACAAGTTAAAGCTACCCCTGCAAAGCCCACTGCCCATCCCCCGACCCTGCTTGTCTTTGTTCTCACTGCGCTCTTTTCAACTGCTGGAACTCTGCTGAAATGTGACTTCCAGGTCACCTGGATTCCTCTGCCATCAGGACTACGCTGCTCTACTGACTACACTGTTTGACTCAGCTGCTGTGACTCTGCTCTGCTATTCAGGCGCTTCAAGTTTTAAGCTGCTGAATTCTTTTCTCAATTTGGTTTCCGAACTCCTGGACTTCTCTGGACATCTAGACTACGTTTCGGCTTTGAACTACATTGGATTACACCACTATGCATCTGCACTGGACTACACTGTAAGACTCACTGCTGTCTCTCTACTTCTACTGCTAAAAGATTTTAAAATAACTTAAACTGCGTCTGTCTCTCTGCTGAGCTGGCTCTACTGGTTTTTCAGCTTTGCTGGTCGCTGGCTTGTGGTTTTACATTTTCTCCGCCGCTTTTGATCTACAGTGACCTCCAACTTGCGTCAATTTTGCCATCATCTTTCTGCACCGCTACCGATTCGCATTCCTACGGCAACAACCTCGATCCTCCAATTCTCTACCCTTCAAATAGCTTCTGGACTTTACTCGGCTGCGACACCTGTCTCCGAATTTGGACAGCGGTTTGTTGATGCCCCGTGCTGGCTCCATCCTGCCTACGTCGGCTTTGTCCCTCCAGGGGACCTCTGACTTTGACTCTGGTCTCCCTACTATTGTCTCCAACCTATTCCCTGCTACTACCAGGAAATGTATCCCATTAATTATTACATAACCAGGCCAATGTAACTTGAGCTTTTCCCTGTGTCCATTTGCGTGCACACTTTGGCTGCCTGCTCCGGACCCGAGCCGTTCACTTCTATTTCCACTTTTTTTCTCCCCTCTTTTCCTTCTCTATCCCTCCCTGACCGCTCTCTCCTGTCGTCATGCCTCCTTTCATCTCTCTTCTCTCGGACAGTCTGCCCTCCCAAATCCCTACCCCAATCCTTCATTACTCTTCGACCTTCCTACTCTCCTGCCGCCGTCCCAGGCTCGACTCCCTTTTAGATAAGCCCACAGCTTCCCTCTGTGCCTCTCTTGGCATCCTCCGAAAGGCTCGTCGCTGCCTCCTCTCGAGCAGCAACCCCAACTGTCCCATCCTCTCTCACCGACCTTCCCGCCCAGTGTGCCCGTTGGGGGCTAATCTTGCCAATCTCCTCCCTGTCCAACTCGCCTCTCCCAGCGCTGACCCTGTGGACGCTGGCAGTGGGGCAGCCATCACTGAGCTTCTCCACATCTCCCTCCAGAATGTCCATTATCTTGCGAACAAGACCCTTGCCATCCATGAGCTTATTGTGGATAATTGCATCGACATCATGGCCCTGATGGAAACTTGGCTGAGGGGTGATGACACCTTACCCTTAAATGAAGCCTCCCCGCCTGGCTATACCTTCCACCACTTGCCCCGCCCAGACTACCGTGGTGGCGGTGTGGCTCTCATCACCAAATCACACCTTGGTCTGTCCCCCTACTCCGGCACTTTCTCCTCCTTTGAGCATCTCAACTTATTCCACCCCTCTCGCATCTCATTTTCTCTACCGCCCACCCAAGTACCGTAAAATTTTATTACTGAGCTATCTTCACTGATTTCTTCCCTTAGCCTCTGCACCGAGCGACTTCTCATCCTTGATGATTTCAACCTCCATCTCAATTCATCATGCTCGCTCTCCTCTGAGTTCACTAGCCTCCTCTCCTCCCTTAATCTCTCTCTCCATGTAAACGCCTCAACCCATATTCACGGCCACCTCCTCGACCTTGCCATCTCTCGTGGCCTCGCTACTCCCATCGTGTCAATCGCAGATAAGACCATCTCTGACCACTACCTTGTATTGCTGTCCACCCACATCCCCCTTTTCATGTCCGCCCTCCTCCCCCCCCAACCCTACTTTCTTCTGTGTTCGCCCCGGAAAAAACTCTCTCCCAACTCTCTTATAATTGCACTTACGAAATCACAACTGTCCAGTCTTTGGCCCTCCAGTCACCATGACATATACTCAACCACAACCTCACCACCACTTTTGATCCCCTGGTTAAGATTAAAACAATTGCTCTCTCTCACCCTGACCGTTCCCCCGGTATGACCCTCATCTTTGCTCCCTCAAGTCCAAGGGGCGCAGACTTGAACGGATATGGCGGACAACTGGTTTAGTCATTCACTGCCAGATCTGGCTGGACCACATAAAGCATTATCGGGTCCTGCTCTCGTCTGCCAAAATTGCTCCCTATTCCAGAATCATTTTGGAATGTAAAGATAAACCCCGGCTTCTATTCTCTACTGCTAACAGTCTTCTTAAACCCCTCTCCCCAGTCTCCTCCACCTCATCTCCGACAGCAAATTCGAGGAGCTCATGGACTTCTTTGTCTCTAAGATCGAGACCATCCGTTCAGCTGCTTCTGACACTTCCCTTCCTTCCCCTAGCCCACTGGGCCAAACTTCCTCTAAGGTTGCCCCCCTGCCCTAGCCCTGAACTCACATCTTTCTCCAGTTTCTCGCTGATCTCCCCTCATGACCTCTCCGCACTCATCTTGTCCATGAAACCCCCTTCCTGCTTCCTCAACCCTATTCCCACCAAGCTGCTGACCACCCAACTTCCTTTTCTGGCTACCATGTTACCTGACATTGTTAATGGTTCTCTCTCCTCAGGTACTGTCTCCCTCTCCCTCAAATTTGCCTTCATCACCCCTCTGCTCAAAAAAACAACCCTTGATCCTTGCAAACTACCGCCCCATCTCCAACCTCCCTTTCCTCTCCAAAGTCTTTGAACGTGTTGTCATTTCCCAAATCCGTGCCCATCTTTCTCGCAACTCCATGTTTGAATCCCTCCAATCAGGTTTCCGCCCTGCCACAGTACCGAAACGACTCTCATCAAAGTCACAAATGACTGTGACAAAGGTAATCTATCCCTCCTCGTCCTTCTTGACTTGTCTGCAGCCTTTGACACGTTTGACCACTCCATCCTCCTCCAACGCCTCTACACCATCGTCCAGCTGGGTGGGACTGCATTCGCCTGGTTCCATTCTTATCTATCTAATCGTAGCCAGAGAGTCACCTGCAACGGCTTCCCTTCCCACTCCCGCATCATTACCTCTAGTGGCCCCCAAGGATCTATCCTTTGCCCCCTCCTATTTCTCATCTACATGTTGCCCCTTGGCGACATCATCCGAAAACACAGCGTCAGTTTCCACATGTACGCTGACGACACCCAGCTCTACCTCGCTACCTCTTCTCTCGACCCCTCCACGGTCTCTAAATTGTCAGACTGCTTGTTCGACATCCAGTTCTGGATGAGCAGAAATTTTCCCCAATTAAATATTGGGAAGACCGAAGCCATTGTTTTCGGTCCCCGCCACGAACTGCGTTCCCTAGCCACTGACTCCATCCCTCTCCTTAACATCTGTCTGAGGCTGAACCACACTGTTCGCAACCTTGGTGTCATATTTGACCCTGAAATGAACTTCCGACCACATATCCGCAGCATAACTAAGACCGTCTTTTTCCACCTCCGTAACATCACCCGTCTCCGCCCTTGCCTCAGCTCATCCACTGCTGAAACCATCATCCATGCCTTTGTTACCTCTAGACTTGACTATTCCAACGCACTCCTGGCTGGCATCCCACATTCCACCCTACGTAAACTTGAGGTCATCCAAAACTCGGCTGCCCGTGTTCTAACTCGCATCAAGTCCCATTCACCCATCACCCCCTGTGCTCGCTGACCTACATTGGCTCCCGGTTAAGCAACGTCTCGATTTCAAAATTCTCATCCTTGTTTTCAAATCCCTCCATGGCCTCGCCCCTCCCTATCTCTGTAATCTCCTCCAGCCCCACAACCCTGCAAGATATCTGCGCTCCTCTAATTCTGCCCTCTTGACCATTCCTGATTATAATCGCTCAACCTTTGGTGGCTGTGCCTTCTGTTGCCTCGGCCCTAAGCTCTGGAATTCCCTGCCTAAACCTCTCCGCCTTGCTACCTCTCTTTCCTTCTTTAAGACGCTCTTTAAAACCTACCTCTTTGACTAAACTTTTGGTCACCCGCTCTAATTTCTCCTTATGTGGCTCGGTGTCAAATATTTTGTCTCTTAATACTCCTGTGAAGCGCCTTGGGACGTTTTACTACGTTAAAGGTGCTATATAAATACAAGTTGTTTTTGTTGTTGTTGTTTACAGATAAGGAAAGCCATCCTCTCTTTTGAGTTTTGAGGCAATCCTTGTGTATGTGACGTTTAATGCAGTTATATAATTTCTCCCTGTGTCGTTTACATCTATGTAGACTGTCAGAGGTAGATTTTAAGGAGCGTCTTAAAGGAGGAAAGAGACGTAGCGAGGCAGAGCGGTTTAGGCAGGGAATTCCAGAGCTTAGGGCCGAGGCAACAGAAGGTACGGCCAACAATGATTGAGCGATTATAATCAGGGATGTTCAAGAGGACAGAATTAGAGGAGCGCCGATATCTCGGGGGGTGGGGCGGTTGTGGGGCTGAAGGAGATTAGAGATGGGGAGGGGCGAGGCCATAGAGGGATTTGAAAACAAGGATGAGAATTTTGAAATCAAGGCGCTGCTTAACCGGGGGCTAATGTAGGTCAACAGGGGTGATGGGTGAACGGGACTTGGTGAGAATTAGGACACGAGTCACTTCTTTTCCACTTCAGTAACCCTTCCAACCTTTCTTAAATATGTACTTCTCCAGTTCCAGGTAGGCAATATCCTATAGTTTTCAGAATTCCTGTTCTACCTGGACCCCTCCCTCTGGCCTCTTAACCTCTCTAGATCTTTTCATTGCAAACTGCCGGTGTGACATCGGCCATCTCAATTTCTCTGTTCCCCTTACCCACTCCAACCTACCTCCCTCTGAACTTGCAGCACTCCGTTCTCTCAGATCCAACCCCAGCATTGTCATTAAACCTGCTGACAAGGGTGGTGCTGTTGTTGTTTGGCGAACCGACCGCTACCTTACAGAGGCTGAACGCCAACTCTCTGACACCTCCTCCTAGCTCCGCCTGGACCATGACCCCACTATTGAACATCAAGCCATTGTTTCCAAGACTGTCACTGACCTCATCTCCTCTGGCGATCTTCTCCCCACGGCCGCCAACCTCATAGTTCCCCAACCCCGCACAGCCCGCTTCTACCTCCTTCCCCAGATCCACAAACAGGACTGCCCTGGTAGACCCATTGTTTCAGCATGCTCTTGCCCCACTGAACTGATTTCTTCCAATCTGGACTCTCTTTTTTTCTCCCCTTGTCCAGTCTCTTCCCACTTACATTCGCGACTCTTCCAATGCCCTCCGCCACTTTAACAGTTTCCAGTTTCCTGGCCCCAACCGCCTCCTTTTCACTATGGACGTCCAATCCCTCTACACCTCCATCCCCCACCAGGATGGCCTGAGGGCGCTCCGCTTCTTCCTTGAACAGAGGCCCAACCAGTCCCCTTCCACCAACACCATCCTTCGCCTGGCTGAACTTGTTCTCACATTGAACAACTTCTCCTTTGACTCCACTCACTTCCTCCTAATTGAAGGTGTTGCTATGGGAACCTGCATGGGCCCTAGCTATGCCTGCCTTTTCGTGGGATATGTGGAACATTCTTTGTTCCAGTCCTACTCCGGTCGGCTCCCTCACCTCTTTTTCCGGTTCATTGATGACTGCATCGGTGCCGTTTCCTGCTCTCGCCCTGAACTAGAAAATTTCACACTTTGCAATTTCCACCCTTCCCTCACCTTCACATGGTCCATCTCCGACTCTTCACTTCCCTTCCCCGACTTCTCTGTCTCCATCTCTTGGGATAGGCTATTGACAAACATTCACTACAAGCCCACTGACTCCCACAGCTACTTGGACTACACTTCCTCCCACCCCGCTTCCTGTAAGGACTCTATTCCATTCTCCCAGTTTCTCCATCTCCGCTGCATCTGCTCTGACGATGCCACCTTTCATACTAGTGCTTCCGACATGTCTTCCTTTTTCCTCAACCGAGGATTCCCCTCTACCGTGGTTGACACGGCCCTTGACCGTGTCCATTCTATTTCCTGCACTTCTGCTCTCACCCCTTCCCCTCCCTCCCGGAACCACGACAGGATTCCCCTTGTCCTCACCTTTCACCCCACCAGCCTCCACATTCAACGGATCATCCTCCGCCATTTCCGCCACCTCCAGCGTGATCCCACCACCAAACACATCTTCCCCTCACCTCCCCTTTCAGCATTCCCCGGTCGACGACTCTATCACCCCCAACACCCCTTCCCCTTCGCCCGGCACCTTCCTGTGCAAGCACAGGAGATGCAACACCTGCCCTTTTACCTCAACCCTTCCCACTGTCCAGGGCCCCCAAACACTCCTTCCAGGTAAAACAGCGATTTACTTGTACTTCTTGCAATTTAGTATACTGTATTCGCTGCTCACGATGTGGTTTCCTCTACATTGGGGAGTCCAAACGCAGATTGGGTGACTGTTTTGTGCAACACCTCCGTTCAGTCCATAAGGGTGACCCCGAGCTTCCGGTCGCTTATCACTTTAATTCTCCGCTCCACTCCCACTCTGACCTCTCCGTCCTCGGCCTCTTGCATTGTTCCAGTGAAGCTCAACGTAAGCTCGAGGAACAGCACCTCGTCTTTCGATTAGGCACTTTACAGCCTTCTGGACTCAAAATCGAGTTCAACAATTTCAGACCTTAATCTCTGCCCCTATCATTTTTTTCTCTCTCACATGGCAGCTGTCGATCATTCTGCCATTGCCATTTACACTTCATCTAGAGTCATCTTTTGTTTCATAACTTGTCCCATTACCATCTCCTTTGGCCTTGCACCATCATCCCTTTTGTCTCGTAATCTCTCCTGCCTTCCATCCTATCACAGACCTTCCCTTTTGTTCTTTCCTCCCCTCCCCCCTCTCCCTGCCCCTGCACTTGCTTAAAAACCTGTTACATCTCTAACTTTTTTCAGTTCTGGCGAAGGGTCATCGACCTGAAATGTTAACTCTGTTTCTCTCTCTACAGATGCTGCCTGACCTGCTGAGTATTTCCAGCATTTTCTGTTTTTATTTCTAATATACCGATAGGTATTGTCTTTACAACACATGTGGCTATCCGTTTTGCTGAGAAAAGAATCCCCTCTGACCCTAATCTCATTGTGGCTTGCAAACTGCATCTGAGTTGAAGCTGTCCTCTCTGGTTTTCTAGTTACCTCTTCTTTTGAGACCTCGTTTCCTCATTCATTTATGGTCAATATTTGTTCATTAATATAATCTCTGTTGCTTTGTAGGCTCTGTCTTTTTCTTACTACAGGAAACTCTCTTTTAACCGGCACCCAAATAACCGGAAATCTCTCTTAACCGGCAAAATTCTTGAGTAGGTAACCGGGGTTTTCCTTCATCTCTCCTTTAAAAATAACTTTAAAAAAAACCCCGAGGCGTTTGCCTTGTATCGGAGCGTGTCGATTGGGAGGGGAATGTGCAGCCCGGGTAGGCAGCGGACACGACAGATGGTCAGCTGGCGGTCCCCGGGGAGATGGAGCTCCGAATGCAGGCGCATGTCAGTGTGTACGGGGCTCTCGTACGTTGGGAGATATAACTCTCCGTTATCCGGACTTTTTGATTAACCGGCACCACGCCGGTCCCGTCGGTGCCGGTTAATAAAGAGTTTCCTGTAGTATTATCAACTTCAATCGATCTACTGCACTAGTCTTCAAAACCTGGCAAGCCTGTTCCTGATTGGCCTTGTCACGAGCTCCAATTCATGATGGTTTGTTCTCAAGGTCGAGTTATAGTCTGGCCCTTTCACTGACCTGTGGTGTCTTACTTATTCAGTCTAATACTATCCATTTGCTTGCAATAATCCTCTCACTGTTGGTCCTTGCAAGTTCCTGTAAGCTTATCAATCAATAGTCAATTTGCGCATCTTGTAGCTGATCTACTAAACCTGGCTTTTTCCTGCATAAACATCCCACTGCAAACACCTCATGGCTTACATCTTAGTTTTATTCCTCTTCTGTTCCCCTTTAATTTTGCTTCTGTCCATCACCCCCTTTTTACTTCATTTTGCTTCTCTCGTTCACCCCTTTTTACTTCCATTTCTACATATGTCGCGTATCTCTATGTCTCTTCTGTTTTAACTACTGTTTAGTTAACCTTCAGCCAAGTCAAGTGCACCCTTTATGAATTTACTTCAATCTTTTATTCCCTATGATTGCTAACCTGTTTTTATCTCCTAATAAACTGCTTTATTTTATCCAACTGTGACCACTATTCCCCTAGATCTTGATTTCTCCTTGGTGATTTGTTTTTAGCTTTACTTCTGTCTGTGCTGCACTTTATAATCATCTTTAAGACAGATCACCTTGTAATTTCTTTTCCACTCTTCAAATTTAGGTGGCCCAATGAGACTTTGTGCTTTTTGTGAGACCTAGGGCAATTAAGCTCTTCCAGTGGCTAAGTATTTCCCAATGTAGTTACCTAATTCCAATTTGGATTGTTCCCAATGGAGTCTGTCCTTTCCTGTTCCTAAAGTGTTTATGATCAACCTTCAGTGTCTGTCTGCCATTTGCTGCTTGTGGATGCTTGTTACCAATAATAACAACAACAACTTGTATTTATATAGAACCTTTAACGCAGTAAAACATCCCAAGGCGCTTCACAGGAGCGTTATCAGACAAACATTGACACCGAACCACGTAAAGAGATATTGGGGGAGATGACGAAAAGCTTGGTCAAAGAGGTAGGTTTTAAGGAGCGTCTTCAAGGAGGAAAGAGAGATAGAGAGACTGAGAAGTTTAGGGAGGGATTTCCAGAGCTTAAGCCCTTGGCAACTGATGGCACGGCCACCAATGGTGGAGCGATTAAAATCAAGGATGTTCAAGAGGCTGGAATTGGTATCATGTGTATCAATCCAACTTCAGAAGAGCATCATTTGCAGCAACAGTATAATTTTCAGTCTCTTCTTGCCTCCCCCAAATCAGTTATCCAATTAAACAACTTGCATTTATATAGCATCTTTAGTGTAGTAAAGCATTCTAAGGCATTTCACAGAAGCGGAATAGAATAAAAATTGACACCGATCCAAGGATGGCGACATTAGGACAGATGACCAAACGCTTGGTCAAAAAAGATGCAAGTTTTAATGAGGGTCTTGAAGGAGGAGAGAGAGTGATGAGAGGTTTAGGGAGGGAATTACAGAGCTTAGGGCCCAGGACGGATAAAGGCAAAGCCGCCAATGGTGGAGCGAAGGTCGTGGAGGATGCAAATGAGGCCAGAATCGGAGGGTTGTAGGCAACGTTCCCCCTAAGATGTGTGGGTTGGAAGCTCAGCTCAGCTTAGAAAGGATAACCAGCTTAATGCCCATTGGTGTTGAATTATGGGCACTTTTGTGATAATTAACTTTTGGACATGAAGACCCAGTTTGACACTGGTTTGCAACTGCCAGAGAGAAAATTTTTCATCCTGGGGTGGGTTGGATTTAAATCCATTGATATGGGTGGAAGGACATAGTTTTAACCCATTGTTACAATTTGGGCTCTCACACAATTCTGTTTTGCTCATGGCGAAATGCAGGTTCCATAGGCAGACTCATGTCCCCTCTGAGCAGAAATTGCTCTGAATGGGAAGAGTGTGCTATAGGATTAAAAATGAACTTTTTCCTGTGATACGTTGCACCAGAGGTTATATGGACTGTAGAGATTAGGCCAATTAGTAGCTTATCTCTAGTCTTTCTAATAATCAGGATCGACTGCAAACCAATATGATGGGTATATTGTGTTTAATCAGAGTTTAAGACGGAATATAACATGCTAGTTATACAGCAAAAACATACGACCGTGACGAGCAGCTGGTACCGGTCCCAATTGGACAGACGGCTGGCGTGCGTGAACAGCTCTCTGGCTTCCGGCCTCTCTCTCTCTCTCTCTCTCTCTCTCTCTCTCTCTCTCTCTCTCTCTCTCTCTCTCTCTCTCTAGGGCCTTTGAGTTGGTGAGCGTGGGATCACTCTCAAAAGAGCATTCGACGAGCCCAACTTCTCTTTGGCTCTCCCCTCCACTGTCTGTGTGGGCAAGCACTCGGGGTGTCACTTTTATTCTCTTTTTAGGGGTGGGCCTGAGGCCAAGTTATTGACAAGACCATTTAACCTATAGAGGTTCCTCTAAAACCTCATCACCCAATGACAGCTCAAGTTCTTTGTCTAGGTTCTTGGATGAAAGCCCTCCCCAAAAAGGGGGTCTCATTACTTCATCCAATTTGTCTTATTGTTTAATCTTTCTGAAGGTTCTTCCTTTGGAATTTGTGTCTTATCTCTCTTGTCTCTATCCTCCTTGACCCAGCAAGTGCAAGGCCCGACCCTGTCCCTCTTTAATCAGGAGGCCCAAGCCAGAACTGTCGCACCTTCATCGCGCAAATGGCCCATTCTAAGATGGGTACCTTAGCCTCCTCAAATTCCTTTCATTCTATGTCTTTTCCTAATTAACTTTTAATTATCTTCGCAAGCAGTTCTGCTAAACAAACTCCAAATTCTATCCGTAGAGATTATAATATGGTTATTAGTAATAATGGAAAAACATAGCTTGGGCCTTCACTGGCCAAATTAAAGATACATTAACAAAGTCAAAACCCTAACTTACAAACAACAGATAACTTGCCTGGCAGGATGATCCTCTGGGCCCCCGTGTGGAATGTTTATGCCTCACCTAATCTAACTGATTAAAAGGACTGTCTCAAATTCTAATACAAGTTTTCCAGGAAACTAAACTTATCATTTAAACACAGTATTATTCGTGTAGCCATATACATTTTTAGGCACCCCTAGTTTCTAACAAGACTGTCCTTGCACGTCTTCTGAAAAGCAGTAAACAGTACGCTGTCAGATTCAGGCTAAAAGTAGTAATTACATTTATTTAAATGAATTTTCATTACCCTCAAAGCAGTCCAGCAATATAATAAACTCGCACAATACTTTAAACTGCCTTGATGATAATAATAGTGTCGGAAATCTTGGATCCTTTACGGAATCTTTTAACTGAATCTTTGAAGATCATAATGCAGGGTGTGCCTTTGCTTACAGAATCCGGTCTCATCGCTGTGCTGTAGAAAGATATGGTTGAATTCAGCAAGGAATACCAGAATAGGGAAAGCCAGTTGCACTTATCCAAGCAATCTTTCGACATTCCAGATCAAGCAAGTTCTTCCCCCTAGGCAGGCAATTTGTTAATCATTTTTTCCTTTCAGGAGCGTGAATTATAGATGTCTGACTTGGAATTTCACATTTGCTTTTGATAGCTTACTTACAAGTCAAATAGTTCAGCCCAGAGAACAATGCTTTTGGGACTACTGTGTGTCTGCAAGTTTTGCATGCATCCAGCATTTCAAAGCCAGGAGACAATTCTGGCTGCAACTAACATGTAACATTAGATGAATTTAACATGTAATTATTTCTCTCTGAGAGATGGCTGTACTAGCTGTCACTCACAGACATGTGTACATAAGAACATAAGAAATAGGAGCAGGATTAGGCCACTTGGCCCCTCGAGCCATTCAATAAGATCATGGCTGATCTTGGGCTCAAAGCCACTTCCCTGCCCGCTCCCCATAACTCTTCACTCCCTTATCTTGCAAAAATCTATCTATCTCCACCTTAAATGTATTTAATGACCCAGCCTCCACAGCTCTCTGGGGCAGAGAATTCCACCGATTTACGACCCACTGAGAGAAGAAATTTCTCCTCCTCTGAAAGCATTGTGTATTGCTTTAACTCACTTCTCATAATATAAAGACAGAAGATTTCCTTTCAAAAATGAAAGAATTTGGATGGATTTTAAAATCTAGATTTAAAATCGATTGATATCAATTGTGTTGTATTGGAAAGCCAATAGGTTGTGCTTGTCCAGGTTACATAGCATATAAACTATAGTTTATAGTTAGCTTTTCTTGTATAGGGCTAGCGTAGCAATGTTCCATTGATTCCAGGATTAAGTACAATTGTATTGAATAATATTTGTATTTTGACCACTAGTTACAATCTCTGAGTCTGAAGGTCATGGGTTGAAGCTCCACTCCAGAGACTTGAGCACATAATCCAGGCTGACACTTGAATGCAGTACTGCACAATCGGATGGACCATCTTTCTGATGAAACGTTAAACTGAAGCTCTGTCTGCCCTCTCAGGTGGTCATAGAAGATCCCAGAGCACTTTTCGAAGAAGAGCAGGAAAGTTCTCCCCAGTGTCCTGGCCAATATTTATCCCTCAATGGTTGATATTAAAATACAGATTATCTGGTCATTTATATCATTGCTGACCGTGTTTCCTTATATTACAACAGTGACTATACTTCAAAGGTACTTCATTGGCTATAAAGTGTTTCGGGTTGTCCTGAGGTTGTGAAAGGTGCTACATAAATGCAAGATCATTATTTCTTTTACACAAACTGATAATACAATACAATAAATCATCCAGCATTAACTTTATCTTAAGCCATTTTCCCAAACTAATAACGAAAATCTTTCAGTTACTCTCCCTTCCCATAATCAGATACACATGTAAGGTGGGCGTTACTTTGTCATTGCTATATATTCCTATTTCAAATTTCAATTCTCTCGCAGACTTCCCCAGCGCAGTTAAGAGGAAAATCAACACTTAAATTTATTTGCCGGTTCAATCTTGCTCTGCCAACTGTGTGGAAAACCTAAAGTGCTATTGAGCTTTCATCTCGGCCAGGGTGTATATTTGAAATGTAATTTAATGGCTCCATCTGACGCCAGTATATTTAGTAACCTTTCATCAAAAAATCTTAACAATTTAACTGCGTGTCAGCTTGGCTCAGTTGGGAACTTTCTTGCCACCTGAGTCAGAAGTTTTGGGTTTGCGTGCTGGACGAGAGTTTGAGCTCATAATCTAACTGACGCTCCAGTGCAATCAGCTGCTGTCCTTCAGATGATGTGTTAAGCCAAGGTCCCGTTTGCCTGTCAGTTCTAGCGTCTGTGCACGATTCTAAGAAGAGGAGGATGATGATCTGGTGTGCTGGCTAGCATTCTTCCTTCAAACCAATATCACTTATAGAAAAAAACAGAATAACTGGCTGAAGCTGTTTGTAGGATGTAACTGGCATAGAATGACTGCCGAATTTGTCTTTGTAGCAGTGTAAGCAGTTCTAAAGTGACTTATTGTCTCAAGTAGTTTGAAATATTTCAGTGCAAAGCACTATTTAAATGCAAAAGCAAAATACTGGAAATCTGAAATAAAAACAGAAAATGCTGGAAATACTCAGCAACTGTGGAGAGTGAAACAGAGTTAACGTTTCAGGTCGATCACCCTTCGTCAGAACTGGAAAAAGCTGGAGATTGAACAGGTTTTTAAGCAAGTGCAGGGGCAGGGAAAGGGGGGTGGGGGGAGGAAAGAACAAAGGGGAAGTTCTGTGATAGGATGGAAGGCAGGAGAGATTAAGAGACATTAAGAGATGGTGCAAGGCAAAAGGAGATGGTAATGGGACAAGTTAAGAAACAAAAGATGGCTCTAGATGAAGTGTAAATGGCAGAATGAAAGACAGCTGCCATGTGGGAGAGAGAGAAAAAAAATGGAGGAAAAAAAGAATAGGGGCAGAGGTTATGGTCTGAAATTGTTGAACTTTATGTTGAGTCCAGAAGGCTGTAGAGTGCCTAATCGAAAGATGAGGTGCTGTTCCTCGAGCTTACGTTGAGCTTCATTGGAGCAGTGTAAGAGGCCGAGGACGGTGAGGTGGGAGTGGAGCGGAGAATTAAAGTGACAGGCGACCAGAAGCTCGGGGTCACCCTTACGGACTGAACGGAGGTGTTCCGCAAAGCGGTCACCCAATCTGTGTTTGGTCTCCCCAAGATAGAGGAGACGGCATCGTGAGCAGCGAATACAGTATACTAGATTGCACAAAGTACAAGTAAATCGCTGTTTCACCTGGAAGGAGTGTTTGGGGCCCTGGACAGTGGGAAGGGTTGAGGTAAATGGGCATGTGTTGCATCTCCTGCGCTTGCACGGGAAAGTGCTGGGCGAAGGAGAAGGGGTGTTGGGGGTGATAGAGGAGCGGACCAGGGTGTCGCGGAGGGAGCGGTCCCTGCGGAATGCTGAAAGGGGAGGTGAGGGGAAGATGTGTTTGGTGGTGGGATCAAGCTGGAGGTGGCGGAAATGGCGGAGGATGATCCATTGAATGTGGAGGCTGGTGGGGTGAAAGGTAAGGACAAGGGGAATCCTGTCGTGGTTCTGGGAGGGAGGGGAAGGGGTGAGAGCAGAAGTGCAGGAAATAGAATGGACACGGTCAAGGGCCGTGTCAACCACAATAGAGGGGAATCCTCGGTTGAGGAAAAAGGAAGACATGTCGGAAGCACTGGTATGGAAGGTGGCATCGTCAGAGCAGATGCAGCGGAGACGGAGAAACTGGGAGAATGGAATAGAGTCCTTACAGGAAGCGGGGTGGGAGGAAGTGTAGTCCAGGTAGCTGTGGGAGTCTGGGCTTGCAGTGAATGTTTGTCAATAGCCTATCCCCAGAAATGGAGACAGAGAAGTCGAGGAAGGGAAGGGAAGAGTCAGAGATGGACCATGTGAAGGTGAGGGAAGCGTGGAAATTGGAAGCAAAGTGAATGAAATTTTCTAGTTCAGGGCGAGAGCAGGAAACGGCACCGATACAGTCATCAATGTACCGGAAAAAGAGGCGAGGGAGGGGACCTGAACAAATGAATGTTCCACATATCCCACGAAAAGGCAGGCATAGCTGGGACCCATGCGGGTTCCCATAGCAACACCTTTAATTTGGAGGAAGTGAGTGGAGTCAAAGGAGAAGTTGTTCAATGTGAGAACAAGTTCAGCCAGGCGGAGGAGGGTGGTGGTGGATGGGGACTGGTTGGGCCTCTGTTCAAGGAAGAAGCGGAGCGCCCTCAGGCCATCCTGGTGGGGGATGGAGGTGTAGAGGGATTGGACGTCCATAGTGAAAAGGAGACCAGGTTGAGGCCAGGAAACTGGAAACTGTTAAAGTGACGGAGGGCGTCAGAAGAGTCGCGGATGTAGGTGGGAAGAGACTGGACAAGGGGAGAAAAAATAGAGTCGAGCCAGGAAGAGATAAGTTCCGTGGGGCAAGAACAGTCTGAAACGATGGGTCTACCGGGGCAGTCCTGTTTGTGGATCTTGGGAAGGAGGTAGAAGCAGGTTGTGCGGGGTTTAGGGACTATGAGGTTGGCGGCCGTGGAGGGAAGATCTCCAGAGGAGATGAGGTCAGTGACGGTCTTGGAACGGTGGCTTGATGTTCGGTAGTGGGGTCATGGTCCAGGTGGAGGTAGGAGGTGGTGTTGGAGAGTTGACGTTCAGCCTCCGCTAGGTAGAGGTTGGTTCGCCAAACAACAACAGCACCACCCTTGTCAGCAGGTTTAATGACCGTGTTGGAGTTGGATCTGAGAGAATGGAGTGCTGCAAGTTCAGAGGGAGGTAGGTTGGAGTGAGTGAGGGGAGCAGAGAAATTGCGACAGCCGATGTCACGCTGGCAGTTTGCAATGAAAAGATCTAGAGAGGGTAAGAGGCCAGAGGGAGAGGTCCAGGTAGAACGAGAATTCTGAAAACGGGAGAAAGGGTCAGCTGTGCGGGGGGAAGACTCCTGGCCAAAGAAGTGGGCACGGAGACGAAGGCGGCGGAACAAGAGCTCAGCATCGTGCCGAGCTCGAAATTCATTGAGATGGGGGCGTAAGGGGATGAAGCTCAGGCCTTTGCTAAGGACTGATCGTTCGGGGTCAGAGAGGGGAAGGTCAGAGGGGATTGTGAAAACACGGCAGGAGATGAGATTGGAAGAAGGGATGGGGTCAGAGGAAAGTGAAGGGGAAGAAGATCCTTGATCCCTGAAAGGAAGAAAAAAAGCTTTTTGTTAAAGCGCCGGATGAGGCGAAGGATGAAATGGAACTGGACAGCTTTGAGATAGAGTGAGTCGGTGCTGCTGAGGAGAGAGTGTTCATGTGGCGGCGCATGGCATTCAGCGTGGATCTCAGGATACGGCGAGAGCAGTGGTTCGAGGAACGCTGAATATCTTGGAGCTATCTGTCGTCCTGGGTGGATCCAAAACATGAGGGGTGGAATTTCAGTTGGAATCCACGTGGAGTAAGTCGGAGCCGGAGACAGCTACTGAGGAAAGATATGTGGCTGTGAAAGCGAGTTTTGGTAGATACCTGATCAAACACGAGAAGGGAAACAGAAAGCAATGAAGATGAACAAGGTAAAAGAGACAAACGGAAATCCCGTCGGAGAGAAGAGCAGAACTTCTTCAAGGTGGGCATTCTTAGAAGAGAAGTGGCAGTGAATGAAACACTAATACAAAAGCAAAATACTGCGGATGCTGGAAATCTGAAATAAAACAGAAAATGCTGGAAATACTCAGCAGGTCAGGCAGCATCTGTGGAGAGAGAAACAGAGTTACCGTTTCAGGTCGATGACCCTTCGTCAGAACTGGAAAAAGCTGGAGATCGAACAGGTTTTTAAACAAATGCAGGGGCAGGGAAAGTCTTTTAAGATTTATAGTTTTACAGATGTGAATGATTTCTTGCAGTTCAGTGATAGAATGATTGTATAAAAAATGTTTGTCTTTGAAGAAAAATATTTCAAGGTTCTGACAGGTACTGATGGCGCATTTATAGAATCATAGAAATTTACGGCACAGAAGGAGGCCATTCAGCCCATCGTGTCTGTGCCGGCCAAAAAAGAGCTATCCAGCCTAATCCCACTTTCTAGCTCTTGGTCCCGTAGCCTTGTAGGTTACGGCACTTCAAACGCATATCCAGTTACTTTTTAAATGCGATTGGTGTCTCTGCCTCTACCACCCTTTCAGGCAGTGAGTTCCAGACCCCCACCACCCTCTGGGTGAAAACAGTTCTCCTCAACTCCCCTCTAATCCTTCTACCAGTTATTTTAAATCTATGCCCCCTGGTTATTGACCTCTCTGTAAGGAAAATAGGTCATTCCTATCCACTCTATCTTGGCCTTTCATAATTTTATACACCTCAATCAAGTCTCTCTTCAGCCTCCTCTGTTCCAAAGAATGCAACCCCAGTCTATCCAATCTTTCCTCATAGCTGAAATTCTCCAGTCCTGGCAACATCCTCGTAAATCTCCTCTGTATCCACTCTAGTGTAGTCGCATCTTTCCTGTAATGTGGTGACCAGAACTGTATGCAGTACTCTAGCTGTGGCCTAACTAGTGTTTTATACAGTTCAAGCATAACCTCTCTGCTCTTATATTCTGTGCCTCAGCTAATAAAGGAAAGTATCCCGTATGCCTTCTTAACCATCTTATCTACCTGTCCTGCGACTTTCAGGGATCTGTGGACATGCGCTCCAAGGTCCCTCTGTTCCTCTACACTTCTCAGTATCCTACCATTTATTGTGTATTCCCTTGCCTTGTTAGCCCTCCCTAAATGCATTACCTCACACTTCTCCGGATTGAATTCCATTTGCCACTTTTCTCTCCATCTGACGAATCCATTGATATCGTCCTGCAGGCTGCAGCTTTCTTCCTCACTATCAACCACACGGCCAATTTTTGTATCATCTGCAAACTTCTTAATCATGCCCCCTACATAGAAGTCTAAATCATTGCTATATACCACAAAAAGCAAGGGACCTAGTACTGAGCCCTGCGAAACCCCACTGGAAACAGCCTTCCAGTCACAAAAGCACCATTTTTTTGTAATGTAAGGGAGTGAAGAACAGCTTTTGTATTTAGTTCTTTTTCTGTCCAGCTTCTCAATATAATTATTGTTTACCTAAACTTAACTTTCAACAAACATTGTAATTGTAGAGGATTATATGATCAAAATGATCTTGCGATAGAGTAAACAAAATTGTTGGTATAGGTTTCATACTGGGTCAATTTTCTTTAATATATTCATTCTCAGGATGTGGGCGTCGCTGGCAAGACCAGCATTTATTGCCCATCTCTAATTGCCCTTGAGAAGGTGGTGGTGAGCCGCCGCCTTGAACCGCTACAGTGCATGTGGTGAAGGTACTCCCATAGTGCTGTTAGGTAGGGAGTTCAAAGATTTTGACCCAGCGACGATGAAGGAACAGCGATATATTTCCAAGTCAGGATGGTGTGTAACTTGGAGGTGGTGATGTTACCAAGCAGTTGCTGCCCTTGTCCTGCTCGGTGGTGGAGGTCGCGGGTTTGGGAGGTACTGTAGAAGAAGCCTTGACAAGTTGTTGCAATGCACCCTGTAGATGGTACACACTGCAGGTGGTGGAGCAAATGGATGTTTAAGGTGGTGGATGGGCTACTGATGAAACGGGTTGCTTTGTCTTGAATGATGTCAAGCTTCTTGAGTGTTGTTGCAGCTACACCCATCCAAGCAAATGGAGAGTCTTCCATCACACTCCTGACTTGTTTCTTGTAGATGATGGAGAATGTTTGGGGAGTCAGGTGGTAAGGCACTCGCCGCAGAATACCCAGCCTCTGACCTGTACTAGTAACCCCACAGTATTTATTTGTCTGGTCCAGTTGAGTTTCTGGTCAATGACGCCCCCTAGGATGTTGATTGTAGGGCATTTGGCGATGGTAATGCCGTTGAATGTCAAGCTGAGGTGGTTAAACCCTTTCTTGTTGGAAATGGTCATTGCCCGACACTTAGAGTCATAGAGACATAACGGCACAGAAGGAGGCCATTCGGCCCATCTAGTCCATGCCAGCTCTCTAGAGCAATCCAGTCAGTCCCATTCCCCCACTCTGTCCCCGTAACCCTGCAAGTTTATTTCCCTCAAGTGCCTATCCAGTCTCCCCTTGAAAACATTGAGTGTGTCCGCTTCCACCACTTCCGTCGGCAGCGAATTCTAGGTCATCACCACTCGCTGCGTAAAAAAGTTTTTTACTCACATCCCCCCTGTATCTCTTGCCGAAAACCTTAAATCTGTGTCCCCTAGTCCTTGTACCATCAACTAGTGGGAACAGCCTTTCCCCGTCTAGCCTATCCAAACCCGTCATAATCTTGTACACCTCTATCAAATCACCCCTCAACCTCCTTTGCTCTAATGAAAACAAATTCAGCTTCTCCAACCTGTCCTTGTAGCTAAGATCCCCCATCCCCGGAACCATTCTGGTAAATCTCCTCTGCACCCTCTCAAGGGCCTTCACATCCTTCCTAAAGTGTGGTGACCAGAACTGGACGCAATACTCCAGTTGTGGCCTAACCAGCGCTTTATAAAGGTTCAGCATAACTTCTCTACTTTTGTACTCAATACCTCTATTTATGAAGCCCCAAATCCCATATGCTTTGTTAACCACTCTCTCAATATCTCCTGCCACCTTCAGGGACCTATGCATATTAACTCCCAGGTCCCTCTGTCCCTGCACACTCTTTAAAACTGTGCCATTAAGTGTATATTGCCTCTCCCTGTTCCTTGTGTGGCGCGAATGTTACTTGCCACTTTCTACCCCAAGCCTGTATGTTGTCCAGGTCCTACCGCATGTGGGCATGGGCTGCTTCATTATCTGAGGAATTAGGAATGGAGCTGAACACTGCAATCATCAGCGAACAGCCCCACTTCTGACCTTATGATGGAAGGAAGGTCATTGATGAAACAGCTGAAGATAGTTGGGCCTGGGATGCTGCCCTGAGGAACTCCTGTAGTGATGTCCTGGGTTGAGATGATTGGCCTCCAACAGTGCAAGCTGATAGTGCCGCGGCGAGGGCAATGGGACCTCAGTGAATGGTGGGACCAACAGTTACCTCCTTAACCAATGAGATTTAATGATTGAGAAAGAAACAGGAATGACTAAGAAGGAGGGTGAATTTGAGTCAAATCAAGTACAGAAAGAGAAATGAAGATTAGATTGTGAGAGAGAAAAAAAGAAAAAGGAAAAGTAAGAGAAAAAATTAAAAAATTTAAATTTGACATTTTTTAAATCTCTAAGAACAATTTGCTACCGGCGGAAAGACACTCATTACAGCCTTGGTGCAAACATGGACAAAGGAGCTGAATTCCAGAGGTGATGTGAGAGTGACTGCCCTTGACATCAAGGCAGCATTTGACCGAGTCTGGCATCAAGGAGCCCAAGCAAAACTGAAGTCAATGGGAATCGGGGGGGAAAAAAACTCCACTGCCTGGAGTCATACCTACCACAAACGAAGATGGTTGTGGTGGTTTGAGGTCAATCATCACAGCCCCAGGACATCGCTGCAGGAGTTCCTCAGGACAGTGTCCTAGGCCCAACCATCTTCAGCTGCTTCATCAATGACCTTCCCTCCAACATAAGGTCAGAAATGGGGATGTTCGCTGATGACTGCACAGTGTTCAGCGCCATTTACAACTCCTCAGATAATGAAGCAGTCCATGCCCGCATGTAACAAAACCTGGACGACGTTCAGTCTTGGGTTGATAAGTGGCAGGTAACATTCACACCACAGAAGTGCCAGGCAATGACTATCTCCAACAAGCGAGAGTCTAACCACCGCCACTTGATATTCAACGGCATTACCATCGCCGAATCCCCCAACATCAACATCCTGGGGGTCACCATTGACCAGAAACTTAACTGGACCAGCCACATAAATACTGTGGCAACAAGAGCAGGTCAGAGGCTAGGTATTCTGCGGCGAGTGTCTCACCTCCTGACTCCCCAAAGTCTTTCCACCATCTACAAGGCACAAGTAAGGAGTGTGATGGAATACTCTCCACTTGCCTGGATGAGTGCAGCTCCAACAACACTCAAGAAGCTCGACACCATCCAGGACAAAACAGTCCGCTTGATTGGCACCCCATCCACCACCTTAAACATTCACTCCCTCCACCACCGATGTGCCGTAGCTGCAGTGTGTACCATCTACAAGATGCGCTGCAGCAACTCGCCAAGGCTTCTTCAGCAGCACCTCCCAAACCCGCGACCTCTTCCACCTAGAAGGACAAGGGCAGCAGGCGCATGGGAACACCACCACCTCCAAGTTCCCCTCCAAGTCACACACCATCCTGACTTGGTATATCACCGATCCTTCATCGTCGCTGGGTCAAAATCCTGGAACTCCCTCCCTAACAGCACTGTGGGAGTGCCTTCACCACACGGACTGCAGTGGTTCAAGAAGGCGGCTCACCACCACCTTCTCAAGGGCAACTAGGGATGGGCAATAAATGCTGGCCATGCAAGCGACGCCCACATACCATGAACGAATATAAAAAAAACTCCACAGTTTAAATTGTTCAATTTCTGGGCCAGAGAAGTTGATTTGGCACTACATTAACAATTATCACTTCATTGAAAAGGTACTTGTGCTGTTAATTACCAGATTTAACTTTCTGTGGTGAGTTTAATGGTCTGTGAATGTGAAAATCCAGTAACTTGTTAAAAATAACGGGGAGGCATAAAACGGCCAGCAAGTTCTGGAGATTCGCAACTCACATGTATCCCTTAATCCCTTGAACTTTCTGGCTGATTTCTTCTCTGCTTTCCTCCCTCAGCCTCTCATCCTCGGTGATTTCAACCTCCATCTCAACTCTTCTTCCTCTCTGTCTTCTGAGTTCACTGCCCTCCTTTCTTCCCTAAATCTCTCCCTCCATATAAACTCTTCTACCCATATTCATGGCCACCCCCTCGATTTTTTCCTTCTCGTGTGACCTCGCTACTCCCATCGTAACCAGTGTTCCATGTCAGCTGCGCTTTGTTCTGCGCGGCCTTTTTCTTTTCAAACGTGGTCCCTTTAATTTTCTGCGCATGCTCGCTATTTATAATGTAAAAGCCGGTGAGTGGCCTACGCGGGACCTTGCAGATGACTGCACGGCCGCACGCGTGCAGCTTAGCGGGAACGCTGATCGTAACTATCACTGATAAAGGCAATCTCTGATCATTTCCTTGTATTGCTCTCTACCCATATTCCACTCCTCACCCCCCCAACCCCACTTCTTTGTGTCCGCCCTGGAAAAAACTCTCCCTCAAGTCACTTACCTCTGCATTTTCAAATTCCCAACTATCTAGCCTTTTAAAATCCTCATCCTTGTTTTCAAATTCCTCCATGGCCTTTCCCCTCCCTATCTCTCTAATCTCCTCCAGCCCTACAAACATTCAAGATCTCTGCGCTGCTCCAATTCTGGCCTCTTGCGCATCCCCGATTTTAATCGCTCCAGTGGCGGCCGTGCTTTCAGCTGCCTTGGCTCTGGAATTCCCTCACTAAACCTCTCTGTCTCTCTACCCTTCCCTCCTCCTTTAAGATGCCAGTATAACCTACGTCTTTGATCAAGCATCTGGTCATCTGTCCTGATATCCTGTCATCTGTTCTGTGGCTCGGTGTCAATGTTTTTATTGATCTCGCTCTGGTTAAGTGCCTTGGGACGTTTTGCTACGTTAAAGATGCTATATAAATGCAAGTTGTTGTTGATTTGCACATTAATGATGCCGTGCGTCGTTAACACGCCGTTATTTTTACAGCAAGGTCTGACCCATGGCATTCTGGGCATGGGATATAAAAACACAGCAACATTCCGTTGTGCAGTAATTCTGTTCGAATGCCGTGCAGAACTTTCACTAGCCCCCCTTTTGGAATGCACTCTAAGGGAAATTGGCTCTATGTTGATTTTCCAGGGGCAACACAAGTCCGACTAATAAATATTTATGTGCAGGCATATTGAGGATTTTATTCGAACTAACTAACTACAAATGGCAGACATCTGTGAATTAAATATTTATGCCCAACAGTAATTCTTCATTTAAATTGAGGAAGTTGAAGTCCTTAATAATATGTGACATAATGGTCTCCCAAGTGGGATTTCAGTGTTCATTGAAAGTTGCAGCACGGAAGGAGGCCATTTCGGCCCATCGTGTCCGCGTGGATGCAATTCAAGTTTGAATTTTGGAGTGAATCTCTGTAAAGATGATTATGAGCCATCATATTTTTACACATCAGAATGTTGCTGTTCTTTCTCTAGTGAGATGATGTGTATATAAAACAATAACTTTCAGGTCATGAATATGATGCAATTTTCCTTTGTTTTATCGAGGGCTGAAGGGCCTGTACTGTGCTGTACTGTTCTATGTTTTCTCAGCCATTATGCGTAAATATATATTGTATAGTTGTTTGCGGGGAAACAATTTGGTGGACTGTAATCTTATACATTCATGACATTTTTGTTTATAAGAAATATTTTTTTGTGTTACAAAAGAAGAGAACATAACCTACCCATGTCAAAAACTCAGGATTGTTGCGTGCCTTGTGATTATCAGCTACCCCATCACAATTTAAGAAAACCAAAAAAAGAAAAAGAGCTTAGCCTCTTTAGGCCCAAAACACCGAGTCTAACCAATTTGCTGTGTATGCATGGATCATTTTGTAGAACCTCACAACACAGCTTTTGCTGATGTCCGGATGCATGAAATACTTGCATAGTCCCTAGTGTCCATACATTTATGTGGTGGGGGAGCCTGACATTGCAGGCTCACTTAAGGGGCGAAGACAGTTGTGTGAAGCTACGTTGAAGGGTAGCTGTAACCTGAGGGCCCCTCAGTCTTCAAAACATATCTTTTTATCTCTCTTACCTTTCTATCTGAATCGCACAGTTTGATTTTACTTGCATCACATTTACTCCTCAAAATTCTAACATCTATTCTATCTATTTTTACAAAAGTTTGAGAACATAACCTGCTATGCCCACTGGAACAAATAAATGACACAAGTTTTTGGAGGTTGTACATTGTGTTCAATGCAATTTCTTGAAAAACATTACATATAATAGTATTTACCAGGTACTCATCTTCTTATACGATTATCACAGCGGTTAATCCTTAAAGCCTTAAAATCACAAGAGCAGTGCTCTGCAACAGATGACATTGTCAGTTGAAAAATATTCTTTGTTGGCAGTTTTTCGTGTTGTTTCATACTTTACTGTTGACGACTGGTATTGTTTCACACTGGCTATTGTGGTTTCATAAAGCAGTTACAAATTAATGTTGGGGGAGTATAGCAATCCTGTCATGTGCAACATTTTAATTGCACTTAGGTTGAGCTACTTGGAATTGAGCCACTGGTGTTGGCAAAGTTGCGACAGAATTATGCCATTGCTATTGTTTGTTGAATATTAACCATGCCATCTGTTACCCTGTTGAAAGTATCATAGGTGGAATAAGAGGATTATCCTGGTTCAGCTGGGTTGCATCTCGTTTCAGACCCTTTTCCCAGTAATCTACTTTTATTGCGTAATTCTTGATTTCTACTGAGGAAATCTACTTAATTAAATTGTTCCATTCAAGCTGTAGGTAATAGATTTATATTAAAACTGCCAAGACTAGCTAATTGCGGAATTCTTTGAAGCCACAGATGTGCTTGTGCATGTTTCATAAAAGTGGGCCAATTAGATTTTTGTTAAATTAAGTGTGTACAAACTTAAAATCTGTTGCTGAAAATTACACTGAGAATCAATTGAAACAAATTTTGTAAATGCAGATAATTTTTCTTCAATATATTCTGTGGTCGTCAAAGTGAGGGATGTGTTTGTTGGGTAGTTGGAACATTTTCTTCGCAGTAAGGGGTACTGTAAATGAAGTTTAAAGTCCCTATTATGCAAATCTGCCGTGCTTTACCTGAACAAATGTTAAGAAAGCCATCCTATTTAGCACAAGTTTGATTTTTCTATTTTGTACATAAGCCATACATAAAGTTTGAGGGTAATTCGCAAAAGATGTTAATGAAAGCTTTACCCTCTGGACAAGACTTTTTTTTTAAAAAAAAACCTCTAGTTTATTTTTACATCTGCGTCTCGGACCACTGTCGTAGGTGAGCTACTGTGTCCCCCAGTGTGTCTTTTCATTTGCCCACATATATCTAAGTAAATTTGTAGCATGCCAAGGGATTGAACAGAGAAACTTTGAGTTTATTTCAGCTGCTGGATTTATCATGTGCTCGCACATGATCTTTCTCATTTTCAAAAGGCAGCAGAATATAATTACACTGCACTCAGACTTGGGCTTTAATTGTCAAACAAATTTATTAAGCAATAAGAGAACAAGTGAATGGGTGGAAAATATATTTTACAGCAGTTAATCTTAAAAAGCTCCTTGTATTAGAAGATGTTTGTTGTAATATTCTTATGTTGCAATTCTATTTTCCTCACTGTCTACAGAAGCTATTTGACCTGACAATCTCTCTCCAGACAGATTCTCTGCTTTCAAGGAAGCAGGTTGATAAATTCCTTTATTTAAAAAAAAATGTCCATGACCAATTGTACGTAAATTTAAAAAAAAACTACCAATCGAACCTATTTTTAAAAAATCCCGCAAGATTTTTGCAGTTCAATTGCATAGTTTGGCCCCCTTCCTCAGGCATCAATCGGAGATAAATAGAATAAAATTGTAACAATTGTCATTGTTAGAATATTGACCATTACTTGTTGACCATCTTCCCATCAAACCCTACCTGTGTAAATCAAGTTGAAATGTCCTTGCGACGTATTAGCTGAGCAAAAGGTTTTGTTTGCGAATAAGCTGCAAAGAACCAGACACTTACAGATAACACAATACAATAGCAAAATACTGCGGATGCTGGAAATCTGACGACGGGTCACAGACCTGAAACGTTAACTCTGGTTTTTCTCTCTCCACGGATGCTGCCTGACCTGCTGAGTGTTTCCAGCATTTTCTGATGTTTACTTACAGATAACAGATGGTTAACAAGAAGATATAGCCAGAGACAAGGCTCGTATGTACGTAATTAGACTAGACTTGTTGAGTATAATTATAGGGCTAGTGGTCAGTGATTGTTGGAGCTCTTGGGACAGTCGGGAAATAGCATAGCCTAATGATGGAGGTCGAGCTTAATCGCTTTGAAGTACGCTGGGAAATCAGGTTGTATTAATTGGTTGTGATTTAATGTAATACCGTAGAACAGTTGTATAAGAATATACAATAAATGGTAGGATACTGAGAAGTGTAGAGGAACAGAGGGACCTTGGAGTGCATGTCCACACATCCCTGAAGGTCGCAGGACAGGTAGATAAGGTGGTTAAGAAGGCATACGGGATACTTGCCTTTATTAGCCGAGGCATAAAATATAAGAGCAGAGAGGTTATGCTTGAACTGTATAAAACATCAGTTAGGCCACAGCTAGAGTACTGCGTGCAGTTCTGGTTACCACACGACAGGAAGGATGTGATTGCCTTAGAGTGGGTACAGAGGATATTTACGAGAATGTTGCCAGGACTGGAGAATTTTAGCTACGAGGAAAGAATGGATAGGCTGGGGTTGTTTTCTTCGGAGCAGAGGAGGTTGAGGGGAGACCTAATTTAAGGTGTATAAAATTATGAGTGGCCTAGATAGAGTGGATAGGAAGGACCTATTTCCCTTAGCAGAGAGGTCAATAACCAGGGGGCATAGATTTAAAGTAATTTGGTAGAAGGATTAGAGGGGAGTTGCGGAGAACTTTTTTCACCCAGAGGGTGGAGGGGGTCTGGAACTCACTGCGTGAAAGAGTGGTAGAGGCAGAGACCCTCATCACATTAAAAAGTACTTGGATATGCACTTGAAGTGCTGTAACCTACAAGGCTATGGACCAAGAGCTGGACAGTGGGATTAGGCTGGATAACTCTCTTTTGGCTGACACTGACACGATGGGCCGAATGGCCTCCTTCTGTGCCATAAATTCGATGATTATATGAGAATAATACTGAATAGTTAATATATATATTAAAGCTTGTTGTTTAAAACCACTTGAGCCTGAATCACGCAGATATTATTGTTGAAAGACTAAGGGCTAGAAATTCACGTGTTGAACGCCGCTCCGTAGCGCCATGAAATGGCAGCTGCCGCTCTTTTGCCAGCTAATGGCGGGTCCCACGGCGGCTGCCGCCATATCGCTCTCCCCCTTTGCGCTGCCGGTAAACTGGCGGCGCCCTGGGGAAAAAAATGGCAGCGTGGTGACATCACCAGCGCGAACTCCGACCCTAGCTCTAAATTCAGCGCTGGGTCCTAAGCACACCGACTGTGGCGATGTCTGCAGCTCTTAAAGGGACACACACATCATTCAGGTAAGTTTGAATTTAAGGGTATGGACAGGGGTTTTTTGTATTTATTGAAGTGGTGGCTTGCTGCAATAGATGTGAAAAGTTTAAGTGTGTCGGAAGTACCACTAGATGCTTGCAAGGGCTCAGAAGGTAAATGAAGGCCTTTGAGACGAGAGAACATGCTGCAAATACTCAGCAGGTCATGCAATATCCGTGGAGAGAAAAACCGAGTTCACGTCTCGGGTCACCATGCTGACTGACCAACTGAGTATTTCCAGCATTTTATGCTGTCATTTCAAATTTACAGCATCCACTTGTAGAGGGAAGAGGAAGACGCAAAAGAGGATGATGCAGAAGAGGTGGAATCAGACGGAAGGATGCATCCCAGACAGCCCATTTGTGGCTGGGATATCTGGGATGGAATCATCCGTCTGCGGTCCCACTGGCTGGGCAGGCTGTATTTCTTGGGTGTGTGAAATGAGGAAGGCACAAGGGTGGAGTTGTGCTGATGGGAGGGCAGGAAAGCAAGAGGTGCATGCCAGAAGGAGGATAGCGTACGAGGATACCCGCATCTTGTAGCCTTTCAGCCCCGCCGTTGACCAAGGGCTCAACCATGCCCCTGCCAAGAATGGTCTGCACCGTCTCCTCCAAGTGGGTGAGGTGAGGCTAGGAATGGGAGATGTGCCTCGTGATTGGTGCAGATTGTTGGTAGGGTGATTGAGTGTTGATTGAGTGATTGGGGTTGTGCATTGAGCAGTGTGCGAGACTAGTGGTGCAGTTGGTAGGAGACGGATTTTGAAGATGCATTCACTGACCTTGAACAGTGGTCTGAGGTCATGAAGCTTCTTTGGGCACTGGAGCCAGGTGGTGGGGGCGACACTGCTGGCACTGACGGCCTTCGTGATGTACTCCCACATTGTGCTTTCTGGAGGGTCTCCTGGCCCCTGTGGGTAGAGGGCCGCTCTTGCAGTGTTGATCCCCTGCACAAAGCTGGAGTGCTGCGTGCGAGACCCTCAGTGCCCCTTCCCTGGCTTGCTGAGCCATTTGTGTTGGTGCTGAGGCAGTTTTCCCATTTGTTGAGGTTAGGAAGGTAATTCAGCTTTAACAGCTGAATATTCACATTTGGAACGTATTTTAAATATTGAATATTTCTTCAAAGGCAGAAGGGGCTGAAATATGTATTGATTCACTGCATTTTATTTTGTATTGCTTCAATTTTCAGACCTCTTCGTTGCCCACAATTCCCTGCGAGCTCCACAGCTTCGCTCACAGAGGCTGAGGGAAGCACCAACGCCGCACCTGGACAGGAACTTCGTCCCGGATCCCTCCAGCAACGCCACCAGGACGGCGTTGCGTGGAAGGTGAGCGCTGCGCCACCAATCTCCATGCCCCCATCTCCATGCCCCCCCCCCTATCTCCATGCCCCCCAGACCAGTTTCACTTGGTTAGCATTGTGGCCATTTCCAGCAAGCGTTATTAAGCTAGTAAATTATTTATGTGAATAAAGCTATTTTTTAAACTCTACTGTGCCATGATAAAATTGAAGAAGCTAATGCAATGCTAAATCTTGCACAAAATTCTTCATTTTTGTCACATTCCTATCATTTAGCATCTTTTTGTAAGGCAACTATCATCTGATGTGCTTTTCTGGAATCAAGCCTAGGTTTGGATATTGCAACCCAGAAACAGGCTGTTGAGCCCAACCATTCCAATTAAATGTCGAAACAGGCTCAAGGGGCTGAAGGGCCTACTCTTGTTCCTATGTTCCGATGAGCCAAATGAGAGCTCTCTCATCTGTATTTTTTTTTAATGATCTTTATGCACTTATTCTGCATCCATTTCAGGACAGCTTGTCCGCATGTCTTACTCCTACTTTTAGCTTCACATTAGTTAGCCTGTCTCCATATGTGTGCACCGCTTTTTTTTTTACCAAGACCTGTAGAGAGCAAATGAGCAAGATGAGTTTCCTGCATTTACATTACTAAAACTGGCTCCCATTTCCAAATGGCAGAATTGTTGCTCACATTTTAGTGAGTCTGTGATGGCATCACTTCTTGGAACCTGGGCTTGTTTACATTATAGAGCTAATGGGCGAGAGGTGCAGAAGGCCCGTGTGCAGTTAGCTATGCTCCCATAATGTAAAATCACCTTTTGGGGTAGATATTGATTATGAGGCGGTTTTGGGTGGCCAGTGGATGGTGCGATCGGGCCAGGCACCTGAGTGGAAGGCCTGGCCAAATTTGATGGTTGGGGCCTCGTTAGCATGTCGTTGGCAAGCTGCCACATGTTTGCAGCTGTGACAGATGGCGGCCTAATTGGTGGGCAGGATTTTGGCCTTTGCACACAAATATTTAAAGGATGAATGCACCTGTTAAAGACCGGTCTCCTTTCACCCAGTACAAATTGAGGCTGGTACAGGGATTTTTTTCAAGGCAATATAGGATGTCATAAACAAACGCCCCTAGGTTCGACGACACAGTGGTGGAGGTCCTGGTGGAGCAGGTGAGGGCATGCAAGCAGGCCCTCTTTTGGATGGCACCAGGTCCCTAAACAAGCTCAGCAGCAAGCCTGGAGGGAGGTGGCTGAAGTAGTAATTGCCCAGAGCATCATCCCAAGGACATAGATGCAATGCACAAAAGGTTCAACGACCTGACCAGGACAGCAAGGGTGGGATTAATGTCTTGCCGTCTTTATCTCTCTGCATTAGACCTTGCCACGGCAGTTTTTGCCCACCCCATCCCATCCCCAGCATGCCAAATTCTTCTTTTACCCACTCCACATGTTTCTCCAATCATATCAGGTCACTGCACCATCTCCCCTTGTACAAACAGCACTATGTGGTCACAATTCGAAGGTCCTTCACTCTTCTGCTAACTGCTTACATGTTTCTCGTGGGAGCCACTCTCTTGCACATGACCACCTCCCCATTCTTCTCCCAACTTTCTGCTTCTCACTCTCCGCATGCACACTAGATGAAGATTCCTCACATAGCTGCACAACACTTTACAAGAACCACACACTAACTCATTTCAACACTTTTTGCAGGAGAAGATGGCATACAAGAAGGAGAGGACTAGAACTGGGTTGGGGGACGGTGGGGGTTCCAAGCTCCATCTAGGCCCTTGCCCAGATGGAAGAGGAAACCAGTGGCTGGAGTCACATCAAGACCTACGGGAGGTTGAGAATTTCCTGGAGCACACGTTCCAGGAGGTGGTCATCCCGCAGCTTCAGAGAGTTCAGGAGGTTAGTAAGTAGGTGGCCATCTGGCAGGGTAGGAAGAGGCGGGCAGTGCAGGAATCCTCCAGGAGCGTGGTGCTCTCAAACCGGTTTTCCGTGCTGAATACTGGTGAGGGTGACCACACCTCAGGGGAGTGCAATCCAGAGTCCACCCATGGCACCATGGGGGCAAATGATGGCACGGGGGCACAGCAAAGTGTAGAAATGTAGTGGTCATAGGGGATTCGATAGTCAGGGGGATAGATGGGCGTTTCTGCAACCGCCAACGTAAGTCCCATATGGTGTGTTGCTTCCCTGGTGCCAGGGTAAAGGACATCACTGAGAGGGTCGAGAACATTTTGGTGGGGGGGGGGGGGGAGCGGAACAGCCAGAAGTCATGGTCCATGTGGGAACCAATGACATCGGAAGGAAAAGGGTTGTGGTCCTGCAGCCAGAGTTTAAGGAGCTTGGGAGGAAGTTAAAGAGCAGGGCCTCAAAGGTAGTAATCGCTGGATTACTCCCATTGCCATGCGCGAGTGAGTCTAGGAATAGTAGGATAAGACAGGTTAATGCGTGACTGGAGAAATGGTGCAGGAGGGAGGACTTCAGATTCCTGGGGCATCGGAACTAGTTCTTGGGCTGGAGGGACCTGTTCAAGGTGGACGGATTGCACCTCAACAGAGCTGGGACCAGTGTTCTCGTGGGCAGGTTAACTGGTGCTGTGGGGAAGGTTTAAACTAATTTGTCAGGGGGATGGGCACCAGGATGAGACATTAAAGAGGAGAAACAAGGTGCACAGAGTACTGGAAGAGGCAAATAGCACTAGAATAAAGAAAAATTCACAAATAGGAGGGATCAGATAGGGGACAAATGCGAGGCAGTCTAAGATGGGTTTGGAGTGCATGTGCATAAATGCATGTAGCGTGGTAAATAAGGTTGGTGAGCTGCAGGCACAAGTCGCTAAATGGGACTATGATATAGTGGCAATAACAGAGACCTAACACACAGAAGGAGATGATTGGGAACTTAATATTCTGGCCACAAGGTATTCAGGAAAGATAAGGAAGGAAAAAAACAAGGGGGAGTGGCAGTATTGATCCAATAAACTATTACAGCACTAGAGAGGGATGATGTATGCGAGGGGTCAAAAACAATCCATTTGGTTAGAATTAAGGAGCAATAGTGGAGCTTATTACACTACTGGGTGTATACTATAGGCCACCAAATAGCGGGAAGGAGATAGAGGAGCGAATTTACAGGCAAATTATAGAAAGGTGCAAGAACTACAGAGTAGTGATAATGGGAGACTTCAGTTATTCCAATATAGACTGGGATACTAATGGTGTAAAGGGCAAAGATCGGGAGGAATTCCTGAAATGCGTACAAGAGAACTTCCTTGATCAGTGTGGTACCAGCCCAATGAGGAGGGAAGCAGTGCTGGATCTAATTCTGGGGAATGAAGTGGGGCAAGTGGAGCATGTTTCAGTGGGGGAGCATTTGGGGAATGGTAATCATAATATCATCAGGTTTACAATAGTTATGGAAAAGGGACAAGCAAAACTCAAGAGCAAAAATACTTAACTGGAGGAGGGTTAACTTCAGTGAGTTGAAAAGGGATCTGGCCCAGGTGGATTGGAATCAAAAACTGGTAGGTAAAACAGTAATTGAACAATGGGATGCCATCAAAGAGGAGATGGTTCAGGGTACAGAGTGGGCACATTCCCATGAGGGGGAAAGGAAGGGCATCCAAGAGCTAGAGCTCCCTGGGTGACAAAAGATATAGAGATTAAAATGAGACAGAAAAAGGAGGCTTATGATAAATACAGTAGAGAACTAAGCTGAACATCTAACGTACAGAGAAGATCTAAAAAAGGGAATAAGAGGGGCAAAGAGAATGAGAATAGATTAGTGGCTAACATAAAAGGGAATCCGAAAGTCTTTTATAAACCTATAAATGGTAAAAGGAACGGTGGGGTCGACTAGGGACCAAAAAGGAGATATTCTTGTGGAGGCAGAGGGCATGGCTGAGGTACTAAATGAGTACTTGGCATCTGTCTTCACTAGAGAAGAGGATGCTGCCAATGTAGCAGTAAAGGAGGAGGCAGTGGCAATATAGGATAAAAATAGATAAAGAGGAGGTACTCAAGGTAGGCAGTCCTCAAAGTAGAAAAGTCACCCGGTCCAAATGGGATGCATCCTCGGTTACTGAGGGAAGTAAGGGTAGAAATTGCAGAAACCCCGGCCACAATCTTCCAATTCTCCTTGGATAACGGGGGTAGTGCCAGAGGACTGGAGGTTTGCAGATGTTACACCCCTGTTTAAAAAAGAGGAGAGGGATAAACCCGGCATCTACAGGCCAGTCAGCTTAACGCCGGTGGTGGGGAAATTGGCATTTGGGAAAGTATGGGCTAATAAATGAAAGTCAGCACGGATTTGTTAAAAGCGAATCGTGTTTGATTTGAGTTCTTCGATGAAGTAACAGAGAGGGTTGATGTGTAAATGGACTTTCAAAAAGCGTTTGACAAAATACCACATAATAGACTTGTTAGAAAAATTGAAGCCCATGGGATTAAAGGGACAGTGACAGCATTGATACAAAATGGGCTAAGGGACAGAAAGCAACGAGTCGTGGTGAACAGTTGTTTTTCAGACTGGAGGGAAGTATACACTGGTGTTTCCCCAGGGTTTTAGGACCACTGCTGTTTTTGATGTATGTTAATGACCTGGACTTGGGTGTGCAGGGCATAATTTCAAAGTTTGCAGATGACACAAAATGCGGAAATGTAGTAAACAATGAGGAAGATAGCAACAGACTTCAGGAGGACAGAGACAAACTGGTGAAGTGGGCAGACACATGGCAGATGAAATTTAACACCGAGAAGTCTAAAGTGATATATTTTTGTAGGAAGAATGGGGACAGTTAATATCAACTAAATATTTTAAAAGGGGTGCAGGAACAGTGAGACCTGGGGGTGTATGTACACAAATCTTTGAAGGTGACAGGACAAGTTGAGAATCATAAAATCATAGAAAGTTACAGCACGGAAGGAGGCCATTTCGGCCCATTGTGTCCGCGCTGGCCAACAAAGAGCTATCCAGCCTAATCCCACTTCCCAGCTCTTGGTCCGTAGCCCTGCAGGTTACAGCATCCCAAGTGCACATCCAAGTACTTTTTAAATGTGGTTAGGGTTTCTGCCTCTACCACCCTTTCAGGCAGTGAGTTCCAGACCCCCACAACCCTCTGGGTGAAGAAATTTCCCCTCAAATTCCCTCTAAACCTTCCACCAATTACTTTAAATCTGTGCCCCCTGGTTTTTGACCCCTCTGCTAAGGGAAATAGGTCCTTTCTATCCACTTTATCTATGCCCCTCATAATTTTATACACCTCAATAATGTCTCCCCTCAGCCTCCTCTGTTCCAAGGAAAACAGACCCAGCCTATCCAGCCTTTCCTCATAGCTAAGATTCTCTACTCCCAGCAACATCCTTGTAAATCTCCTCTGTACCCTCTCTAGTGCAATCACATCTTTCCTGTAATGTGGTGACCAGAACTGCACGCAATACTCTAGCTGAGGCCTAACTAGTGTTTTATACAGTTGAAATATAACCCCCCTGCTCTTGTATTCTATGCCACGGCTAATAAAGGCAAGCATTCCGTATGCCTTCTTAACCACTTTATCTACTTGGCCTGCTACCTTCACGGATCTGTGGACATGCACTCCAAGGTCCCTTTGTTCCTCTACATTACTCGGTGTCCTACCATTTAATGTGTATACCCTTTCCTTGTTAGCCCTCCCCAAATGCATTACCTCACACTTCTCCGGATTGAATTCCATTTGCCACTGTTCTGCCCACCTGACCAATTTATTGATATCTTCCTGCAGTCTACAGCTTCCTTCTTCAGTATCAACCACACAGCCGATTTTAGTATCATCTGCAAACTTCTTAATCGTACCCCCTATATTCAAGTCTAGATCATTGATATATACCACAAAAAGCAAGGGACCTAGTACTGAGCCCTGTGGAACCCCACTGGAAACAGCCTTCCAGTCACAAAAACACCCATCAACCATTACCCTCTGCTTCCTGTCTCCGAGCCAGTTTTGAATCCAACTTAACACTTTACCCTGGATTTAACTTCGTGACCAGTCTGCCATGTGGAACCTTATCAAAAGCCTTGCTAAAGTCCATATACACTACATCAAACGCACTACCCTCATCTACCCTCCTTGTTACCTCCTCAAAAAATTCAATCAAGTTTGTCAGACACGACCTTCCCTTTACAAATCCGTGCTGACTATCCTTGATTAATCCGTGTCTTTCTAAATGAAGACTTATCCTGTCCTTCAGAATTCTTTCCAACAATTTTCCCACCACCGAGGTTAGGCTGACTGGCCTGTAATTACTCGGTCTATCCTTTTCTCCCTTTTTAAACAAGGGTACCACATTAGCAGTCCTCCGGCACCACACCTGAAGCCAGAGAGGATTGAAAAATGATGGTCAGGGCCTCTGCTATTTCCTCTTTTGCTTCACTTCACAGCCTGGGATACATTTCATCCGGGCCTGGGGATTTATCCACTTTTAAAGCTGCTAAACCCCTTAATACTTCCTCTCTCACTATGTTTATTTCATCTAATACTTCACACTCCTCCTCCCTGAGAAGACTGTTAAAAAGCAATGGGATCCTTGGCTTTATAAATAGAGGCATAAAAGCAAGGAAATAAGCTAAACCTTTATTTTTAAAAAAAACTCGCTAGGCCTCAGTTGGAGTATTGTGTTCAATTCTGGCCACTGCACTTTAGGAAAGGAAAGGAAGAAAGACTTGCATTTACATAGCGCCTTTCACGACCATGGGACGTCCCAAAGTGCTTTACAGCCAATGAAGTGCTATTTGGAGTGTAGTCACTGTTGTAATCTAGGAAACGCGGCAGCCAAAATTGCGCGCAGCAAACTCCCACAAACAGCAATGTAATAATGACCAGATAATCTGTTTTAGTTGATTGAAGTATAAATATTTGTCAGGACACCGAGGATATCTCCCCTGCTCTTCTTGGAATAGTGCCATGGGATCTTTTATGTCCACCTGAGAGAGAAGACGGGGCCTGGGTTTTAAAATCCGAAAGACGGCACTTCCGCCAGTGCAGCTCTCCCTCAGCACTGCACTGGAGTGTCAACCTGGATTTTTGTGTTCAAGTCTCTGGAGTGGGACTTGAACCCACAATCTTCTGATTCGTTGAGTATATTCAAGGCTGAGAGAGATAGACTTTTGGACTTTAGGGGAATCAAGGATATGGAGATCGGGCGGGAAAGTGGAGTTGCGGTCGAAGATCAGCTATGATTTTATTGAATGGCGGAGCAGGCCTGAGGGGCCATGTGGCCTACTCCTGCTCCTAATTCTTGTGAGAGTGCTACCAACTGTGTCACAGCTGACACGTCCCATCACTCGGACCCTGCAAGAGAAGAATTAGAGGGGACAACCCTCCAGAATAAGCACTGTCAATCACTCCATCCCTTCCAAGCATCAGCACCGAATTCGGCA
This sequence comes from Squalus acanthias, assembly GCA_030390025.1. Classification (NCBI taxonomy): domain Eukaryota; kingdom Metazoa; phylum Chordata; class Chondrichthyes; order Squaliformes; family Squalidae; genus Squalus; species Squalus acanthias. Next base: position 84,103,722 of record CM059439.1, read on the forward strand.
CCCTGGTTGCAATAGATAGTGAGCTGGTGGGGGATGCACAATTGGATGTCAAGGCCTTAAAGAGGGTGCAGAACAGATTTACTAGAATGGTATCGGGGATGAGGGACTTCAGTTATGTGGAGAGACTGGGGACGTCCTCCTTAGAGCAGAGAAGGTTGAGATTTGATCGAGATGTTCAAAATCATGAAGGGTTTTGATAGAGTAAATAAGGAGAAACTATTTCTCATGACAGAAGGGTCGGCAACCAGAGATTTAAAGCAAAACAACCACAGACGACATGGACATTTTTTTTTTTACACAGCAAGTTGTTGTGACCTGAAGGGGAGGTGGAAGCAGATTCAGCAGTAACTTTCAAAAGGGAATTGGATAAATACTTGAAAGGTAAAATTTTCCAGGGCTATAGGGAAAGAGCGGGGGAGTGGGATTAGTTGGATAGCTCTACCAAAGAGCCGGCACAGGTACGATGGGCCGAATGGCCTTCTGCGCTGTAACATTCTATGATTCTATTCTTCCCATTACTTGGACCCTGCAGGAGAAGAATTATAGGGGACAACCTGCAGAATAAGCATTGTGACTCGCACCATCCCTTCCAAGCACCAGCACAGAAATCGGCACTTTGGTTGCGATAGACAGTGAGCTGGTGGGGGGATGCAGAATGGGATCCGCAGAGCACGTGAGCAGGCAAAGTTGTGGAAAGGGAAGCGCAGGACATGGGCTGCTGGAAGGCAAGCCCTAGTCCTAGCTCTGCTGTGGAAGTTAGAGATGCTGACTTAAAAGGCCTAGCCTAAAATAAGGAAACTGCTTGATGCACACCAGCAATTATTGGTGGTATTGGACAACCTGCCTATGAAATGCTGCAGCATTTCTGAGTGTATGGAGCAGTATGATTCCAGCATGTATGGCATTCTAGCCAGTGGCAACAGTAGTCTGCAATGTGTCATGGAGCATCTCTTGCAACTTTGAAGCACGGACTCGTGCCATTTAGGTTCTGGGCTCCTCAGTCGCCGCTGAATTTAAAAGTCTAGTAGAGCACATAGATCTGGGCTTCAAAATGTTAATGATCTTGTACGGTCTGCTCTTCTGGGAGTGGCACATGTTGCCCCCTCTCATGATGACAGCATATTAGCGCCATCGCCACTCAGTCAGCCAGTGCCCACGATGGTGCAAGAAAGCCAACTGGGTCAGACTGCCCCGGCACCAGCCAAGATGTTGCAGTCTACGGCCGGACTCTCAAGGCCGCGAGCTCCTGGAGGTAGCCAACCACCAAAATTTCAATGGCCCTCATCTTGGCATCAGCAGCCTTCCACCATCCATGCTGATGTCAGTAGGGAACCCTTCGTAAGAGCAGTGAAATAGGCAGTGAAGTAAGTCACTAAGAAAAGAACTGTGGGCTAACGCTTGGGTGATTATCTTGTGGTATGGAAATTGTGTCAGCCATTAAAAAGACGTATCGAAGACGTATTGCGGTGTGGTTTCTCAGTCGGTTCTGAGAAAACGATGGCAGCTGGCATCTGTGTCAATGTTGGTCAGTGGCTGGAAGTTGTTCCTTGCAGGTTGGATGGGTTTGTTCAGATGATGCAATTGACTGTTAACATGAAGTTGAGTGATGGGGTGGGTGAAAGATCTCGGCGCTGAATCAGCAGTTGATGCAGAGCCCTGGCTGGTGCTGTCTTCCTCCCACTTCTGCTCCATCTTCACTGTTGTTGGTCCCTCGGTCATCAGATGATGACTGGTCTTCTGAAGATGGTGGCTCCATGCCATTCCCCTGGTGAACAGCAAGGTTGTGGTGGATACAGTACACTACAACAATTTGGGGAACTCTATGGCCTATCTTGCAGAATGCCACCCTCCTCTTTCCCCCTCCCCCCCCCCCCCCCCCCAAATCTGTAAAGGCACCAATTGTATGTTATATAATGGCTCATGAGTGGCCATGGCTCACGTTGTATTGGAGTTAAGCCAGGGTGCGAAGGTTCCAGAGGTGTTATCAGCCATTGTTAGCGAGGACAACCCTTGTCTACCAGCAGCCAGTCCTCGTCCACCTGATTTTGGTCAAATAGAGGATGGTGGACTGTCGCAATGTATATAAAAATGAGAAGTCGCACAACACCAGGTTATAGTCCAACAGATTTATTTAAAATTACAAGCTTTCAGAGCTATCGATCGCCCCTTCTTCAGGTAAAGTTACTATGAGTGAATCTACAAAAGTTCACAGAATTTAAACACAGAAAAAGCAGAGATACAATCTTTCCTTACATCAAAGACACACCAAGAGCACAGCCAAGACAATGAGATGTGTCCCAGGGGGTCCAACGTGTCAAATCCTGCTGTCTGCATATCCTCTCCATGTCCCTTCCTCTCTCTTCGTCCTTTTTGGGTTTGTATTTTGGGTTTGTTTTTTTGTGTTTGTTTTTTAAAAACTGGAAAGACACACAACGATGTCAAGTCACGTTCTGTAGCGTGACATGAACCCGATATCTCTATTGAGGCCGTCCTCGTGAGTGCGGAACTTGGCTATCAGTTTCTGCTCGCTGATTTTGCGTTGTCGTGTGTCTCGAAGGCCGCCTTGGAGAACGCTTACCCGCAGATCCGAGTGCTCTTGGTGTGTCTTTGATGTAAGGAAAGATTGTATCTCTGCTTTTTCTGTGTTTAAATTCTGTGAACTTTTGTAGATTCACTCATAGTAACTTTACCTGAAGAAGGGGCGATCGATAGCTCCGAAAGCTTGTAATTTTAAATAAATCTGTTGGACTATAACCTGGTGTTGTGCGACTTCTCATTTTTGTCCACCCCAGTCCAACGCCGGCATCTCCGCATCGCAATGTATATAGGCGTTATGGCAGCTGCTGGGGAAACCAGACGTACACCTGCATTATTCTCTGCAAGTGATTGCACGTTTGTTGTAAATTAAGGAAGTGGTACGTTTTTCTGGTGAGGAATACAGTTGGCTCATGTGGAGGCCCCCAATGCATACAGTCAACGGCTGTCTTTATTTGGGGGAGCCCTGCAATGGAAGCAAACCCTTCTGCTCTTTCCTGTTGGAAGGGTCCACAGAGAAGTTGACGTAATCATTTGCCTTTGCAAAAAGGGCATCCGTGACCTCCTTCACGCAGCCTTGGGCCGCCTGATTGACTGATGTGATATGTCCTCGGCTGTAGCCTGAAATGGGCCCGAAGAATAAAAATTTAGGGCCACAGTTACCTTCACAGCCACAGGCAAGGAATAGCGAGGTGGAAGAGTTGGCTGCAGATCTTCCTGCAGGCGGCTACAGAGGTGTGTGACCGCTTGTCTGGAGAATCGCAGCCTCCTGATGCACTGCTCCTCTGAAAGCTGCAGGTACGTAAGCCAGGGTCGATATACCCTATGCGTAGGGTAAGAATGCCTGTCCCCTCCTCTGATCCTACTGCAGCTCTGAGGTTCTCTTTGCTGCTGGTGCTGCTCTGACTCCTTTTCCTCCTCCTCCTCCTCCACTGACTGTTGAGTTGGCAGGATGACTCTCATTGTCAAAAGTTTCTTGTCCCTCCATGATATTATCTGAAGGAATTCTGAATGAATGTAGCAATATAGTATTCTAGTTAACTCCTTCAATCCTGAAAACAGGCACAAAAAAAAACAGATTTCAGGAAGATTCCTGACATTGACACTTAGCGGGTCAATGCCCATTTTAGTATCCCTCCCAATTGTCGTTTCCTGCCTACACCACCAAGTATTACTAGGCAGGTCCATCACAGCAGTACTTTCGCCTTGATGAGTCAAAATTGGCGTCATAGGATCTGAATTTAATTACCTGCTTTGATGGGTGCCAGGGCCTTCATGAAGGACCCGGAAAAGGATTGCGTCTTCTTGGATTGGAAGCAGGAATGGGACAGTAAGATTTTCCCCATGATTTTCGGGATACTACTGCCCCATTTCCACCCAGTTAAAATCTACTCCTTTGTCTCTACTCTCGCCATTTTAACATGGTTAGCAAATTTGACAAGTTTATATTTAGTTTTAATGTACAGGTTTTTGATTTAAATTATAAACAACAGGAATAAACACTGACATTTCCAGGACTCCACTCAGTACCTTACTGTAGTCTGACATTTCAGCTCTCATGAGTCCTCTGCTAATTTTAACCAGCTATAATCATTGACCTATAACAAAATGTGAAATGGTTCGCAATCAAATGTTTTGCTTTCAGAACATTTATGTCCTGGTTGTCTATCCCAGTAAGTGGTTTGAATTTGTCCCATTTGAATGCCACGTAGTCAAAGGTAGCCTTAGCTTCATTTAAACATTGTTTTCCATAAAAATGGTTCAGTATATTCAAGTATTTTATTTACCCACAAATGTCAGATTATTATTGCAATAGTATCTTTATTTTCACTGTTTACATGTACATTGTTAAACATTTCATGACCAAGTAAAGTACATCATCATTTTAATAGTTTAACAATCAAACTGACATAGGGCAACAGAAGAAAAAGGGTATCTTCCAATGATTCAAAATACAAGTCAATTAAATATTTACGAATTGTGTTAACAGTTGCGTGTGGTTGACTTTCTGGTGTACTGAATGAATCACTAAAATAAACCTCTGCAACAGGCTTTTTAGTGATTTCTTTCTTTCTAGTATACTGTAAAGAGAAGTTGAAGAGATTGTGAAATTGGCATTACCTTATCATTTGATAGTTTGGCAGATCAACCTCAGATTTCATAATGTCACACCTTGATTGGTTTCACAGTTCCCTGTGGAGATTAGGAAGCTTTCCAAAGGAACAGTGAAATTGCCTTGTCATCTTGGCTCTGGTCTGATGCTGATGGAGAGATTGGATTGATATGCCAATCCAGTGCAAGTCAAAGGAGATTGGATTTGCTGAAGCAACGTGATAGAAAAGTGTCAGAAAGTGTTAACCCTTTCAGATTTTTTAATGTTTCAATCTGAAAGGAAATGATGGGATTTGCAAAAATCTGATAATTCCATTGCGGCTCTGATTGTGATAAAGGTTGCCTGGGGTTATTGAGAGATTATTCAAGGATTCTGTTTTTTTTGTATCCTGCCAGTGGAATCCTGAAATTGAAAAATATTGCCGTTGGTTCGCTGATTTAGACGGTTGTTACATGTGGCAGGATGTAGTTTACATTTGTTGGGCCTGTACTTTTGAACACATGCACTGTGGTTGCTGTAGAGCTGTAATTTAGAACTGAGTTAAGACCGTGCTGCATACAGTGGGGCTATGTTTTTTTTAGGGGTGAGCTCCTTTCTTTAAGCATTTGGTGCTGATGTTAGGGAATGGCTAGGATGTATTACTGAGTTCCACAGTTTGAGAAAGCTGAATTAACACACGCAACACCTCGGGTTAATGGTAACAGTTGATATTAATTCAGCTGTGATATGGTTAGAATCAATAAATCCTCTGATTATCCCATCAGGACTTCCTGTTGATTAAACAGTTGTTCCAGCAAATCTTTGTTGTCAGTGTTTCACCGCCGCCGCGCCCCCCCCCCCCTTCAAGCTAGCTCGTTTATCCTTTAATTAATGGTGGCATTCTTCCTCCTCCCCCAACTCGTAGCACCACTGCCAGCTTCTGCCCCTCCCCCTCCCCCTTCAGTACCAGTTTCTTTTCCCCCTTCATTCCCATTCACTTTCATTGCCATCTATTCCCCTATTCCCTCAGCGCTTTTCCTGTAGCAGTGCTGCTGTTAATGGATTCCAGCTGCTGCTGCAGGCTGTAGGTGCATATCCATGTATGTAGAATGCTGACAGTTGGCATAAATGCGCTCTCTTGCTCAATCTCATGTACCATCTGTTTCCCTTCCCTCCCTTTCTTATGGTTTCTTCTCCCTCCCTTCGTTTCCCTCTCTCCCATCCCTTTCCCCTCACTCTGCTCTCTCCTTTGCCTCTCACTCTCTCATATAAGAACATAAAAATTAGGAGCAGGAGTAGGTCATACGGCCCTTTGAGCCTGCTCTGCCATTCAATAAGATCATGGCTGATCTTCAGCCTCAACTTCACTTTCCTGCCTGATCCCCATATCCCTTGATTGCCCTAGAGTTCAAGGGGGAGAAATTCAGTATCGCCCCATTTGGGGCGTAATTATCGGCCGGGCGCAAAGATTAGCGCCTGGCGCTAATTATCGCCACCGACTGCAAACTTGACTTTTATCGCCCCTGGAGGTGATTGGAGCGCTAAATCAGGCGCTTCACACCTGTCTTAAGGCGCAAAGGCCGAGGAGCGAGGCGCTAACTCAGAGCGCTGGTGAAGCTCATGTAATGTCAGTCAGCAATGGAACACACACACAATGGCACCGGCCAGTTCTTAAAGGGGATGGTTAATCTTGCTTTCCATCCACATCCTGTTCATTGCAGCCTTGAATCTCGGCCTGGAGAGACCTGCACATCAAATCTGCTGGAAAGAACAATGGAGAGTACCAGGCAAAGAGCTCAGAGTGCAGCCCCCACAGTCTCTTCTAAATCGATACAAGGAATGGCAAATCAAAATGAACCTGCAAAGTGCTGCTCAGTACCCAAAACTCCTTCACACAACGTTGAATCTCTCCAGAAGTCAGTCTCTCTCTCTCTCTCTCAGAATGCGTAGTTCAAAAATGGCACCAACAATAAAAGGCAGGAAGCGGTCACCTTTAAATAGCGCTCCCCCTTTCCCTTCATGACTGGAGAACGCTCCCCTCAACCTGTCGTTGCTAGCGTCAGGCGGTAAGGCAGGGGGGCGCCACTCAATATCCGCTCCGGGGCGTTGCGCACTCGACTGATGTCACGATCTGCCGGCGCAGGAGATCGTGGTGGTAGTGTTTAGCGCCGCCGCAAAATGTCTAGTTAATTTCGCGTGCGGCGCAAACTTCGCCGCGCCTGGGTGCTCGATGCTTTGCGCCCCATTAGCGCCCTCTTAAGGCGCTAACGGGAGGCGCAACCAACTGAAATTTTTCCCCAAAAAAATCTATCGATCTGAGCCTTGAATATACTCAACAACTCAGCATCCACAGCCCTTTGGGTAGGGAATTCCAAAGATTCACAACCCTCTGAGTGAAGAAATTCCTCATCTCAGTACTAAATGGCCGACCCCTTATCCTGAGACTATGTCCTCTAGTTCTAGACACTCCAGTCAGGGGAAACAACCTCGAGCATCTACCCTGTCAATCCCCCTCAGAATCTTATATGTTTCAGTGAGATCACCTCTCATTCTTCTGAACTCCAGAGCCCAATCTAGTCAATCTCTCCTCATAGGACAAACCTCTCATCCCAGGGATCAATCTAGTGAACCTTCATTGCACTGCCTTTAAGGCATGTATGTCCTTTCTCAGATCAGGAGACTAAAACTGTGCACAGTATTCCAGGTGTGGTCTCACCAAAGCCCTGAACAATTGTAGTAAGACTTCCTTACTCTTGTACTCCAACCCCCTTGCAATAAAGGGCAACATGCCATTTGCCTTACACATTGCTTGCTGTACCTGCATGCTAACTTTCTATGTTTGTGCTGAACACCAACATTTAATAGTTTCTCACCATTTAAAAAATAATCTGTTTTTCTATTCTTCCTACCAAACTGATAACCTCACATTTCCTCACATTATACTCCATCTGCCACCTTATTGCCCACTCACTTAACCTGTCTATATCCCTTTGTAGACTCTTTGGGCCAGAAATTCGGGTCGGAGGCTTCCCGCGGGTGCAAGCCCCCAACCTGCACTTACCTAGCGCGCCTGCTGTTGTGCTCTGGGCCCGCGTGGAATTCCGATCCTGGGTCTCCTCCAGCTGCCGGTGTGCAGTGCTTGCGTATCCCAGGGGCGCAGTTAGTTCGAAGCGTCCCCTGGGATCACGTGGGCCATGGAGAGCCAATCAGATGAGGAAATCTCCATTCATAGATTTGACAGGAAGACCTGTCAAATCTATGAATAGAGATCGGCCCCAAAACCTCACTAAAACTTCAAATAAATTTTTTTTAAAAACCATCAAATTTTTAAAATAACTAAATTACACAAAATAACTATTTTAAACAATTTAAATTTTTGAAAAAATTAATTACAGTTTTTAACAGGGCTAAAAATATACTTACCTTTCTTTAAAGTATTTAAAAATAATAAACCTGTGGAAAAAATGTTTTAATTTTAGTTAATTCACCACTTACCTTGTTAAAAGCAGGCCTTGTGCCTGCTTTTTCCCCGCGCAGCTGCTAGGGACTTACCCGCACACAGAAACCTGGAAAAAAAACGGAAGTCCGATGCGTGCGCGCTGTCTCTCCGGCGCACACGTTTGACCTCTGAACCCCTTCTTTCAAGGGAATGGAAGTTCCGGTTTCCAGCGCATGCGCGAAACCGGCACTTTCATTGGGTCTACGGGTGAGTACACAGCGCGTACTCACCCGTGGAGACCCGAATTTCTGGCCCAGTGTGTCTTCCTCTCAGCTTATTTTTCCACCTAGCTTTGTATTGTCAGCAAACTTGGATACATTACACTCGGTCCCTTCATCTAAGTCATTAATATAGATTGTAAATAGCTGAGGCCCAAGCACTGATCCTGTGGCACCCCACTAGTTATAGCCTGCCAATCTGAAAATGACCCGTTTATCTCCACTCTCTGCTAATATATTACCCCCAACCCCATGAGCCCTTAGCTTGCGTAGCAACCTTTTATGTGGCACCTTATCGAATGCCTTTTGGAAATCCAAATATACTACATCCACTGGTTCCCCTTTATCTACCCTGCTAGTTACATCCTCAAAAAACTCTAATAAATTTGTTAATTTGTTTCATAAAACCATGTTGACTCTGCCTAATCATATTGTGATTTTCTAAGTGCCCTGTTACCACATCCACTGAGTGCAAAAGAGGGGGAGGGCAGAGAGGGGCAGAGGCAAAGGAAAGTGCCTCTCCCCTCTCTTCTTTAATCTCAGTGTTGGGGCCTCAGCGATTTACAATCTATATTAATGACCTAGATAAAGGGACCGAGTGTAATGTATCCAAGTTTGCTGATGATACAAAGCTAGGTGGGACAGTAAGCTGTGAGGAGAACACGAGTCTGCAAAGGGATATAGATAGACTAAGCGAGTGGGCAGTAAGGTGGCAGATGGAGTATAATGTCGGGAAATGTGAGGTTATTCACTTTGGCAGGAAGAATAGAAAAACAGAATATTTTTTAAATGGTGAGCAACTTTCAAATGTTGGTGTTCAGAGAGATTTGGGTGTCCTCGTGCAAGAAACACAGAAAGCTAGCATGCAGGTACAGCAAGCAATAAGGTAGGCAAATGGCATGTTGGTCTTTATTGCAAGGGGGTTGGAGTATAAGAGTAAGGAAGACTTGCTACAATTGTACAGGGCCTTGGTGAGACCACACCTGGAGTAATGTGCACAGTTTTGGTCTCCTTATCTATGGAAGGATATACTTGCCTTGGAGGCGGTGCAACGAAGGTTCACTGGATTGATTCCTGGGATGAGAGGGCTGTCCTATGATGAGAGATTGTGTAGAATGGGCCTATACTCTCTGGAGTTTAGAAGAATGAGAGGTGATCTCATTGAAACATATAAGATTCTGAAGGTGATTGACAGGGTAGATGTTGAGAGGTTGTTTCCCCTGGCTGGAGAGTCTAGAACTAGGGGGCATAGTCTCAGGATAAGGGGTAGGCCATTTAAGACCGAGATGAGGAGGAATTTCTTCACTCAGAGGGCTGTGAATCTTTGGAATTCTCTGACCCAGAGGGCTGAGATCGATAGATTTTTGGACTCTAGGGGAATCCAGGGATATGGAGATCGGGCGGGAAAGTGGAGTTGAGGTTGATGATCAGCCATGATCTTATTGAATGGCGGAGCAGGCTCAAGGGGCCGTATGGCCTACTCCTGCTCCTATTTCTTCTGTTCTTTTGCGCCCGCTCCCTGCCCCCTCTCTCCCCTCGCTCCCTGCCCCCTCGCTCCCTGCCCCCTCGCTCCCTGCCCCCTCGCTCCCTGCCCCCTCGCTCCCTGCCCCCTCGCTCCCTGGCCCCTCGCTCCCTGCCCCCTCGCTCCCTGGCCCCTCGCTCCCTGCCCCCTCGCTCCCATGCCCCCCGCTCCCTGCCCCCTCGCTCACTGCCCCCTCGCTCCCTGCCCCCTCGCTCCCTGCCTCTCGCTCCCTGCCCCTCGCTCCCTGCCCCCTCGCCTCCCTGCCCCCTCGCTCCCTGCCCCTTCGCTCCTGCCCCCTCGCTCCCTGCCCCCCCTTCGCTGCCCTGCCCCCTCGCTCCTGCTGCCCCCTCGCTCCCTGCACCCTCGGCTGTCCCTGCCTCCATCGCTCTCCCGCCCCCTCTCTCCCACTCGGCTCCCCCCCCCTCTCTCACCCCTGTCGCTCGCCGCCCCCTCTCGCTCCCCTCGCTCCCCCCGCCCCCTTTTCTCCCCTCGCTCCCGCCCCTCTCTCTCCTCCTCGCGCCCCGCCCCCTCTCTCCCCCTCGCTCCCCGCCCCTTCCCCCCTCTCTCCCCCCCTCGCTCCCCCTCTCCCCTCTCTCTCCCCTCGCTCCCCGCCCCCTCTCTCCCCCTCGCTCCCCGCCCCCTCTCTCTCCCCCCTCGCTCCCCGCCCCCTCTCTCCCCCTCGCTCCCCGCCCCCTCTCTCCCCTCGCTCCCCGCCCCCTCTCTCCCCCTCGCTCCCCGCCCCCCCCTCTCCCCTCGCTCCCCGCCCCCCCCTCTCCCCCTCGCTCCCCGCCCCCCTCTCCCCCTCGCTCCCCGCCCCCTCTCTCCCCCTCGCTCCCCGCCCCCTCTCTCCCCTCTCGCTCCCCGCCCTCGCTCCCCCTCGCTCCCGCCCCCGTCGCTCCCCCTCGCTCCCCGCCCCCTCGCTCCCCGCCCCCTCGCTCCCCCTCGCTCCCCGCCCCCTCTCTCCCCCTCGCTCCCCGCCCCCTCGCTCCCCCTCGCTCCCCGCCCCCTCTCTCCCCCTCGCTCCCCGCCCCCTCGCTCCCCCTCGCTCCCCCGCTCCGCTCCCCCCCTCGCTCCCCGCCCCCTCGTCCCGCCCCCCTCGCTCCCCCACCGCCCCCCCCTCCCCCTCGCTCCCCTCCCCCTCCTCGCTCCCGCCCCCCCACGCCTCCCCCGTAGCCCCCTCGCTCCCCTCGCTCCCCGCACCCCTCGCTCCCCCCGCTCCCCGCCCCCTCCGCTCCCCCACCCCAGCTCACCCTCGTCCCCTCGACTCCCCTCCCCTCGCTCCCCAGCCCCCTCGCTCCCCCCTCGCCTCCCCGCCCCCCCATCGCTCCCCCCTCGCTCCCCGCACCCTCGCTCCCCCTCGCTCCCGCCCCCCTCGCTCCCCACTCGCTCCCCTCCCCCCTCGCTCCCCGCCCCCTCGCTCCCGCCCCTCGCCCCCTCGCTCCCCGCCCCCTCGCTCCCCCCTCGCTCCCCACATCGCCCCTCCCCTCCCCCCTCGCTCCCCGCCCCCTCGTCACCCCCCTCGCCTCCCCGCCCCCCCCCCCCTCGCTCCCCCCTCGGCTCCCCGCCCCCCTCGCTCCCCCTCGCTCCCCGCCCCCCTCGCTCCCCCTCGCTCCCCGCCCCCTCGCTCCCCCTCGCTCCCCGCCCCCTCGCTCCCCCTCGCTCCCCGCCCCCTCGCTCCCCCTCGCTCCCCGCCCCCTCGCTCCCGCCCCCTCGCTCCCCGCCCCCTCGCTCCCCCTCGCTCCCTCGCTCCCCGCCCCCTCGCTCCCCGCCCCCTCGCTCCCCGCCGCTCCCCCTCGCTCCCCGCCGCTCCCCCTCGCTCCCCGCCCCCTCGCTCCCCCGCCCCCCTCGCTCCCCGCCCCCCGCCCCCTCGCTCCCCGCCCCCTCGCTCCCCGCCCCCTCGCTCCCCTCCCCCTCGCTCCCCTCCCCCTCGCTCCCCTCCCCCTCGCTCCCCTCCCCCTCGCTCCCCTCCCCCTCGCTCCCCTCCCCCTCGCTCCCCTCCCCCCCCTCCCCCCCCCTCGCTCCCCGCCCCCTCGCTCCCCGCCCCCTCGCTCCCCGCCCCCTCGCTCCCCGCCCCCTCTCTCTCCCCCTCGCTCCCCGCCCCCCCTCTCTCCCTCTCGCTCCCCGCCCCCTCTCTCTCCCCCTCGCTTTCTGCCCCCTTCCCCCCCCTCGCTCCCTGCTCCCCCTCGCTCCCTGCCCCCTCTCTATCTCGCAGTGTGGAGTATATTCAGTTGCCCATCAACCTCACTATTCCTCTCCTCAAACAACACAGCCCTGGCACTTCATACATGTCTGTTATCCCTCAATACTTTACGTACAGGAGTTTTTGCCGACCTGCTCCTGGTGTTGCAGATACAGGCCCACTGCTCCTTCGCACAGAGCTCTATCTAATTTTTTCTGAGCTCAAACTTCGTCAGCCTCTTACAGTGGAAGTCACCCCTTGGCTCAACATAAATTAATTTCAAACATTTTTTGCATGGTTACTGTTCTTGTAGTGCTTTTGGTGGCACTTTAATTCTGTTTACTGGCTTACCACAATTTCAAATACCTTATATCTTAATGTACTCTTTTCACAGCACCATTTTAAATATCTTCATACAGTAATACCTTTTTTAAAACTAGTCTATATACTTACTTACTTTAAATGTTGTGTTATGTGTGAAGCTGTTATAACCTGACTGAAGTTATACATTTCAAGGATATTTGAGTATAAGTTGAAACAAATAATATTAACCTTGCCAGACCCATTGGTATGGCCATGTTAAGAATTTTGTGTGCAGTTTAGAGTGCTGTACACTGGAAGGAACAATCAAGCTTGCGAGAGAATTCAGACAAGAGTGATAATTATTCCAGGATCTAGGGCTCGTGGTTATAATTCAAACCGCTGAACCAGTTTTTATTGAAGGTGAGCTTCAGCTTTAGTTTTATTTTCTTTCTCAATTAAGATGAACTCGCTGCCTTTAGCCAGGTGGATAAGTTGATCAGGGTGCCACATAATTCTGTGCCTGCTGCTCATGTTGCATTTTGACTGATGTAATTGTGTTTTCCCATTGATTTCCATTTTTCTTTTCCCTGGGCAGCATAGAAACTGTTCTTATTGACTAGATACAAATTGATTAAGCTCATTGCCACCTGTAGCAGGTAAATTGGATTGAGACACAAATCAAATCTATAGCAGTCTGATTACAAACCAGACACTCCACTACTTTAATTCTGCAAATGGTATGTTGAGCTTAATTACAAGAGGATTGGAATATAAGAGTAAAGACGTCTTACTGCAGTTATATAGGGCCCTGGTGAGACCACACCAGGAGTATTGTGTACAGTTTTGGTCTCCTTACCTAAGGAAGGATATAGTTGCCATAGAGGGAGTGCAATGAAGGTTCACCAGACTGGTTCCTGGGCTGGGGGGATTGTCCTATGAGGAGAGATTGAGTAGACTAGCCCTATATTCTGTAGAGTTTAGAAGAATGAGAGGTGATCTCATTGAAACATACAAAATTCTTACAGGGCTTGTCAGGGTAGATGCAGGGAGGATGTTTCCCCTGGTTGGAGAGTCTAGAACCAGGGGTCACAGTCTCAGAATAAGGGGTCAGCCATTTAGGACTGAGATGAGGAGAAATTTCTTCACTCAGAGGGTGGTGAATCTTTGGAATTCTCTATCCCAGAGGGCTGTGGAGGCTCAGTCGTTGAGTATATTCTAGACAGAGATCGATAGATTTTTGAATAATAAGGGAATCAAGGGATATGGGGATAGTACAAGAAAGTGGAGTTGAGGTAGAAGATCAGCCATGATCTTATTGAAAGGCTCAAAGGGCCAAATGGCCTACTCCTGCTCCTATTTCTTACGTTCTTATGTACTTGTCTCAGTGGTGTATTTTGAAACATTTTGAAAAGGCTTTCATTAACAATATATTTTTCTTTTTTGTTTCAGGACATCAGTTATTGGCCTGAAAATGATAGCAGAGTTCAGCTGAAGTTCGTGTTGGACTGCCACCACCATCTTCATTTTGAGATCATTTACGATATCTAGTAACATCTTGGGTCTGAGGCCACCATGAAGCTGAAGCAGCGAGTTGTTTTGCTAGCTATCCTCCTCGTTATTTTTATTTTTACAAAAGTGTTCCTGATCGACAACTCGGACTCCTCTGCAGCTAACCGAGAGGATCAGCACTCTTTCCAGCATATGATGGATAAACTTAAGATTGAACTGACTCCTAATCTGGAGCACACACTGCAGTCACCATGGGAGATTGCAGCACAGTGGGTTGTTCCCAGGGAGGTGTACCCAGAGGAAACTCCAGAGCTTGGAGCCATTCAACATGCCATGGCCACCAAAAAGATCATTAAGGCTGACGTGGGCTATAAAGGAACCCAGCTGAAGGCTCTGCTTGTTCTTGAAGGCGGACAGAAGGTTGTGTTCAAGCCTAAAAGGTATTGTTTTGCATGAGCACAAACGCACTGAAATTAAAATAAAAGCAGAACCACCTCCCCCTTTTCTGAAAAAGGTTTCCTGATAAAACGCCAATTTGTATGTCTTAAAACTGCTAGTTTATGGTAAATTCTAACTCAGAACTTGTAGAAAAAGCTTGCTTCAGGAACCTACCCCATAAAACACACTTTTACGCCGTTCCCAAAGGTATCATTTATAAAGCACAGTTTTTATAAACACCGGTTCACCAAGAACAAATTTGAAGCCCCAGTTCATTCCCGACTTGAAACTGGTATAACTCTTCTTGGAAAATGCAAGTCCAGTTATAAGTGATTCCTTTCTTTCTCCTGCCCCCCCCCCCCCCCGCCCGCCACCACCACCACCACCACCACCAACCTCTTGTTTCTACTTACTTCCGAACTGGATTCTGTTGAATTCTGTATGTTCATTTTACATGCATAGGTGAGGTGTAGAATTTGTCTCAGTCATGAAAATGCCTGGTAACTCAGTGTTGCTGGCAACAAGACCTTAAACACCCAAAATCTATTTCATTCTGTAATTTGTATTCACTGTTGTCAGCTGAACAATTCTTGTTATGAATCTCTGTGGCATGAATAAATATGCAAATTTGAAAATGTAGAGCACACTCGGGTTTTTGTGTAGCAGCTATTGTGCATCACTGAAGCTTCGAGAATTGCACAAGTTTGCATGATTTTTTGCTACAGAAGTTTAAACTTGTCAAGTTTTTTTGTTACAAATTGTTGAGATAGGCTGGTCAATTCCATTTCTGCTATGACATTTTTGTAGTTTTGTTGCAGTTGAGTACAGTACAGTAACATGCAAATCGTAATTGAAATTGTGCTTTGCTTTGTGTGTGTCTCCTTATATCAGGTCTTTTGGTAGCCAATTGAGAGCCTTTGCGAGGCAACCAGGTCCTCGGCTTCTGCACTGCTGTTTTTTCTCTTCCTCCCTTCAAAGAAGCACCTGGCTCAGTTTGGCACTTCCTCTAATGCCCAACTGAGATAAACTCACCACATTGGGAGACAGGTGCAAACCTATCACGTGTTGAAGTGCAGATGTGCTCCAACACAATTTTTCCCATTTTACTCAAAATCTAAATGGTGTATTTGGTGCGCACACTACTAGTGTATTAAGTAAGGATATGTTGAAAGTGCACCATTAGTATAACTTTTGTCCAAAAATATCTCTTGGGAATAGTACTTCAGACCCTAATGATTAATCAGGGCAACTGATGTATTGTAACTGTTATTTGCTTGTATAGGCCAACAATGGAAATCCATCCAAACAGTGTTGTCAAATTGATGACAATTTGAAGGTCATACCCTTTGTTTGCTCTTTCAACACACCTTTCTGGCTGGTGCACATGCACATCCATGATTGAAAATGACCACACTTGAAACAGCTGTGCTTCAGTTACATTAATTTTTTTCATTTTTGCTGTACTTTATTGGAGGTTATGATAACTGAGTGTTCAAAAGGACCCTGATGCATTCTTCTTGGGTTTCTGAGACGATGTATAACTTTGCTTAACCTGTGCTAACTTTTTGGGTATTCTTTAGAATGATCCTGGCTTGAACCTGAGATGGAGATGTACTTTGAGGAACTGGAACTCTCAATGTATGCTTGCATGGAAGATACAGGGACAGCATTTTTACTTGAAAGTTCTTTTCAGCAGATAAACTACTCATGATTGGTCCTGCTGCTGCCCTTGGGAAAGGTTTCAAATTCTAGAGTTCTTGGAATATAACTAGCAATGTAGTCCAAGGTCATGGTGCTGGTCATGGGAATAACTCGTGATAAGATTTGTGCCTCTGAAAGCAAGTTGACCAGTTCATACGAAGCTAAGGGTGAGTCAACAGGAGCAATATTGGCCCAGAATTTGCTGAAAAAATAATGGTGTGTGAACGATGCATGCTGTTATTAATGTGCAAATCGGCCAGCAACTTGTGGCAAGAGATACCCTGTGAATTGCGAATCGCCACAAGTTGCTGGATGATTTGCGCCACTCCGCTGTTAACTTCGCGAAAACGGCATCTTGCCCTTAACCATCCCGTGATTTACATGAAGTTGCTGCATTTGGACATTAATTGTCGTTAAACTCAGCACAGAAAGTTAAGTCCAGTAATTAACAGCGTAAGTACCCTTTTCACATGATAATTGTTAATAACTGTCAATCAACCTCTCTTGCCCGAAAAGTGAAAAATTCAAAATGTGGAGTCTCTTTCCTTCAGGTTGTGAATTGTTGTAGATTTTTAAAATGTCAATTTTTAAATTTTTGCAATTTTTTTCTTGCTTTTCCTTTCTGTCTTTTATTTCCTCTCTCTCAATACCATCTTTCTCTCCCTCTCTCTCTCTCTCTCGCTCTCTCCCTCTCTCTTTCTTTCTGTCCCTGATTTGACATTGAATTCACCCCTAATTCACTCTCCTCCTCAGTCCTTCCTCTGTTTATTTCTGAATCTTTTAATCTCATTGATTAAGGCGATACACTGTCCTGTTCACCATGGTCTCAGATTCGCTGTTGCCCTTGTTATATCAGCACGCACTTCCAGGAACTTTGTGGGCAAAAGTTTTTGAGCTGAAGGGTGCAGGAACAAGTCTAACAAACAGGACGTGCCATGAGAATTGTGAATTTTTGGAATTCTCTACCCGAGAGGGCTGTGGATGCTCAATCGTTGAGTATATTCAAGACAGAGATCAACAGATTTTGAATACTAAGGGACCCAAAGGATATGGGGATAGTGCGGGAAGGTGGAGCTGAGGTAGAAGATCAGCCCATGATATTGAAGGGCCGAATAGCCTACTCCTGCTCCTGTTTCTTATCTTCTTGTGAGTGTCCCTGCTCCAGCCATTGTGATTGAAGCAGGGCAGCTCGCACCTGACCAATTCTGAGCTCAGAATTAGCAGAATCTGCTTCTGTCAAAGTTGACTTTTAAATCAAAACGTGGTAGATAAGGAAGTGTCTATGGATGTTATTTATATGGACTTCCAGAAAGCATTCGATAAGGTTCCACATAAGAGACCGTAAACAAAAATGGGAGTGCATGGAATTGAAGGCAACCTATTGACATGGGTAGGGGAATTGGTTAGGACGTAGGAGGCAGAACAGGGATAATGTGTATGTCCTCAAATTGGTAGGATATGACTTGTGGTATCCCCCTGGGATCTGTACAGGGGCCTCAGCTTTTCACTATATTTATAAATGACTCAGATGAAGGAATAGAGAGCCGTATATCCAAGTTTGCTGACAGCATTAAGTTAGGTGGCACAGTAAATAGTGCAGATGGGAGCAGAAAATTGCAAAGGGACAAATTGCAAAATAGATAGATTAAGTGAGTGGGCAAAACTGTGGCAGATGGAGTTCAGTGTGGGGAAGTACGAGGTCATCCACTTTGGATCTAAGAAAGGTAAATCATAGTATTTTCTAAATGGTGAGAAGATGTGGATGAGCAGAGATTTAGGAGTCCAAATACTGAAATCACAAAAGGTAGTGGACAGGTACAAAAAATAATTAAAAAGCTAATGGAATATTGGCCTTTGTCTCAAGGGGGCTGGAATACAAAGGGGTGGAAGTTATGTTGCAGTTTATATAAAACTCTGGTTAGACCCCATTTAGAATACTGTGTTCAGTTCTGGGTATCGTAGCTCAGGTAGGAAATATTGGCCTTGGAGAGTGTACAGCGCAAATTCACTAGAATTATACCGGGGCTAAAAGGGTTAAATTATGAGGGACAGGTTGCATAGCCTATATTCCCTTGAGTATAGAAGTTTAAGGGGTAAAATAATTAAAGGAGTTGATGGGGCAGGTAGAGAGAAACTATTTCCTCTTGTGGGAAGTCCAGAATAAGCGGGCTTAACCTTAAAATTAGAGCGAGGCCGTTCAGGGGTGATGTCAGGAAGCACTTCTTCACACAAGGGTAGTGGAAATCTGGAACTCTCTCCTCCAAAAAGCTGTTGAGGCTGGGGGTCAATTGAAAATTTCAAAACAAAGATTGATAGATTTTTGTTCGGCAAGGGTATTAAATCTTACAGAACCAAAGCAGGTAGATGGAGTTAAGATACAAATCAGCCATGATCTAATTGAGTGGCGGGACAGGATCGAGGGACTGAATGTCCTATGTTCCCAGAGTCATCTAAAATACAACCGCAAAAAGTCTAGAGCAAGAAGGATACAGAAGCCCCAGAAACTTAGCATAAATGATGGAAGAAGAAATTAAATGAAATGCAGTTTGATCTGAACCCATTAAATACACTGGTGGCATGAAAGAGCACATGATCAAAATAGCTACGACATAGCGCCAAGCTTTCAAAGGCAAAGTGCCCCAGGCATTTCCATGATATGATGGAGTATTGAACTGCATTGGTTGAACTTTCCTCTAACAGTGAGGAATATTGAACCGGCAATAGGTAATCTATCACAAACAAAATAAAATACTGCAGATACTGGGAATCTGAAATTAAAAACTTGCTGAGTTTAATGAAGCTTTATAACTTCATTTTTCAAGGTTCAGCGCCAAACTAACAGCACTGCCCCAGAAATGCACAGGATCACGCTATACGACAGTCCTATATTCTGTACCTACAGACACATCAGTAAATCCTAACAAAATAGCATAAAATATTAGACATATATCCACCACGTATTGAAGTCTTGCGTCCAGCTTGCTTTCATAATACCACACTCAAAGCATCGCCAGTCCATAGGGTATTAAACCTTTTCTGGCTCAAATAACCACTATCTGTAAACCATGCTGATTGCCTCAAGCATCCGGTTGACTAAATTGAGCCAACCAAAATCCATTCCATTCGTTGGTCAGGTAGGAAAAACTGATAATCATTAACCAGCCCATAAATTAGCATTCAGGTCCTCAAGCTGTTTCCTAAGTTGCCATTCACAGACTAGAAACAGCCACGAGCCAGTCAAATTGCTGAAACAAAATTTAAATCCATAAACTTAAATAATTCACAAATCTTTCAACTTACTCATAAAATTGTAGATTAAGGGTTGTCTAATGTGTTATTCACTGCCATTGCTGTGCTGTGAAATTGCATTTTCCGTGATAACACTGAAAAGAAAAAAAATAGTTTTTCTGAAATTTTAAAAAAATAGTCTTGAACAGTTTTAAAAGGAAATCTACCTATTAACATACCCTTGGTTTGGAAGAGACAGAAGCGAGGGTTACTGGAACTTCAGCGAGGTGTAATGTAAACTCATGGCTATATTGCCTTATAAACTAGGATACAATTGAACCTTGATTATCCACCCAAATGGAGAAGATTGCCCTGGGGGATAATGGACATCAGTAGATAATGGATGTCAGTAGTAATGGAGGATCTTGGAAAGTACACTGCTGATCTCTCCGACTTTGAATGCTCTGCTTCTCCTTGCGTGTCTTCTTCAGACCCCTTCATCGGTACTCGCATTGCTTTTGCTGGCCAGATAAACTAGTACTGATCTGCTGATCCATCAGCTTATCTCAGATTGCAGTTCCCCACAAGCATGACTCAACTCCAGTTACTGGCCTTGTCACACACCTGACACCAACCATGGCCCACAGCTACAGAGGTGAGTGCTTCAGGCAGTATGTACCCACATCTATCAACAGCCTCTGTATCACTGAGCTCATTCTAGCTCTTGGTCTAAGCATTTTGTAAAGAAAAAATATGCTGGCAATTTTCTTGTCCCCTGTAAAAATTCTCATGGAGAATCCAGAATGTGGATAATCTAGTTATTTCCAATACTACAGGCCTCTACTATCTACATGATTTTTTGTTTTCTTCTGCATCGGGTATGTGCTGTATTTGATCGAAGACTGCTTGATGACAACCTGACTGGCTAACAGTTCAGTTTCCTACATCAGTCATTCCTGTAGCCTTTGAGTTAGATTGTGGGCCTCTGTAATTGGGGGGAGTACAAGTCTAACTGAACGATCCCAGTTCCGATAATGGAGCAGAAGGCATGCATAATGCACCCAAGGGAGGAGAGGTCTGTGCAGGAGAAAGTTGTTGGGAGTTCTAGAAGATGGGATGGGTAAGCTCTGTATACTGTTTTTCCAGAGCTGTTGAAAATCTTGAGTTATTTGTGGGGTTGAGTCTGGAACAATGTTGTCACTGAATAGACTTTGGTGGGGGGGAATTTCAGGGATGTATATTCCTATTTTGCGAATAGTAACTTTTTTGGGAAAGTAACCTTTCCTACATTACAACAGTGACTACACTCCAAAAGTACTTAATGGGTTGTAAAGCGCTTTGGGACGTCTTGAGGTCATGAAAAGCACTACGTAAATTTAAGTCCTCCTTCCTATCTTTTTAACAGATAGTGAAGTATACTATGTGGATCGTGACTTTGTATTTCTTGGGTGGTTACCTTTTACTTGGGTTTGAACCAGTCATCATGCTGCACCTTGCTCGACAGACACTTGGGAAATACAAAACTTGAATTATATCGATGGATCAGTGGTTTTCAAACTTTGTACGTCAACCCTTGCAAATATTGACATGCTCTCAGAGACCCGCTGTAATACCTTCTGAAAGATTTTGCTACATAAAGAAAACATTTTTATTAGTATATAGCAACTGAAGTAACATGTTTGCAAAAAAAACAGCACTTTGGTGACCCCTTGGAATCCCCTGGGTCAGAAGACACAGTTTGGAAACCAGTGAGATCGATGTCCCTTGTATTTCCATCACTGTAATTATATTCTGTTAGCGGATTTCTTAGTGGTTACCGTTGCAACAAAGGGTTGTTAGTCTGGCGACAATAACTCTGTTTATGATTCACGCGCGAGTATTTTTTTATATAGTAACAAGCTTCATTACAGTGAATGATTTGGTCTTCCATTTATATTAAATGACATGCAAATAATACAGCCTGGTTCCCAGGCTCCAACTAGCTCCAAGAACGCTCTCTGATGTCGGAGAACAACACGAGTACTGGAGTGACCAGCTCCCGCCCTCCAGGCCCTCTGCGTGGCTGCATTGCACCTGACCCTCCAACCGCCTGAAGTTAAAGGAGGCCTGGTTCTATTCTTGTACTATAATACAACCTTGGCCTGTGCTTACGTAATTCGTCGTTTGCACGTTTAGCTGAGGCCGCAGCTTAAAATCTTTACAACCTTTGCCTCTGTGCTAAAAGCTTTGTTCATAGTCCAGTAAGTGCTTAGGCCAAATGTTTATCCCATTCCCTATATATACAAGATTAAGTTCCCTTTCTCTCACATTTGCTCTACAATTAAAAATGCTAAAAGAAAGGAATGCTGGGATAGATTGACTTTTTAAATAATCTTAAAACATTCTAACATATTCTAACCAACAAATTGAGTAAAGCAACGGGAGCAACATTTTTTAAATGCACAGAGGAAGTTGGGTGGCGGGATCGGCAAGGATATTGTGAAGTCGGCTCTAGAATTCAGGTCTATTAAAATTGTGTGAGATGCATGTTTACTTTTTTGTTATCCTTTGGGGAAGGTCTTTTTCGATCATCTATATACTGGGCACATAATTTCCTGGTGATGTACTGTAGATTCTTAAAACGTCTACAATTTTAAATTTTGTAGTAGATGTCATTGCATATTAAGAACACTAGTAGCATGCATACACACCTTCTGGTTTCAAAATTTATACCCAGGAGAATAAAATGTCCTTTATGGATGTGTTCTAAATAATAGAGAGGAATAAATTCAAGGCTGTATATAATTTGTGGGTTCCAGAGTATTTGGAAATTTCAGATTTGTTACTATGCTTGGCATTAAGCTGAACCCTCTTTGATTTTCACTTTGTTGTTGTATATGGGTGCAGTTATACTGCCATCTTTGCATACAGCAAAGCAGGTTCCACTCCAAAGAGATGTAAAAGTGACAGATGCTCTCTAGAGGGGAGCAGTGTGAGATTTCTTAAGAGGTACTCAACAACAACAGCAGCAGCACTTGTATTTATACAGCCCCTTTAAAGTAGTAAAACGTCCCAAGGCACTTCACAGGAGCGTTATCAAACAAAATTTAACACCGAGCCATGTAAGGAGATATTGGGGCAGACTTGGTCAAAGAGAAAAGTTTTAAGGAGCGCCTTGAAGGAGGAAAGCGAGGTGGAAAGGTTTAGGGAGGGAATTCCAGAGCTTAGGGCCTAGGCAGCTGAAGGCACGGCCGCCAATGGTGGAGTGATCCCTCTACTTCTATTGTGTGCTATGTTGTTAAACCTAGTTTCTGAACGAGAGAGAGTTTATTTCAATGCAATCTCAAAATACTTAAAATTTAAATGCTGGACGTGGTAAATTTGAGCTTGGTGGCTACAGTATAACTGCCTTCTATGTTTGCTTCCAAATTCTAGAATATAAATTTGATCTGAAATATTAAAACATTTAGGAATAGCAAATTCAAAGCTTTTTAAAAATATAACACAACTGGGTATCTCCAACAGGTTATTGCTTTGCAAATGATCGTGTCATTGGTGTAAAATGTGCTGTCCCATTTGTCAAATGTTCCATGTCATCAGCTGGATACTTACTGTTGGCTGGCTTATGGACCTTTTTCATTCATGCTGCCTAGCCTATGGGTTACTAACAGAACTTTAGGTTGTGACTTCCATATAACATTGCAGTACTTCTTCTTTTAAAGTGAACTACCATATTTCTGGATCTTTTGACTTTTTCCACAGAAACAATTTGAAGGAAGAATTTGTTTAAATGCTATGTTTTAAAGCACACTGTATTCATTCAAGTTCTTAAAATAAAGGGGGGTAAGTTCTGAGACTAAAGGCATTTAAGTTGCTAATGAGCTAGCTTTTATGTTTCTTCTTAAACTGTAAATAATAAGTAATTTGTTAGCTCGGCTTGGCAATGATAAACACCTTGTACCCATTGTGTTGAGGAGCCATTGGTCCTGTGCAGGTGACAGGAGGTATCGCAGGCCTCCCTTTTCTAGTTATGAACAGCAAGGGATAAAAATACACGGGCAGTCAAGCTGAGGTTTTTGAAGTAGAATTCTGCAGTGCAGTCAGGCAGCAAGGGGCTACAAATAGGTTGGAGTGCAGGAGAGAAAATAGTAAAAAGTTATCTTGTTTAATCAAAAATGAGAAGTCGCACAACACCAGGTTATAGTCCAACAGATTTATTTAATTTTACAAGCTTTCGGAGCTATCGCTCCTTCGTCAGGTAAGTTAGCAATGAGAGAATCTCCCAGAATTCACAATTTAAACCCAGACAAAATCTATTCACATTATTCGCTACAACAAAGAGCACAGCCAAGACAATGAGATGTGTCCCAGGGGGTCCAGCGTGTCAAACCACCTGCTGGCTGCATATCCTGTCAATTTGTGTTCTTGTGTTTTTAAAAAAAAACCAAAAAAAAACAAAAAACCAAAAAAAAACACCTGGGAAGACCGGCCATGATGTTTAATCAAGTAAGGCGATCCACTGATGTGGGGGGGGGGGAGGGAAGCATCGTATGTTTAATTTTATTATTGCACAAAGATAAATTGCACTGTTTGAATTGAGTCCAATCAAATCTGCCATTCTATACGTTCATACCATTAAATGAAGCAACTTATTCGTATCAGGCTTTGGCTCACTAATTGTTGGCAGGTTCTGCATTTAAAGAGATTGAAGCGAAGCGGTATAAATGCGAAAGGCACTCATTCTGGTTCGGGTCACAAGGGGAGATACTATTGTTACACCCCTGGGTTATGATATTGTACAGTTAGGTTTAGGTCAGTGTGAGTCAGCTCCACAAAATTAAGATGTTCGGACCACTTTTGGGAGCGACTGATGGCAGTGAACCTGAGGAAGTATCTAACGCGGACCAGAATTTGTAATGTGAACATTTATCTTATAAAGAAAAGATCTGAAACTTCGATTTGCGAAGTCGTAGTCCAATCTTCTGAAATACTTGGTGCATACTTTAAGGAGTAGTGTACCATAGAGTTGGTATGGTAACTTTAAAAAAAAAAAATCTCAACAGTCCGACCATAAAGACACCCAAGGATTTTAATAGCTCTGATTTCATAGTTGGGGTTGAAGTGTTGCTTCATCTTCAAGGATGGATAACCTGTGGTGGAAACTTGGGTGGGGAAAATCTCTCTTTCAGTCTAACCCAGTGGGAATTGAGCCCTTGTGCAGTTACTCCTGGTGTACATCCAAATCACTTTTTTTTCCACATCAATTGCATGTATTTTTATTAAGCCTTTTGGACTTTTAGCCAAGCTTTGTGGATGTGGTAATGGTGATCTTCAAGCCACTGTGTGACTCCTAATATCTACCTTAAATTAATGGCTAAATTTAATCCTGTTGGCCTAAATCTTTTTAAAGCAGTCGTGCCGACCATTTAATTCTCAGATTATCATGTGATAATTTCAAACTGTAGCTTTGAATGTTCTAACTGATTCTGATTAATCATTAAAATACTGCAGATGCTGGAAATCTGAAATAAAAACAGAAAATGCTGGAAACACTCAGCAGCATCCGTGGAGAGAGAAAAAGAGTTAACATTTCAGGTCGATAACCTTTCATCAGAACAGACGCGGCCTGACCTGATTAATCATTACTTCGCCCATTTTTGGCTAGACCTGGTATTCCAGTATTATTTGAGAGTATGATCAATGTGTGGGTATCTAATGATCACAGTCTAAGATCATTCATCACTGGTAATAAATAAACAGTTTAAGTGGTTACCTATCTGGTCACATTTTTGTAATAGTCTCTGACCTGCAAAAAAATTTTACTGCACGACTCAGCAACAAGGAGAGAATATAATTTATCCTGAGGCCATCATTTTAAAATATGTCTTTGTCCTCAAGGAGATAGTGAAAGAGATTATCATCCATCAGAATCTGTCTGCACTACAGTTCCTAAACAGAGAATGAATATTCAGCAGGCATTTGAGGTTTAGAGATCCTGTAATGCCTGGATATGCTGTCATCCATTTAACAGAAAGCTTCCTGTATTATCGCAATACAGACTAACAATAGAGGTTGTGGATTTACACCTTTTCACTGTATCCAGCAGAAGTGTGGAAATTAACAAGTGAAATAATGGGGCTGTGACCTAGATATTTTGAAAAGCAGCAAGAGTCTATAACCAAGGTGAAGTGTGAATTATTTGCTCTCCTCCCTCCAAAAATTTAATTTCCTTGACACTGACATTCTCCTTGGAAGCTACATGTAGTTGTGTTGGGAGCATAAATGAGTAGATGAATTCTGAAGGCTGGTGTCAGTAAATGCTCTTATGGGTGCAGGAATAATGGTTTGGGATTTAGATTTGTTACTCAGGTTTTTATTGCCTATTTTATCATCCTACATAAACCAACTCAATTGAAAGAATTTGGCTACAGCTTAACCACCAACACAAATAAAGCATAACACTTATTAACTTTATTCAAGGACTAAACAGGACATGCTCTGTGGAAGTAACAACTATTGTTAGATTACTTCAAGGATATAGCAATTGTCAGTTTAATAATCATAAACAGAACAACACGGTTTGGATTAAAATAACATTACTTGGATTCAATTTAACATAGCCTAACTCAGTTCAGAATTATGGTATCACACCGTAACTGGGTTCAATTTAACAAAACTTATTGATAATAGCTGTTTTGAAGTTCACAGTGTGCGTTGGCCAAAGTTAGTTTGTTACATAAAGTGAAAAGGGCTAATGAGTAACAATCATGTTTTTCTTGTTTAAGTCCGTATTTTGGATTACAAAAAAAAATTCCTCTCTGGCATACGTTTAACTACTATTTTGAAAATGCAGTTTAACTTCCTCTGGGGTACATCTTGACTGAGTCATCTGTCTTTTCTGGTTTAGTGGCAGTTGTCAAACTTTAAACTTGTATGTAATTACATGTTCTTGTCCCTTCCACATAATATCCCTCCTTTAAACTGTCATGACACCTGTTGGACTCCTTTCAATTGTATTTGAACACAACCTAATCCTTTTTACACGCTTTTGCATCCTTCAAACATGTCTGATTTCTGCTGCTCAAACTATTGAAATCTAAGGCAAAAAGCTCCCCTTTTTAGTTTACTGAGATTAAAACCATCAATCATTGATGAAAGGGACCTGTGTGATTTGAAAGGTTGAATTATAGGCAATTCGTTTTTTCTCAATTGATAAAATTTGACTTCGTATGGATTAGAATTATGCAAAAACAGATAGAAAATAGTGCTCTTTAGCAGAATGATTATCAATATAAAGTGCCTTCATATTGAGATGCTTAGCTGGACCACATTTTCTGATGTATGTCTGCAGGACTTCAACTCACATCCTCTATTTTGTGCTAAATCAGACATCCATGATAACATGCATCATCTTGTAACCAAAAACATGCTTCTCCCCCAAGGACCATGAATTTATGAAGTGGAGCGTACAAAGTGTCTTTTTTTTCCATGATGTGTTGAAACTCTCAGGCCGATGATAAAACAAAAATAAGTAGCAATTCTGTCTCTAACTTAATCCATTGCTATGCTGCTTCCTCCCATGCTTTTCTCTTATGGAAACATTATGCTTGTAGTGGTCCATTTTCATTAACTACAATTGCAGCATTCCTCCTCTGTGCCATAGTGTCCATTGGAAAAAAAGTTTTCACAGAGACTTGGTTTTTAATGTACCGAGAGAAAGAAGTTTAGTCACGGGAGATAAATATTCCACGTTATAACTTCTTTAGAAAGGATAGGAAAACTGGAAGAGGAGGAGGGGGGTAGCCTTATTAATTAAAGATATTATTATGACATTAGTAAAAGAGGATATAGGTAAGGAAAAGCAATCAGTGGAGACTCCAGGGTTAGAATTGAGGAATAAGAGAGGACTTAAAGCTGTAATGGGCCTCCTGATGACAGCAATGAAATGGCAGAATGTATTAATTCGGAGATTAGAGAGGCTTGTAGCAAAAGCAAAGTTGTTTTATAGATTTGGAAGAGCAGAGCAGAGTCAGAAAGGTAGTGAATTTCTTGAGTGCATCCAAGATAGTTTTCTGGTATGTTCTAGAACCAACAAGAAGGCAGGCCATACTAGATTTAGTAATGAGTAATGCGCTAGACTGAGATAAATGTTCCTTTACCGTTGATTAACTAACAGTGATTATAATATGATCGAATTCAATGTTAGGTTTGAAAAGGACAAATTTAACACCGTTCCTAAGATTCTTGAGTTTGGTAAGACTAACTTTAACGGAATGAGACAGAGACTGATGACAGAAAACTGGTAAAAACTGTTATCGGGTAAAACTACAGGTGAACAGTGAGAGGTGTTCAAAAAAAAGTATTTAGTTCAATACAAGTCCAGTATATACCCCGAAGGGGAAAGAGCTCTACTTGCGAAATAAAACAGCCATGGTCGACAAAAGAGGTGAACAATAACATAAAGAACATAACATAAGAAATAAGAGCAGGAGTAGGCCATTTGGCTGATCTTCTACCTCAGCTCCACTTTCCTGCACTATCCCCATATCCCTTGATTCACTTAATATTTAAAAATCTATCGATCTCTGTCTAGAATATACTCATGATGTGGAGATGCCAGCGTTGGACTGGGGTGGACAAAAATGAGAAGTCGCACAACACCAGGTTATAGTCCAACAGATTTATTTAAAATTACAAGCTTTCGGAACTGTCGCCCCTTCCTCAGGTAGAGTAGCTGTGAGAGAATCTCCCAGAATTCACAATATAAACACAGAAAAAATGTATTCAAATCTTTCCCTACATCAAAGACACACTAAGAGCACAGCCAAGACAATGAGATGTGTCCCAGGGGGTCCAACGTGTCAAAACACCTGCTGGCTGCATATCCTCTGCAGTTGAGTTTGGTTCTTGTGTTAGTTTTTTTCAAAAAAAAAGCTGGAAAGACCGGCCATGATGTCAAGTCACGTTCTGTATCGTGACATGAACCCGATATCGCGATTGAGGCCATCCTCATGAGTGCGGAACTTGGCTATCAGTTTCTGCTCTATGATTTTGCGCTGTCGTGTATCCCGAAGGCCGCCTTGGAGAACGCTTACCCGCAGATCCGAGGCTGAATGCCCCTGACTGCTGAAGTGTTCCCCGACTGGGAGGCAACCCTCCTGCCTGGCGATTGTTGCGCGGTGTCCGTTCATATACTCAACAACTGAGCCTCCACAGCCCTCTGGGATAGAGAATTCCAAAGATTCACCACCCTTTGAGTGAAGACATTTCGCCTCATCTCAGTCCTAAATGGCCGACCCCTTATTCTGAGACTGTGACCCCTGGTTCTAGACTCCCCAGCCAGGGGAAACATCCCCTCCTGCATCTACCCTGTCAAGCCCTGTAAGAATTTTGTATGTTTCAATGAGATCACCTCTCATTCTTCTTAACTCTACAGAATATAGGCCTAGTTTACTCAATCTTTCCTCAGGACAATCCCCCCATCCCAGGAACCAGTCTGGTGAACCTTCGTTGCACTCCCTCTATGGCAACTATATCCTTCCTTAAGTAAGGAGACCAAAACTGTACACAATACTCCAGGTGTGGTCTCACCAGGGCCCTATATAACTGCAGTAAGATGTCTTTACTCTTATATTCAAATCCTCTTGTAATAAAGGCCAACATACCATTTGCTTTCCTAATTGCTTGCCTGTTAACTTTCAGTGATTCGTGTACAAGGACACCCAGGTCCCTCTGAACACCAACATTTCCCAATCTCTCACCATTTAAAAAATACTCTGCTTTTCTATTTTTCCTACCAAAGTGGCTAACTTCACATTTCTCCACATTATATTCCATTTGCCTTGTTCTTGCCCACTCACTTAGCCTGTCTATATTCCCTTGAAGCCTCTTTGCATCCCCCTCACAACTTACATTCCCACCCAGCTTTGTATCATCAGCAAACTTGGATGTATTACATTTGGTCCCCTCATCCAAATCATTGATGTAGATTGTGAATAACAGAGGCCCCAGCACTGATCCTTGCGCTACCCCACTAGTTACAGGCTTCCAACCGGAAAATGACCTGTTTATTCCTACTCTCTGTTTTCTGTCCATTAACCAATCCTCAATCCGTGCTAGTATATTACCCCCAATCCCATGAGCCCTAATTTTGTTCAATAACCTCTTGTGTGGCACCTTATCGAATGCCTTCTGAAAATCCAAATACACCACATCCACTGGTTCCCCCTTATCTATTCTGCTAGTTACAACCTCAAAAAACTCTAACAGATTTGTCAAACACGATTTCCCTTTCATAAATCCGTGTTGACTCTGCCCAATCTTATCACTTTCAAACTCAATATAAAATTCTATCATATTATCGTCACTCTTCCCTAAAGGCCCCTTTACTACAAGGTTATTAATGAACTCTTTCTCATTGCACAATACCAGAAGTAAAATAGCCTGTTCCCTAGTTGGTTCCTGAACATACTGATCTAGAAAACTATCTTGCATACATTCCATGAATTCGTCCTCCACACAAAACTAAAGGAAAGAGCATTTAAAAATGCAAAGAATAGTGTAGATCCAGGGGACTGCGAGAGATATAAAGACAACAAAGGAAGACAAAAATGATAGTAAAAGCTGCAAAAAGGGAATACAAAAAGAAACTTGCGAGGGATATCAAGATTAACACAAAGTTGTTACAATTATTCAAAGTTAAAGGGTAGTGAAGGGTAATGTGGGCCATTTAAAAACAGATGGGGGTAATATTGCAAATGAAAATAAGGAAAAGGCAGACTTGTTGAATAATTACTTTGTGTCCGTCTTCACAGTAGAGGACGATGATATGCCTGATATTTCAGGAAAATTAATAATGAATCAAGGACTGGAGCTCACTAAAGATAACGTAAGCAAGAAAACCGTATTCGAAAAAATAATGCACTAAAGACTAACCAATTCCCAGGACCTGATAGTTTCCACCCCAGGGTTTTAAACGAGGTAGTTGAGGAAATTGCAGATGCTTTAGCCATAATCTACAGCCAAAGCGCTCTCAAGTCAGGAATTGGCCCTTTAGATTTGAAAATTGCAAATGTAACTCCATTATTTAAGAAACAAGAGAAAGAAACTAGAAAATTATAGACCTGTTAGTCTAACATCTGTTGTGGGGAAGTTATTGAAAGCTAATGGCCCAAAAATTAGTGCCGCTACGCGAGAGTACACACTGTGTACTCTCGCGTATTCTGTCTCCAATTGCCGGTTTTCTGCATGCGCTGAAAACCGGCACTTGGTGATTTCAAAAGGGGGCGGTTCCTAGGTGAACCGCGTGCGCGCTACAGGCTGCACGCACGCAGTGCACTTAGTGCTTTGAACGCGCAGGTAAGCATGGAACATTTTACACATAAAGAAAGGAGGCGTAAGACCCTCTTTTAACAAGGTAAGTAGTTAATTAAGTATTATTTTGAATTTTTTTCAACAGGTATATCTTTTTTAGAGACTTTAAAGAAAGGTAAGTTTATTTTTATAACTTTTTAAAAGATTTTAAATTTTTTCAAAAATTTAATTTTTTGTTTAAAGTGGTTAATTTATTTAACTATACTTATTTTATTAATGTGATGGGTTTTTTTTAAATTTAATTGAGGTTTAGCTGTTCTTTTGGGGGGGTATAGTATTCATAGCTTTCACAGCCGTGCTGTGAAAGCTATGAATGAAAGATGGTGTGCTGCCATTGGCTCTAACTGAGTCACGTGATCCCACAGCGCGCACGAATTAACTGCGCCTGTGGGATACGAAAGCCCTGCACAGCTGCTGTCCAGAACATCAAGTTCGTGCGAGCTGGGAATAAAAAAACCAGCGCGCAGTGAGAGATCGCGGGGAAGCCTTACCCTCGCACGAAGGCTCACTCACTAATTTTTGGGCCATTGAAATTAAGGACAGAGTGACTGAGCACTTAGAGAAATTTGAACTGATTAGAGAGAACTAACATGGATTTGTAAAGGGGAGGTCATGTCTAACAAACCTAATTGCATTTTTTGAGCAAGTAACTAAAGTAATAGACATGGGAATGTCTATGGATGTAGTTTATATGGACTTACAGAAGGCAGTCAATAAGATTCCACATAAGAGACTTAGCTAAAATTAAAGCTCACGGAATTGAAGGCAAATTATTAACCTGATTAGGGGATTGGTTAGGTGGTCGAAGACAGAGTAGGGATGATGGGTATATACTTGAATTGGAAGGAAGTGACTGGTGGTGTCCCACATGGACCTGTGCTGGGGCCTCGACTATTCACTACATTTATTAATGACTTGGATAACACAATAGAGAGCCATCTATCCGAATTTGCTGATGACACAAAGATTGGTGGTATAGAAATGAGTGTAGACAGGAGCATAAAATTACAAAGAGACATTGATAGATTTTGAGTGGGTGAAACTGTGGCAGATGGATTTCAACGCAGGTAATTTTGGACCAAGAAAGGATAGATCTGAGTATTTAACTGGTGAAAAACTAGCAACAGTGGAGGTCCAAAGAGATTTGGGGATCCATGTGCACAGATCACTAAAATGTATTAGTCAGGTACAAAAAATAATCCAAAAGGCTAATGGAATGTTAGCCTTTATAACTAGAGGGCTAGAATATAGAGGGGAGGAAGTTTTGCTTCAGCTATACAAAGCCCTGGTTAGTTCACTTCTGGAGTACTGCATACAGTTCTGGGCACCGCGGAAAGGATATATTGGCCTTGGAAGGAGTGCAGCGCAGATTCACCAGAATGTTACCAGGGCTCCAAGGGTTAGATTATGAGGAGAGATTAAATAAACTACGATTGCATTCCCTGGAATATAGAATGTTAAGGGTTGAATTGATTGAGGTTTTTAGGATTTTGAAAGGAATTGATGGAGTAGATTGAAACTTTTTCCGCTGGTTGGGGGGGCGGGTGCGTGTCTCGGACAAGGGGTCATAACCTTAAAATCAGAACCAGGCCATTCAGGAGAGAAGTTAGGAAACACTTCTTCACACAAAAGGTGGTAGAAGTGTGGAACTCCCTCCCACAAAAAGCAGTTGATGCTAGCCCAATTAATAATTTTAAATCTGGGATTGATTGATTTTTTTTTTTCTAGACAAGGGTATAAAAGGATATGGAGCCAAGGCAGGTGGATGGATTTAGGACACAAATCAGCCATGATCTCATTGAATGGCAGAATCGGCTCGAGGGGCTGAATGGCCGAATCCTGTTCCTATGTTCCTATTCAAAACCTTGCTCTTTTCATTGTTGTTTTTAGGTCAACATTAACAGATCATTGCTAAATAGAGGATGATTGTGGTGAGGGTTTTAACAAGTTTATTAACAATTTATTTTGGAATTGACTTGGTAATTGAAGGTATGAGTACATTGTTTAAAATTATTTCATCTTTTTGCTTTAGACATCTATGGAATTCCTTATGTTTAACTGAGGTTTCTGACTTGACAGCCATCCTAGGGATAAGACAAATGTTAATAATTGAATGTCTGAGTACTTTGAACAATTCATCTTCTACAGGCCTATTGGTATTCAGACACTCGGGATTTTGAAGTAGTTATAATTTGACAGCAACATTGCCTTTGGTGGCCCAGTTTCATGAACATTGCTTTTTTTTTCCTTGGGAAGCTGACTGCAGTTCTTCTATTTATTTGTAAATTTTCTTTTGCTTTCAGTAAATACTTTCCCATTATTTTGTGCTGAACTAGATTGTGGAAGCTTGATTATTTTTCGATAAATCTGGAATAAATTTACCAATAATTTTATTGATGTGTGTACAAAACATCCAATAATGATGCAACTCTTTTCAGTTCTAAGAACATAAGAAAAAGGAGCAGGAGTAGGCCATTCGGCCCTTCGAGCCTACTCCGCCATTCAATAAAATCATGGCTGATCTGCTACCTCAGCTCCACTTTCCTGCACTGTCCCAATATCCCTTGATTCCCTTGGTATCCAAAAATCTATCGATCTCTGTCTTGAATATACTCAACGGCTGAGCATCTACATAACAAAAGATGTAGGAGCAGGAGTAGGTCATTTGGACCCTCGAGCCTACTCCGCCATTCAATAAGATCATGGCTGATCTGATCTTGGCCTCAACTCCACTTCCCTGCCCGCTCCCCATAACCCTTAACTCCCTTACCATTCAAAAATCTGTCTATCTCCACCTTAAATATATTCAATGACCCAGCCTCCACCGCTCTCTGGGGAAGAGAATTCCAAAGATTCATGACCCTCTGAGAGAAGAAATTCCTCCTCATTTCCATTTTAAAGGGCGACCCCTTATTCTGAAACTATGCCGCCTAGTTCTAGATTCCTCCACGAGGGGAAACATCCTCTCTGCATCTACCCTGTCAAGCCCCTTCAGAATCTTTTATGTTTCAATAAGATCCCTTCTCATTCTTCCAAACTCCAGTGAGTATAGGCCCAACCTACTCAACCTTTCTTCATAACACAATCCCTTCATCTCCGGAATCAACCTCGTGAACCTTCTCTGAACTGCCTCCAATGCAAGTATATCCTTCCTTAAATAAGGAGACCAAAACTACTCCAGGTGTGGTCTCACCAACGCCCTGTACAGTTGTAACAGGACTTCCCTACTTTTATACTCCATCCCCTTTGCAATAAAGGCCAACATTCCATTTGCCTTCCTAATTACTTGCTGTACCTGCATGCTAACTTTTTGTGATTCATGTACAAGGACCCCCAGATCCCTCTGTACCTCAGCATTTTGTAATCTCTCCCCATTTAAATAATAATTTGCTCTTTTATTTTTCCTACCAAAGTGGATAACCTCGAATTTTCCCACATTATATTCCATCTGCCATGTTCTTGCCCACTCGCTTACAGGTCTCTGGGGTAGAGAATTCCAAAGATTCACAACCCTTTGAGTGAAGAAATTTCTCCTATCAGTCCTAAATGGCTGACCCCTTATTCTGAGACTCCTAGTTCTAGACTCCGCAGCCAGGGGAAACATCCTCCCTGCATCTACCCTGTCAAGCTCTTGAAGAATTTTATATGTTTCAATGAGATCACCTCTCATTCTTCTATCTCGGGAATATAGGCCTAGTCTTTTCAATCTCTCCTCATAAGACAATCCCCTCATCCCAGGAATCAGTCTAGTGAACCTTTGTTGCACTCCCTCTAAGGCAAGTATAGCCTTCCTTAGCTAAGGAGACCAAAACTGTACACAATACTCCAGGTGTGGCCTCACCAAGGCTCTCTGTAATTTACTCTTATACTCCAATCCCTTTGTAATAAAGGCTAACATACCATTTGCTTTCCTAATTGCTTGCTGTACCTGCATGTTAACTTTCTGTGACATGCAGATCCCTCTGAATAGCAACATTTCCCAGTCTCTCTCTATTTAAAAAATATTCTGCTTTTCTATTTTTCATGCCAAAGTGGATGACTTCACACTTCTCCACATTATATTCCATCTGCCATGTTCTTGCCCACTCATTTAACCGGTCTATATCCCTTTGCAGCCTCTTTGCATCCTCCTCACAGCTTACTTTCCCACCTAGCTTTGTATCATCAGCAAACTAGGTCATTAATATAGATTGTAAGTAGCTGAGGCCCAAGCATTGATCCTTGTGGCAGCCCACGAGTTACAGCCTGCCAACCTGAAAATGACCTGCTTATTCCTTTCTCTGTTTTCTGTCCGTTAACCAATTCTCAGTCCATGATAATATATTCCCTCTATGAGCCCTAATTTTGTGTAATAACCTCTTGTGTGTGGCACCTTATCGAACGCTTTTTGAAAATCCAAATACACTACATCTGCTTATCCCCCTTATCTACCCTCAAAAAGCTCTCTTAGATTTGTCAAACACGATTTCCCTTTCATAAATCCACGTTGACTCTGCCCAATCATATTAGGATTTTCTAAGTGCCCTGTTACCATGTCCTTAATAATAGATTTTATCATTTCCCCTACTATTGATGTCAGGCTAAATGGTCTATAATTCCCTGTTTTCTCTCTTCCTTGAATAGTGGGGTTACGTTTGCTACCTTCTAATCCATAGGGCCGTTCTAGAATCTAGGGAATTCTGGAAGATGTATATCTTTTCAAAAACCGTGTATTTTTGAATCAGTCAAAAATAAAGCTGCATCAGCCTTTTAACCAGATTAATAAAGTTCCGTGGCGAATATATTGACAACTGTGTATGCTTGAAAGCTGAAATGTTGCACTAGGAGCAAGTTATTAGACCGGCTCTGTTCTCTGATTGCTTAGAGATCCTGCTCTGCATATGCACAACTAATAACCTCATCACATGGTATTAGGTCAGGCAGCTGAGCCACAATAAACTCAAAGTTATGAATGATCAAGTTTGATGATTGGGGATTCAGATAAACTGAGGACAAGCAGAGAGGTACATATCATTTTGAATGCTAAATTCATGGAAATCAGGGAATAGTTTTAGCAAATTGATTGAATTCGTATAAAAAAACACTTCAATAGTGGACAAATAAATTATCCAAATTTTAAACACAATGCGCCAGGGGGTGGCGAGGGTGGCTATTAGATCTAGTTGCGCAGGGGATGATTAATTGAACTGCTCTATCTTGGATGATGTCGAGCTTCTTGAGTGTTGTCGCTATATCCATCACACTCCTGACTTGAGCCTTGTCGACTGTAGCTTTCTATAGTGTTGATATGGATGGTTTAATTATGTTTCTGGTCAATGAAGATCCCCAGGATATTAATGATGGTCAACTTGGTGAAGATGATGCTGCTGAAGGTCAGGCTTTCTCTTGTTCGAAATACTCATTACCTGGCAGTTATTTGGATTACATAAGATTACATCGGATATACAGCGCAGAAACAGGTCATTCGGCCCAACCAGTCCATGCTGGCGTTTATGCTCCACTCGAGCCTCCTCCCGTCTTTCCTCAACTAACTCTATCAGCGTAACCCTCTATTCTCTTCTTCATATGCTTATCTAGCCTCCCCTTAAATGCATCTATACTATTCGCTTCAACCACTCCCTGTGGTAGCAAGTTCCACATTCTCACCATTCTCTGGATAAAGAAGTTCCTTCTGAATTCCCTATTTGATTTCTTGGTGACCATCTTATATTGATGGCCCCTAGTTTTGCTCTTCCCCACAAGTGGAAACACTCTGTATCTACTCCATCAAAACCTTTCATAATTTTAAAGACCTCTATTAGGTCACCTCTCAGCCTTCTCTTTTCAAGAGAAAAGAAACCCAACCTGTTCATCCTTTCCTGATAGGTATACCCTCGCATTTATGGCATCATCCTTATAAATCTTTTTTGCACCTCTCCAGTGCCTCTATATACTTTTTATAATATGGCAACCAGAATTGTACGCAGTACTCCAAGTGTGGTCTAACCAAGGTTTGATACAAGTTTAGCATAACTTCTCTACTTTTCAATTCAATCCCTCTAGAAATAAAGCCAAATGCTTGGTTTGCTTTTTTTATGGCCTTATTAACCTGTATCGCTACTTTCAGTGATTTGTGTATTTGTACTCCAAGATCTCTTTGCTCTTCTACCCTACTTAGATTTGTATTTTCCAAGTAATATGTGACCTCCCTATTTTTCTTAACAAAATGTAATACCTCACATTTATCTGTGTTGAATTTCATTTGCCAATTATATGCCCATTCTTCAAGTTTATCAGTGCCGTCTTGTAATTTGTTGTAGTCCTCCTCAATATTGACTATCTCTTAACCCCCCCACCCCAAATTTGGTGTCATCTGCAAATTTAGAAATTGTGATCCAAAGTCTAAATCGTTAAAATAAATTGTGAACAACAGTGGTCCCAGCATTGACCCTTGTGGAATACCACTTCCTACCTTCTGCCACTCTGAATAGCTACTCTTTACCCCTGCTCTCTGTTTTCTGTCTTGAAGCGCTAGTTATCCATTCTGCTACTTGTCCCTTGACTCCGCATGCTCTGACCTTATTCATTAGTCTATTATGTGGTACCTCAACAAAGGCCGTTTGAAAATCTAGATAAATTCCATCTATTGCATTACCCTTGTCTACTTTCTCTGTTACCTCTTCAAAAAATTCAGTGAAGTTGGTCAAGCAAGACTTTCCCTTTTGAAATCTATGCTGACGAATCACAGAATCCCCACAGTGCAGATAGAGGCCATTTCGGCCCATCGAGCCTGCACCGACACATATCCCACCCTATCCCCGTAACCCCACGTATTTAATCCCCCTAACACTAAGGGTCAATTTATCATAGCCAAATCAACCTAACCCGCACATCTTTGGACTGTGGGAGGAAACCGGAGCACCCGGAGGAAACCCACGCAGACACGGGGAGAATATGCATTCATTATCATATTTTTGGTTTCTACATGTTCTTCTATTTTCTCTTTTAGTAGGGATTCCATTATTTTTCCTACCACCGATGTTAAGCTGACTAGTCTACAGTTCCCTGGACATGTTCGATCTCCCTTCTTAAATATAGGTATTACGTTAGCTATCTGCCAGTCCTCGGGCACTACACCCTGTTCTAACGAATTATTAAATATATGTAGTAATGCCTCTGCTATCTCTTCCCTAGATTCTTTTAAAATGCATGGATGTAATCCGTCCGGACCATGGGTTTTATCCTCTTTGAGTTCATAGAATCATAGAATGGTTGCAGCACAGAAGGAGGCCAATTGGCCTGTCGAGCCCATGCCAGCTCTCTGCAAGAGCACTTCAGCTAGTCCTGATCCCCTGCCCTTTCCACGTAGCCCTGCAAATTTTTTTCCTTCAGGTACTTATCCAATTCCCTTTTGAAAACGACGATTGAACCTGCCTCAGGCAGTGCATTCCAGATCATAGCCACTCGTTGCGTAAAAATGTATTTCCTCATGTCACCTTTGGTTCTTCTGCCAATCACCTTACATCTGTGTTCTTTGGTTCTCGACCCTTCTGCCAATGGGAACAGTTTCTCTCTATCTACTCTGTCTAGACCCATCATGATTTTTGAACATCTCTATCAAATCTCTTCTCAACTTTCTCTGCTCCAAGGAGAACAACCCCAGCTTCTCCAGTCTATCCACGAAACTGAAGTCCCTCATCCCTGGAACCATTCTTGTAAATCTTTTCTGTACTCTCTCTAAGGCCTTCACATCCTTCCTAAATTTCATATTTCTCCTCTTTATTTTAAAAGGAGTTATCTCATTTCTAATCTCATCATTCGATGTCATGTCCACCTGTTCTGTCTCCCTGGTAAATACTGAAGAAAAGTAATTGTTTAATAATTCTGCCATCTCTCTATTGCTGCCTGCGATATTATCCTGTCCATCCCTCAGTGGCCCTATTCCCATCCCAACTTTCCTTTTCTTATTTATGTGCCTGTAAAATATTTTACTATTTTGTTTTATGTTCCTTGATAAGTTTATTTCATAGTTCGTTTTTGCATTTTGAAATTTTCTTTGACTTCTCTCCTAATCTCTTTGTATTCTCTCTTGTCATGCTCTCCCCTGTTGTCCATGTACTTCGTGTATACCTCTTTCCTTACCCTTAATTTTTTCTTTATGTCTTTATTCATCCATATGTCTCATTAGTGTTTAGCTTGTTCTTGGATTTTTACCGTTTTAAATGTTTCCCACTGTTGTTCTACATCATAGTTTGCCAATATTGTTGTCCATTTTATTTTCCCAAGTTCTGTTCTCAGCCCCGCAAAATCGGCTTTTCTCCAATCTATTACCCTGGTCTTCGTCATACTTATGTCCTTCTCAATTATTATCTTAAAGCATACTATATGATGGTCACTACTGCCTAGATGTTCCCCTACTTTTACTTTTATCTGCTCTGGTTCATTCCCATTACTAGATCCAATAGCGAATCCTCCCTTGTTAGGCTTCTTACATATTGGGTTAGAAAGGAGTCATATAGTCATAGAGTCATAACGGCACAGAAAGAGGCCATTCGGCCCATTGAGTCTGCGCCGGCTCTCTGCAGAGCAGTCGAGTCAGTCCCATTCCCCCGCTCTATCCCCGTAGCCCTGCAAGTTTATTTCCCTCAAGTGCCTATCCAGTCTCCCCTTGAAAACATTGAGTGTCTCCACTTCCACCACTTCCATCGGCAGCGAGCTCCAGGTCCTCACTACTCGCTGCGTAAAAAAGTTTTTCCTCACCTCCCCCTGTATCTCTTGCCCAAAACCTTAAATCTTTGTCCCCTAGTCCTTGTACCATTAACTCGTGGGAACAACCTTTCCCCGTCTAGTCTATCCAAACCCATCATAATCTTGTACACCTCTATCAAATCACCCCTCAACCTCCTTTGCTCTAATGAAAACAAATCCAGCTTCTCCAACCTGTTCTTGTAGCTAAGATCCCCCATTCCCGGAACCATTCTGATAAATCTTCTCTGCACCCTCTCAAGTGCCTTCACATCCTTCCTAAAGTGTGGTGACAAGAACTGGACGCAATACTCCAGTTGTGGCCTTACCAGCGCTTTATAAAGTTTCAGCATAACTTCTGTACTTTTGTACTCAATACCTCTATTTATGAAGTCCAAGATCCATTATGCTTTGCTAACCACTCTCTCAATATGTCCTGCCACCTTCAGGGACCTATGCACATTAACTCCCAGGTCCCTCTGTCCCTGCACACTCTTTAAAACTGTGCCATTAAGTGTATATTGCCTCTCCCTGTTCCTTTTGCCAAAATGCATCACCTCACACTTCTCTATATTAAATTCCATTTGCCACTTGTCTGCCCATTCTGCTAGCCTTTCTATGTCCTGTTGCAGTCGATTGGTATCATCGTCACTGTTTGCCACCCCCCACAAGTTTGGTGTCATCGGCAAATTTAGAAATTCTACTCTGTATTCCAATATCCAGGTCATTTATATATATCAAAACAAGCAGTGGCCCCACTGGGGAACACCACTGTCTACCATCCTCCAGTCTGAAAAACAGCCATTTACCACAACTCGCTGTTTTCTGTCCTTAAGCCAATTCCTTATCTAAGCTGCCACTGACCCACCTATTCCATGAACCTCAATTTTGTTAACCAGCCTTCTATGTGGTACTTTGTCAAACGCCTTCTTAAAATCCATGTAGACAACATCCATTGCATCCCCTTCATCAATCCTCCCTGTTACTTCATCAAAAAATTCAATTAGGTTAGTCAAACACGATCTGCCTTTTACAAATCCATGTTGGCTCTCCTTAATTAGCTTAAACCTCTCCAAGTGCCTGTTAATTTTTTCCTTGATTATTGTTTCTAAAACTTTACCCACCACTGATGTTAAACTGACCGTCTTGTAGTTACTAGGATGATCCTTATACCCTTTCTTGAACAATGGTGTCACATTTGCCACTTTCCAATCTTCAGGCACCTCCCCCGCATCTAGGGAAGATTGGAAAATTAAGTCCTGTACACATTGTAGGAACTCCCATTGCCTTATCCCCTTTACCTACTACCTCTTATGGCCAGTTAATATCGAGGTAGTTGAAATGCCCCATGATTAT
Organism: Squalus acanthias; assembly: GCA_030390025.1. Classification (NCBI taxonomy): domain Eukaryota; kingdom Metazoa; phylum Chordata; class Chondrichthyes; order Squaliformes; family Squalidae; genus Squalus; species Squalus acanthias. The sequence goes on from CM059439.1 coordinate 84,144,378, forward strand.
TATTCTGTGTTTTTTACTCATTTCCCTAATTTTTTTTGCATATTTGTTCCTCCACCTCCCTTCCACTATTAGGTGGTCTGTAGACTACCCCTATTAATGTGATTGATCCCTTATTATCGTTTATCTCTATCCACAAGGATTCTCTTTTTGTCTTGCTGATAGCTGCGTCACTTTTTTCTACTGCTATTATGTTATCCCTAATAAGTACAGCTACTTCCCCCTACCCTTTTTCCCAATATTTAATTCCCAGTCCTGATTTTTCTGTAGCCACGTTTCAGTGATCCCTACTATGCCTGGTTCCTCGCAACGTGTTATTACCTCCAGTTCCCCAGTTTTATTACGGACACTGTGTGCATTGCTGTACAGACAGTTTAACTCATTTTTATTAGCAGTTCCTCTCACTTTGCTGTTGACCATCTTTTTACACTCCTGTTCTATAACTCTATTTATTCCCTGGCCATCAATGTCCTCCCTTACTTTATTCTTTCCTATGCTCTCTTTTCCTGTTTTGTTTATATTTAGGCTGGTTTTATTTCTTGTAGATCCCTCCCCCCCCCCCCGTCTTCCTAGTTTAAAGCCTTTGCCACCTCCCTACTCACACTTTCCGCTAGGATACGGGTCTCATCCCAGTTCAGGTGGAGCCCGTCCCATCGGTACAGCTCCTTCCTGTCCCAGTACCAGTGCCAGTGTCCCATGAAAGGGAACCCCTCTTTATCACTCCGGCCCGTTAGCCACGTGTTAATTATCCTGATCTGACTGTTTCTTTCTATGCCAATTTGCACATGGCTTGGGCAATAATCCAGAGATTATTACCCTCGAGGTCCTGCTTTTTAATTTCGCTCCTAACTCCTGATACTCTCTCAGCAGGATTCCTCCCTGTTCCTACCTATGACGTTTGTTCTGATATGGACCACGACAACTGGATTTACCCCCTCCTTTTCCAAATTCCTCTTCAGCCGCCTTGAGATGTCCCTTACCCGCGCACCGACATCTTTCGGGATTCTCGTTCGCGGCTGCAGAGGATGCTATCTATCCCCCTAATTATAGAATCCTCTATCGCTACCACACTTCTATTTTGCTCTCTCCCCCCACCCAACCCCCCCCTGGACAGCCTTCTGCGCCACGGTGCCTTGGTCTCCATTGTAGCTGTCCTCCCTGCAGTCTTTCTCCTTGTCCTCACAGGTAGCGAGTACATCGTACCTGTTGGACAGGACCAGTGTCTGCGGGTAATAATGTTACCTGCTAACTAAATATTGGGAAAACCAAAGCCATTGTCTTTGGTCTCAGCCACAAACTCCGTTCCCTAGCCACCGACTCCATCCCTCTGCGTGGCAACTATCTGAGACTGAACCAGGCTGTTTGCAACCTTGGTGTCATACTTGACCCCGAGATGAGCTTCCGATCACATAGCTGCGCCATCAATAAGACCGCCTATTTCCACCTCCGTAACACCACCTGACTCCGCCCCGCCTCAGCTCATCTGCTGCTGAAACCCTCATCCATGCCTTTGTTACCTCTAGACTTGACTATTCCAGCGCACTCCTGGCTGGCTTCCCACGTTCTACCCTTGTAAACTTGAGATCATTCAAAACTTTGCTACCCATGTCCTAACTCGCACCTAAGTCCCGACATACATTAGCTCCCGGTTAAGCAACGCCTTGATTTTAAAATTCTCATCCTTGTTTTCAAATCCCTCCATGGCCTTGCCCCTCCCTATCTCTCTAATCTTCTCTAGCCCTACAGTCCTCCAAGATATCTGCGCTCCTCCAGTTCTGACCTCTTGAGCATCAAATGATTTTAATCGTTCCACCATTGGCGGCCGTGCCTTCAGCTACCAAGGCCCTAAGCTCTGGAATTCACTCCTTAAACCGCTCCGCCTCTCGACCTCTCTCTCCTCCTTTAAGACCTTCCTTAAAAGCTACCTCTGACTAAGCTTTTGGCCACCTGTTCTAATATCTCCTTATGTGGTTCGGTGTCAAATTTTGTTTGGTAACGCTCCTGTGAAGCGCCTTGGGATGTTTTACTACGTTAAAGGCGCTATATAAATACAAGTTATTCTGTTGTTGTCATCGTTGCCAATTGTCAGCCCAAGCCTGGAAGTTATCCAGATTGTGTTGTGTAGGCTGGTATGGGCTGCTTCATTATCGGAGGAATTGTGAATGCAGTGGAATACTGGAGTTGTCAGCAAACAGCTCTACTCCTGCCTTTATGACAGAGGGAATGTCACTGATAGGTTAAAAGGGATGTAAAACAGGTATGAAAGGAGAAGTGCCAATATTGATGAGGAGAAAATACGTGCGGTAGAGAGGACTGATGTACATAAAAAGGTTCGGACAGAGTCAAAATGGCTAGAGATTAAGGTTGCCAACCCTGGCATTTCTGTACATTTGATTACGTGACATTCTGATCATGACATCTGCAAATGTTACTGTAGTGGAGTACCTTTGCTCATGGTTTCCTGCCAGTAGCTGTTATGCGAAAAGTTCCGAGAACCAGGAGGCCACTTGTGAGCGGGTGAAGAAGGGAAACCGAGGGCAAAGAGGGGAAACCCAACGTTGGGGAGCGATTTGCAGAGGTGAGAGGAACTTTGATTCCGTCAATAACTAATAGTAACTCACTGAAATTGCACCAGTAACTAATAGTATCTGTAATACGGTAACACTCAAATTTCCCATATAGTACAATAACTAACTGATTAGTCTACATGTAATTAAGTCTCACAACTTGCCATGGTGGGATTTGAATTATCTGGATTGCTAGTCCATCACCATTGTGTACCTTGTGGAGTGTTTCATATATAAAGGTAGTATTGTTGTGTCCGATCTTAAATATTTCATTCCATTTTGCCCTTCCATTCGTATAGCTGGGGCTTAGCTTAGACAGATGCACGTGAGCATCCTGTTCCTACATCAAAGAGTCAGTATGCACCTATGATTAGTGACTGTGATTGACCAAATGGTGGACCGAGCTCTCATTTCATCAAGTTGAGGGGGTGGGCGGGGTGGTGGGGGGCACTGTTCCCCCTAAGCTGTGCGTAGCCAAAAATGCAAGCATTACCAGAAAATCAGTCCCCCTTTACAAGGGACCCGATTGGCCCTTTGACATCACTGGCCCAACAGTTTTTTTTTAATGATTCTGCAGTAGTTACCCCAAATATAACTGCTACACTTTGTTTAAGGCTCAAATGCTTTTGGATCAACTGTTTAATTTGACACCAGTTTTTGGGCCATTCACTTTGGTCCCCAATTTTAACATGCAAAGGCTGAAACACTTCGCTTAAGAACATAAGAATTAGGAGCAGGAGTAGGCCACACGGCACTTCGAGCCTGCTCTGCCATTCAGTAAGATCATGGCTGAACTTCGACCTCAACTCCACTTTCCCGCCCGATCCCCATATCCCTCGATTCCCTTAGAATCCAAAAATCTATCTATCTATCTCCGCCTTGAATATACTCAACGACCGAGCATCCACAGCCCTCTGGGGTTGAGAATTCCAAAGATTCACAACCCTCTGAGTGAAGAAATTCCTCTTCATCTCAGTACAAATTGGCCGACCCCTTATCCTGAGACTATGCCCCTTAGTTGTAGACTCTCCAGCCAGGGAAAACAATCTCTCAGCATCCACCCTGTCAATCGTGCTCAGAATCTTGTATGTTTCAATGAGATCACCTCTCATTCTTCGAAACTCCAGAGAGTATAGGCCCATTCTACTCAATCTCTCCTCATAGGACAACCCTCTCACCCCAGGGATCAATCGAGTGAATCTTTGTTGCACCGACTCTGAGGCAAGTACAGGAAACTCTTTATTAACCGGCACCGACAGGACCGGCGTGGTGCCAGTTTATCAAAAAGTCCGGATAACGGAGAGTTATATCTACCAAGGTACGGGGAGCCCCGTACATGGCCACAGATCCAGGAGTCCCTGGTGCACGGCCACAGGTGCAGGAACCCCGGTCACATTAAAGAATTTCTGCATCTCCCTTCTTGTGACAGATCTTACAGCGATCTTACAGCGAGCATTCAGCAAAGACTTGGCCCATATAATGCTACGATCCAGTGTAGAGAGAGGAAGGAAAACCCCGGTTACCTACTCAAGAATTTTGATGGTTAAGAGAGATTTCCGGATATTTGGGTGCCGGTTAATAAAGAGTTTCCTGTATATCCTTCCTCCGATAAGGAGACCAAAACTGTGCACAGTACTCCAGGTGTGGTCTCACCAAATCCCTGTACAATCATAGTAAGACTTCCTTACTCTGAAGAGCAGAGATTAATATTGTGGAAAATGTTTGAGAGCAAAACATTAGAAGCAAAATTTGTAAATTAACATCTTTACATCACCATACTAGTAAACATTTCCAAGTCAGTCTGATTGGTTCTTCTGTCCAGGAAGAAATATGAATGTTTATTTCTGTTAAATCTTGGTTTTCCTGCTTTTTCTTTTTAATTCGGTAACACAAATTGTGTATGTGTTTTTCTGCACTTGTGAATAAATGCTTCATTTCTGACATGTTACATGGTGGGTGTGCTGGTTCAAGAAGACCATGGGGGAAAACTTCGGTTGATTTGCGTCTCCCGTTAGCTGCTAACGGGGCGCAAAGCAATTAGCGCCTGGGCGCGGCACCGCTAACGCCTCCCGCGAAATTCAGCGGGAGGTTAGTGGCGGCAGTAACCATTAGCGCCCCCCGGCGCTGCGCCCCGGCTGCGATCTTCGGTAGCGCCCCCTGACTTACCGCCGGACGCTAGGTCTGACAGGGTAAGGGGGGGCCTACCTGCGGCCGGGGCAGCGCAAATTAAAGGGAAGGTGCCGGGCGGCCATTTTTGTTGCTGGCCGCCTGCCAGCACCTGCCCGCTTTGCTGTCCCTGGCCTTCTGTGCAGCCCCCATGAGCCCTGGCACTTCTCTTGAGTGCCGGGCTCTTTTGCTGACACTCCGATCCCCGGTGGCCCAGCTGTGCTAGGCCCCTCCCCTTTAGTAAGGGGAGGAAGGCCTGCAGTACCGCGGCGCGACGTGCCACAGCGCCACGTAGTGCCACAATATTCACTCGCAGCGCTACCGGTGAATTTCGGGCGCGGGGGTGCTAACTTTTTCGGGGTGCTAAAAGTAGCGCCCGGTGAAGTTAACGCCCCAAAGGGGGCGTGGCCCAATTTTTCCCCCCATGTTTATTAATGGGAGTGATTGAAGTTGAAAATACCCATTTTTGTTCAATTCTTTTTAATATTGTGAACTAAAGCACTTTATATTTGTTGGTTGTCTGGTTGCATTGTGATTAATATTCTAATTACTTATGTGGGCGTCCAGCATGTCAGCGCCAGAGGAAAGTCGCTGCTCCTGCTGCTTGTGCAGCCATTGCTACAGTGACATGAGGGATGGGCTAATACGTTGAAAACTTTAAAATTAATACAAATTGCACAAATAGATATGCCTCATTCAGCTCACTTTGAGCTTTTGGATTGTTTGTCGATGCATAACCGTGTAACTGAGTGACATTTTTAAAGTGTTAATGCATTATTATGCAGTTCTTTTATATCCCAGTCATTCCTGACAAGTATTTGTTTTAAATAGAGTTTGTACATGACGAACTAAAAGCTTTTTAATTAATTCTACCGTAAACAGACTTGCAGAATGGGTACGTAAATGACAAATGAATTTTAATATACATAAGTGTGAGGTGGTACATTTTGGCAGGAGGAATAAGGAGACTACCTACTCCTTGAAAAGTAAGAGTCTAAATGGAGTAGAGGTGCAAAGGGATCTAGAGGTATAGATTCACAAATCATTTAAAGTAGCAATGTAGGTTAAAAAAAACCCATAAAACTGCAAATAAAGCACTTGGGTTAATTTTTAGAGGAATGGAAATCAGAAGCAGAGAAGTTATGTTAAACTTGTATAGAAGCTTGTCTGACCATCTCATGATTTGAGATGATGGGGTGGCAATATGGCATAACTGTATATATGCTTTTAAGTGGTTGCTGTTGTTGTTGTTGTAGTAAAATTTGCCCACGGACGAAAAGTCGTGCTCAAAGGAGTTTGTGGCCCACTCAGTGCAAGAAAAATTGAGAGGGCACATTGGTGGGGGCGGCAGTTAAGTTCCACTCCAGAGACTTGAGCACAAAAAGCTAGGCTGACACTCCAATGCAGTACTGAGGGGAGTGCTGCAGTGTCGGCGGTGCTGTCTTTCGGATGAGACGTTAAACCGAGACCCAGTCTGCTCTGTCAGGTGGACGTTAAAGATCCTAGGGCACTATTTAGAAGAAGAGCAGGGGTGTTATCCCTGGTGTCCTGGCCAATATTTATCCTTCAATCAACATCTAGAACAGATTTTCTGGTCATTATCACATTGCTGTTTGTGGGAGATTGCTGTGTGCAATTGGCTGCTGCGTTTCCTACATTACAACAGTGACTCCACTTCAAAACGTACTTATACGATAGCAAAATACTGCAGATGCTGGAAATCCGAAATAACAACAGAAAACGCTGGAAAAACTCAGCAGGCGAGGCAGCATCCGTGGAGAGAGAAACAGAGTTAACGTTTCGGGTCGAAGACCTTTCATCAGAACTGGAGACAGCAGGAAATCAAATAGATTTAAAGCAAGGATAAGGCTGGGAAAAGGGGGAGGGGATGAAAGAACAAAAGGAGAGATTAAGAGACATTAAGAGATATTCAAGGCAAGAGGTGGTGTTAATGTGACAGGTTGAGGCTGAAAGAAGTGTGAAATGTACTGGCAGAATGAAGGACAGCTGCCAGCTTCTAGGAGGGGAAAAAAAAAGGGGGGGGCAAATAAAAGGGTGGATGAGAAAATAAAATATAAATGTGATGGGGCTAAGGTTATGATCTAAAATTGTTGAACTCGATATTGAGTCCAGAGGGCTGTAGCGTGCCGAAACGAAAGATGAGGTGCTGTTCCTCGAGCTTACGCTGCGCTTCCGTGGAACAGTGTAATAGGCCTGAGGACGGTGAGGTAAGAGTGGGAGTGAAGCGGTGAATTAAAGTGACAGGCGACCGGGAGCTCGGGGTCCCCCTTACGGACTGAACGGAGGTGTTCCGCAAAGCGGTCACCCAATCTGCGTTTGGTCTCCCCAATGTAGAGGAGACCACATCGTGAGCAGCGAATACAGTATACTAAATTGCAGGAAGTACAAGTAAATCGCTGTTTCACCTGGAAGGGGTGTTTGGGGCCCTGGACAGTGGGAAGAGGGGAGGTATAAGGGCATGTGTTGCATCTCCTGCGCTTGCACGGGAAGGTGCCGGGCGAAGGGGAAGGGGTGCTGGGGGTGGTAGAGGAGTGGACTAGGGTGTCGCGGAGGGAGCGGTCCCTGCGGAATGCTGAAAGGGGAGGTGAGGGGAAGATGCGTTTGGTGGTGGGATCACGCTGGAGGTGGCGGAAATGGCGGAGGATGATCTGTTGAATGTGGAGGCTGGTGGGGTGAAAGGTGAGGACAAGGGGAACTCCATCGTGGTTCCGGGAGAGAGGGGCAGGGGTGAGGGCAGAAGTGCGGGAGATAGAACGGACACGGTCGAGGGCCGTGTCGACCACGGTAGAGGGGAATCCTCGGTTGAGGAAAAAGGAAGACATGTCGGAAGCACTGGTATGGAAGGTGGCATCATCCGAGCAGATGCGGCGGAGACGGAGAAACTGGGAGAATGGAATAGAGTCCTTACAGGAGGCGGGGTAGGAGGAAGTGTAGTCCAGGTAGCTGTGGGAGTCAGTGGGCTTGTAGTGAATGTTAGTCAATAACCTATCCCCAGAGATGGAGACGGAGAAGTTAAGGAAGGGAAGGGAAGAGTCGGAGATGGACCATGTGAAGGTGAGGGAAGGGTGGAAATTGGAAGCATAGTGAATGAAATGTTCTAGTTCAGGGCGAGAGCAGGAGACGGCACCGATACAGTCATCAATGTACCGGAAAAAGAGGTGAGGGAGGGGACCCGAGTAGGACTGGAACAAAGAGTGTTCCACATATCCCACGAAAAGGCAGGCATAGCTAGGACCCATGCGGGTACCCAAAGCAACACCTTTAATTTGGAGGAAATGGGTGGAGTCAAAGGAGAAGTTGTTCAATGTGAGAACAAGTTCAGCCAGGCGGAGGAGGGTGGTGGTGGATGGGGACTGGTTGAGCCTCTGTTCAAGGAAGAAGCGGAGCGCCCTCAGGCCATCCTGGTGGGGAATGGAGGTGTAGAGGGATTGTACGTTTCTGTTCAAGGAAGAAGCGGAGCACCCTCCTAGAAGCTGGCAGCTGTCCTTCATTCTGCCAGTGCATTTCACACTTCTTTCAGCCTTAACCTGTCACATTAACACCACCTCTTGCCTTGAATATCTCTTAATGTCTCTTAATCTCTCCTTTTTGTTCTTTCATCCCCTCCCCCTTTTCCCAGCTTTATCCTTGCTTTAAATCTATTTGATTTCCTGCTGTCTCCAGTTCTGATGAAAGGTCTTCGACCTGAAACGTTAACTCTGTTTCTCTCTCCACGGATGCTGCCTCGCCTGCTGAGTTTTTCCAGCGTTTTCTGTTGTTATTTCAAAACGTACTTAATTGGCTGTAAAGGGCTTTGGGATGTCCGGTGGTCATGAAAAGCGCTATATAAATGCAAGTCTTTCTTTTCTTTTTCTGTCTGTCTCTCTGTCTGTCTCTCTCTGTCTGTCTGTCTGTCTCTCTCTCTCTGTCTCTCTCTCTGTCTGTCTGTCTCTCTGTCTGTCTCTGTCTTTCTTTGTTTCTTTCCTTCTTTATGTCTCTATTATTTTTCATAAGCAATGAGTGTCTTCCATAACAAGAAGAGAGTCCACATGGCAGTCTTTGTCATATTTCAGTAGCCAGTAAACAGAGCAAAGGTTCTCTGTTGCAATCTCTGGGTCTCGTTATCATTTAACTAAATACTGTATTGGGCAGAAAAGGATGTACTCTGGATCAATGTTCCGCCTAGTTTTTTTTGTGCGCGCGGCCCATACAGTTTCGTGCAGGTGGGAAATTTAACATTGGAGAAGCCGGTCATGGGCTGCACGAGACCAGCAGACTTAGAGGGAACGTTGCTCGGGATTGTAGGGGAGGTGAGATCAGTGACTGGTGATGCTGATTAAAAAGGGCGGGAACCCCGAGCAGCAGGGATTTAAAAGGAGCGGCGGCAGAGAGCAGCAGCCGATACCAGAGAAATGGAAGGAAAAACTGAAAAAGTGACGTCATAGTCAGTAGAGTGAGGAATGGTGGGAGCCGAGGAATCAGAGCTAAGCGTTTAATTTATCATTTATCTAAGTATTAAGAGCATAGTATCCTTTAGGTAAACAAATAGATCTAAGATCTAAGAAAAGGGCGAGGCCAAGAGCGCAGGGAGAGGAAAATCACAAAGTGACGTCACAGCACAAGAATGGGTGTCGGGGTAAGTTACAAGTAAATATTTAATTTAATCTACCTACAGCTTAAACTAAACAAGTAATTAGTTAAAAAACTAAAAAATCTAAACTAAGTTGATTAAATATGTAAACTTTAATTCATTAAATAAATAAATAAAACCATGGTTAGATAAGAATGGCAGTGCATTCCTTGTGCTGCAACTGCAGCCTGTGGGAGTTTGTGGAGAGCATCGCGATCCCAGACAACCACATCTGCAGTAAGTGTCTGCATCTTGAGGAACTTCAGCTCAAAGTTGTTGAGCTGGGGTCCGAGGTGCAGACATTGCGGGACATCAGGGACGGGGAGAGTTACCTGGACACTTTGATCCAGGAGGCAGTCAGTCACACCCCTTGGGTTAGGTAGTGGTACAGGTCTGGTTAGTGGTCATGGACAGGAGGCTGTGACTGCGAGTCAGGCAGTTAAGGGGACCCCAGGTGCAGTGCTGGAGGAGCCTCGGCCGTTGCCCTTATCCAACAGCTACAAGGTTCTTGCTGCCTGTGTGGATGAGGGAAAAAACTGCACTGTTTGGAGAAGAACGAAGAATTTTCCCAGAGTCCTGGCAAATTGACTAATACCTCCAATAATAGATTGACCAGTCATTCATCTCATTGCGGTTGGTGGGATGTTGCAGACGCATAGTGGTTGCAGTGCATGTCTCCCCAAATCACTGCAATTCAGAAATAACATCATGTGAAGCACTTACAGATGTTTAAACCCATTATATGAAAGCAAGTATTAATAACTTTAAGGAAAAGGTTTGTCTATTGAGTTACAGATAGGGGTTCCAGAGCCAAAACAAATAGGTTCATTGATGAGGAAACCTGTCGTGCTCTTTTTCTTCATTGAAATGATGAGAGAAAGTACCTTTCAGCACAAAATATGCTTGGGGAGCGGAGTACTATGTCTGCAGCTGCTGGATAAAGTTAGACCCAGGGCCAAATTTGTCACAAGTAAGCACTGTGTAGTTCCGTTTTACCAGTCAATGTCTTCTTACTGTTCAGTGATAATACTATCAATGGAACTTTAGCCTGGTTGTGAAAGAATTTAAAATTCAGCAAGCAAAGAATGAATTTATGAAATAAATCCTAAAGCTTGAAATTATGCCATGGGATACTTGGGTATGAATGCTTGATGCATTTATTTTAGTGGGTTGATGCCTCTGCTAAAATAAGGGAAAGTAATTTCAAATCAACTCACTGTGTTTGTACGTTAGTTTGCTGAGGCATAATTATAGGGTTCTAGTTTCCAGAGTTTTCCTTAAAAAGATCATCAGTTAAGATATTTTACATGATGATTGGTACCTTACACAGTAGTATAGTTTATCAAGTTTCCATTGTATGAAATGCATTTCACAAAGTATATTCAAATTAATTTCAAAATACATCACATTTCATGCACAGATTAAAATAACTGTAGATTTTCCAGGGTTGCAGTATTACTCCTTCGACTAGTTAAAGTGCTTTCCCTAATTTCAAAGTACGGATGCTTTCTTTTCTAGCGTGTCTACACATTTGCTTTTCTGTACATCTCTAGTACTTGTATTTGGAGGTCGTTTATTCCCTAATACATTTTGAAGTTGTGTTAATCATTTACAGCTGGAATTAAGAGCATAAATGCTTCTTCATAAGGATGGTTTGCTGATAAATTTCAACAACTTGCCTTTAGATAGCATCTTTAATGTAAGGAAAATCCCACGGCATTTCGCAACTAGACGCAAGGGGAAAAAGCAATGGTGAGCCAGGAAGGGAGAGATTAGAAGGGGTGATCAAAAGTTCGGTTAAAAGCGTTTAGAGGTTGTGAGGGTTTAGAGGAGGGAGTTAAAAAGATTTAGGTACCAAGGCAGCTGAAAGCTCCGCCATCAATAGTAGAGTGCAGGGAGGGGGCTACGCTCACACATGGAGTCTGAGAAATGAGGGGATTTAGAGTTAGATGAGATTAGAGATCAAGGCCATGGGAAGATTTGTCGAGGACCAAGATTTTGAATTTAACACACTGGGAAAACAAGAAGCCACCGTAAATCAGTGAGGATGATGGGTTAAGATGGATTTAATGCAGGATATATACAACAGAGTTTTGAGCAAGTTGTAGATTATTGATGGTGGAGGGTAGCAGAGGTGGGCAGAGCTACGGTTGTTTAAGTAAATGGTCTTGGTGATGGATAGTATGTGGGGTTTAAAGCTTAGCTCAGGGTCAAGCAGGTTGTGAATGGTTTGATTCAGTGTCCGAAAATGGCTGCAGAGGGAGGATGCAATCGGTTGCAAGGGGGCAGAGTTTGTGATGGGGGGCGTTCAGCCTTCCCAGTTGAGCTGAAAGAAGTTGTGACTCATCTGGGATTTGATATTGGACAAGAAGTCTGAAAGCATGGAGGCAGTCAGGGTGTTGAGAAAAGTGTTGGAGGAGTTCATTCATTGTGCATTTGTTTTTGGTGATTCTGCTTTATTTTCTGTATAAGACACAACAGAATGTAAAGTACATGCATAACCAATTAAAACTGCTGACCAAGAAGGTAGTATCTGCTAATTTGTTAATCTTGTCATGGGTCCATATTAGTCCAATGTTTCCACTGCCTTTCATTCTTTCTGAGACAACTTAACTGCCTCCCTGTTTGACCCAGACAACCAAAGAAGCTTTTCACTTTGAACATGTAAAGGTATTTTCTGCTGTGCTTTAATATTTGGATGGACCCAGAGGCACAGGGTCAACATGCAGCGGAGCCAAGCTGGGAGAGTCCTACGTCCTCTGACGAGGACTCTCCACTGCTGTCCCCGTCTCCACCATCTGCTGATGCTCACTTGTCAGCTGTGATACACCAGGTGACAACTCTACTCTGTCTCCCGAAGGTCCCACCGAGGTGTGAGTGCCTGTGCTGGTGCTGAGTGTGTTTAATTCTGCTGACGCTGCGCCCTCTCAGGAGTCTGGGGGCTCAGGCTGTTCCTCCTGGACAGTGGAGAGGGGGGCTGTCGCTGGTCCTGTGGGGGAGTAAAGGAAAGAGTTAGACATGTGAGATAAATGTTGCATGCACATTGAATTGTGCAGATGATCATAAGTCAATCTGTTAGAGCATCAGAATCAGTATCAGTCACTCATGCAATGTCAATGAGAGAGATGAAAAACTATTCTGTCACCAGCTTGCTCTGATGCGCCCGTCTGTCCGTCCCCCACTTGCGCATCCTCCTCCAATCCCACGATCTCCAGTGCCGCCTCCTCGCAGTGGTGATCTGGGCTATTGAGGGTGGCCCTCCTCCTGTCCTCGCCCTCTCCCTCTTATTGTGGGCTCTCTTTTCCTGCAATGAGGGAGACAAGTGGAGTTTGAGTGAGAATGAAGGAGTGAGTGCAGAGAATCCATAGCATAGATGCTTAGAAGGACACAAAGATGGAGTGAGGTGCCAAGACCAAGAGCCCTCCCTATGTGTTGTAAGTTGTTGTCATTGCATCACAGTGACAGGGAGTGTGAGGGCTGCATAGTTGAATAGTTAAGTGAATGTGAACATACAGAGAGGGGGAATGGTTAAGGGTGCAGGGATGTCAGGGTGAAGTGGGATGTGGAGGAGGAGGTTGACAAAGCAGAGTGCTGGTGATGAGAGGTGATGGGGATCAGATTGAGGATCATGGGGATGGATTACTCACTTTTCATGTGCGGAGAAGGTCATGAAACCTCTTTCTGCACTGCAGCCAGGTTCTGCTGCACATTGAAATCGCATTCACCTCCTGTGCCACTTGCAGCCACACAGCTTTGGTCTGTTGTGGAGGCTTTTTCCTCCCCGAGGAAGGAAAGAGCACTTCCTTGTTTGTTCTTGCTCCCTCCACCAGAGCTTGGAGGGAGGCCTCATCGAATTTGGGTGCACACTTTGGTCTGGTGCTGGACATAGTTGCAGTAGGAATCCCTCAGAAGTATGGTCATAAAGTTGAAAGGCTGAAAAAGAACCAAGGCTGCTTGCAGGCCTTAAATCCAGCTGCATTGATGACGTCATCGGAGGCGAGTTTCAGTATCAAAAGACTCATTGGGCCAGGGGTTCCCACAAGCTGGAAATCAAGTGCCCAATTAGGGCAAAATCGCACTTTTGTACCGCCTCACATCGGAAGCGGGGTCCTGACACGCCGACCACCTGACACGCCCCCAGCCCGCCCCCAATGACAAAATCCAGCCCTATCTGTCATAGGGCATCAGTTTCAGCGTTATGCCCTCTACAGGGAATCTGTGGTGTCTATGAGCAGGACAAGAAACAGCAAAACTCTTCAAGAAGAATCCTCACTGAGACGCGCAGAGTCGAAACCAGGAAGTATTAAGCAAGAAATATAAATTAGATTTAAATAATGTACAGAAAGCGAAATAAAGATTGGGAAATACAGATGGGATTAAGGGAGAGCGATAAAAGACAAAGTAAAAAAAAAATGTTATTGAAAAAAAAAATCTCCAACACGAATTTTCTTCTAAGGGAATGAGACTCCACACTTGTAAAATGAAATTTTCAGAGCCAGAGAGGTTGTTCCGCAGTAATAATCACTTATCACGCTGTTAAAAACTCAATTATTCCAAAATGCACCACCTTTAACTTTTTCAGACGTTTTTAGTGAGGAACCAGTGGGCAAGTACTCCAAGTTCACGACATTGCATTCATTTCAGTACCGAACTTATCAGCGGGGACTACAACAGCGCACCCTGTGGAGGAGCGGACTATCTCTGACAGCAGCTTCCGTATTTGCACGTTTAACTGCGCATGTGCGAACGCCAGAAGTTGCTGTTCGATTATACCCCATTATCACGGTGACTGCTGTTCGCCTCACCGTTATTCTTATCGCAAAATCCAGCCCATTATCTAAAATTTCTGTGTGTTGACCAAAGGAAGTTGACTGTGACTGTGATTTTAAATTTAATTTCAGGCTTGTAGGTGTACGGATTAGTTTTTTTTGTGTCGAATCGCTTGTATCTCATTGTCATGCTAGCTCTTGTCTTTCAATTTTGACGCTTGGGTGACTATTCTTTGTCAGTATTCTTTCACAAATGTATAAAACCACTTGAGGTCTTCCCCCCCCCCACCACCTTTGAAGAGCTTTCAAAATTTGTGCACAACAGCATGATTTTTGTTCATTTGAACTGGCATAAAATTTCATATTCAATTTTTCCACTTACCGTGTTAGAATTGCATAATCACATGAGTACAAGGTCTTGGAGAAAGATACCGAGAGATCGGATTGGTTAAGTGGGTTGTTTGGGAGAAGTGAGATTTTTTGCCTCACTCAACTGGAAAGTTTCTAATGCTTTTAAGCTAATCATGCGTGGCAGTATTTGTACCATTTTGTTGCAATTATATACAAGAGCTGTTCAATAATTTGAATTATTTGCACATGTCCTATTTACCCATAAGTTTACTTATGCTCGAAATACTTTTTTTTTAAAAAGTACTTTGAGGTATTTCTCAATACAATCCTGTAGGTAATCTGTACTTGTATGAAAAGGGCAAGTAAATATCCATGACATTAGCCAAAGGGATCCTTGGAACACAGCCACTGTGTTAACATTGGGGACATTGGCCAAGGACATCCCCTGAAGCACATCCTCTTTGTTAACCTTGATGTCATTCTGTTTGATTTCAAATGACTGCAAGCAAAGCACAGTAGAGATTATGGAGACTGGAGAGAAAATGGCTTGTAATCACCCTGAAATAAAATGAAACACATGGGTGTTAGTCCAAGGGCATGGACAAGCTCCAGAAGATTCCCTTAGGCAGTCATTGTCCTTATCACACACAATATGGATCATCTACAGAGTTCTATGAAAAGCCTTTCAGAAGGTTTTTTTTTTAAAGAAATCTATCAAAAGGAATTCAGGGAAACATAGGGCTAGATACTTAATGTACAAAGTAGTGATCCCTGGAATTACCTTCTTGATTAATCACTTGAATATGATAGATATTTATTTTATTAACCACAAAAACAGTCTCTAAGTCTGGTTGTATTGAGCAGTCCATATAAGGCATATCCATTCAGTATTATAGAAAGTCCACAGAGAGTGGTTATCTCTGAAGGAAATATTTGTTACTCATTTTGAAGTATACCACTGCAGTAATGTTGTGAAAAAAAACAGCTATAAAACTTGCCATGGACAAACTTGAGAATGTTGGAATAAATTCAGATTAACTTGATAGAAATGCTGTACTTTTAAAATGTCCATTAAAGTTGCCTTTCATACACGACAGTTCACTGTGGAGATTCTTACAACTACGATAACGCAGCGCAATATCGTCTAATGTAAACGATAGAAGATGGTGTAGTGTCACTGACTGGTTTACTGTTTAGGGAAAGAAAGAACTTGCATTTATATAACGCATTTCATGTCCTCCGGATATCCCAAAACACTTCACAGACAACTCATTGATTTTTTGAGGCATTGTTATTGCTGTCATTTTGTAGGCAAACCTAGCAGTTAATTTGCAACAGCAAGGACCCACTAAATAAGAATGAGATGAAAAATCCGTTTTGATGGTGTTGCTTGAGAGATGCATATTAGCTAGGACAGTGGGAGAAATCCCTGATTCTCTTCGAATAGATCTAGGGGTCTTTAGTCGCATCAGTCTCATGCTCTGAAATTCCCTCCCATACCCCTCTGCACCTTCCTCTCCTCCTTTAAGATCTCCTTAAAACTCACCTATTGGAACAAGCTTTTAGTCACTGTACCTAATCTTCCGCCCTTGACAGCATCTATTTTGACATACACTTCCGTGGTCCACCTTGCGACATTTTTCTACGTTAAAGGCCCTGTATAAATGTAAATATTTGGTTTTTTTTTTTACATCCACCTGAACAGGCAAAAGGGACGTTGGTCAATTTCGTCAATCTCATGTTGTCCCCTCCGACAATTCAGCACTCCCTCAGTACAACACTGTTACAAGCCTAAGTTTATTTGCTGAAGTTCTGGAATGTTTTCTGACTCGGGGTTGGGAGTGCTATCACTGAAGCAAACTGACCAAAAAACAGGATCCTTACGTCAAGATCCATGAATACCAATGCATTTCTCCAAAACTATCTTATTCTGTCTCATGGGAAATGAACTGTCTGCTTTTTATGGATGGAGTTGCTGCAGTAGCTCCTTGTGCCGGATCAGTAGATTTCCTAACAACTGCAGGCGCCGTGGGTATTTCTGGGGTGGCCCCTCATTCATCCGCAGAACCATAAAAAATTATAGTACAGAATGTGACCATTTACCAAGTACTCCCTCCTGCAGCTCACTCACTGAATGTTTCAGAGTGGATGTATCTGTCCTGATGCCTGCCACTGTAGGAATGAGTGAGGCAGGGCACTCAGTTCAGGGTTGACATTGGGTTCTTCTTCGGCATGTAAAGGATTGACGAATGTTGTATTTTAGAATGCTGGCAGTCAGCCACCCTTCGAAATGGCACACAAGCAAAACATTTTCTTGAGGGCTGCATTTTTGCTGACATAGTGCAGATTATATCCTCTCGGCAGGAATCATTTTTAAGGCTATATTTTTAAGCTGTCTTTCCACAGGATGCATTTTAAAACAACTAATAACTATCATCCATAATATAACAGTCTGTTGAAGTTTAATTCTTGTTTAATTATTTCTTTTGCTTTTATTTTAGGTACAGCAGGGGTTATGTGGTGGAAGGGGAGCCATACGCTGGTTATGACAGACACAATGCTGAAGTATCTGCTTTTCACCTGGATCGGTACAGTACACGTAGCATGTTTTTGGGGACAAGAGTAGTACAAGAATTGAGAAGTGTGCTAGCATTCTGCTGAGATCAATATTCAAATGGAAAAATGTGTTAACTTCACTTTTTCCTCAATCAGCCGATGACTGAAGTCAGGCCAGTGAGCACTTCCTTGTACGTGTTTTCATAGCCCGAGCTCTCATCCCCCTATGCTGCAATAATGTGATTACACATTGTAACTACCATTCCTGCTGTTGCTGCTGTATTGGTGGGGTAAATATTAATAAGGGAAAAGACGCTGCTTCTGTTATGTCATGTTAACAAGATCACGAAAATGCCCGAATTGTTCAGGAATTCAGTGCTAAATTTAGTTGCATTGTTCCCCTCTCTGACCAATTGCTTTCATATATGAAAAAAAGGATTCTGAAAAGGCAGCGACTGCTGCCAACGAAGTTGAAGTGGATGCGCATGCGCAGTCTGTGTTCCTTTGGTTGTTCGCTAACTGAAAAGAAAAAATTGTCGCCATCGGGGGAAACAGGTATTAGTAAAGACGAGTTAAATAAAGGTGAAAACAAGTTCAACAGGAGGCGAGTTTGTGTAAAATGGAGGGAAAATCTAAACCGAGCGAGGAGTAACTGGTATTGGTCACATACTGCCATTGAACCGGGATCGGAGCGGGTGGGCCATCAGCACACACACGGGCACTGGGGAAACCAAGCAGAAACAGCAGGGATAGCAAAACTACAACAGGTCATAGGTAGGCATTTATGAAAAACAAATTAAACGGGCTGGGGTGGAGGCCGGGAGGCTGGCCGAACAGAGCCGCGTCGGGAAAATAAAATCTGCGCCAGCAAAATACTTAAACCAACCCGCGATATTATTATACATTATTATTAAACCAACCCAGAGCTCCACAGATTTATGCGACACTGCGATATTATTATACATTAATACTTAAACCACCGCAGATTTATGCACAGAACCACTTCTACGCAGCTTCCAGTTCATTGGCAGCAGTCACTCTGTTCTGAAAATAGGCCACAAATTAGTCAGCATGTGGAAAAGAGAAAATATGAGTGAGGACCCTTCATTAGAACTGGAAAAAGAGAAAGCAAGAGAATATCTTAAGACTCACCAAAAAAAAAGAAAGATGGTAGGAAAGAAAAAAATAGATGCTGGCAGTAGAGTCATAGTCTCAGGATAAGTGGTCAGCCTTTTAGAACTGAGATGAGAAATTTCTTCACTCAGAGGGTTGTGAATCTTTGGAGTTCTCTACCCCAGAGTATATTCAAGACTGAGATCAATAGATTTTTGGACACTAAGATAATCAAGGGAAACTTTGGAGGAGAACAGTATGATCAACTGTGTTAAATGCTAAATAAATATTGAGGAGCACGCTAGTAGTACATTAATGGCCAGTAGTTTAGTGGGAATGGGGTCAAATGAGCCAGAAACTGGGTCTCATTCACCTAGAAAGAGCAGGAGGTAAGGGAGAAACTAGAGAAAGACATGGGTTCAGGGCTTGGGCGCAGGGAAGCTTTGGGAGAGGTTTGGCTTGGTGGGCAAGGGGATTGGGGGGTGTGGCAGAGGCAGATGAATAGATGGTCTTAATCTTTATGACTGACAAGTCTGTGAGCTCCTTCCACGTGTTGTTGGCAAGAACATTGGAATTTCCATAATGCATACACTGGTGAAAATTCTGAAAGCTGTTTTTTATTAAAATAATCTTAGCTGTAGGAGGGAAGGTGGGCTGAAGCAGAAGCAGAGATGGGCAATGTTACGGAGGTGGAAGTGGGCGGTCTTGATGATGGAGAGGATTATGGAGTTGGAAGCTCAGTTCAGGGAGGCTACGGTGGAAAACCATTTGGTTCAACTTGAGATAGTGGCCAGGGAACGGAGAAGGAATCGGTGGCTAAGGAACGGAGTTTGTGGTGGGGCTGAAAACAATGGCTTAGGTGTTCCCAAGGTTTAACTGGAGGAATTTTTGGCTCATCCAATCCTGGATGTCAGACGAGCAATCTGACAGTATTATGTCAGATGTGTTCTGTGCATTGCAAGCAACTGTTGGCAGGACTTTGCTGTGCATGAAATAAATTTCATTTCCGTTTATGAAAAATATTTGGCAGGATAATGTGTGTATTTTTTGAAAATTTGCTATTAGTAAATGAAAAAATATAGCAGTGTAATCAGCAACCAGGCACTTAGTATGCACTCAATGTCAGAGCAGTCTGACATGCATTCAGAACTTTTCATTCTATTCAGTTCCTGTATAGAACATGCACGATTACACACTACATCTGCATTAACAGTGTACAGTTTGAAATACTCTGGTTGTTTACATGGGGGAATAATTAGATTATTGAGGTTTTCAATCGTGGCAGTGCAGCATGTTGATGTTCCAAATGTTGTTCTATTGACTCTAAATTGTAATGTGATAGCATTGCCCTGTAAATTGCTTAATTAGAAACTCTCTTAGCTTGTTCATTTAAATTGTCTTTCGCTTTAATAAAAATCCATCGTTCATTTCTGAACATAGAAGTACGCTCGACGGCAGTGAGTGTAGCAAATCAGATGTTTGGATGTATTGAAAGGTCAATATTGAGCCGAAATAGTGACGTAATCCTGCCACTTTATAAATCATTGGTGCGACCTGTACAGTTCTGGTTGCCACAGTGCAAAAAAAGATATTGCAGCTATTGAAAGGATATAGAAGAGAGCAACCAGAATGATTGAGGGATTGGATTATGAGGAGCGATTATGTAAATTGGGCATGTTCACACTGGAAAAGAGAAGGTTGGGAGGTGATATAACTGCTGCTGTTAGGATTCTAGATGGATTAGATAAGGTAAACCATGACAAGAACAGAACAGAAGAATCAGAGGATATGGCTTGACCTGGAAGAGGGGTAAATTCCAAACTAATCTGTGGAAATAATATTTGTGAGCAACTGCTCAATCTGTGGAACAGGCTAGTTAGGGAGATGGTGAAAGCAGTTAGTTTTGATTTCTTTCAGAAAATAACATTTTGGGATGCAGTATATGAGTAAATTGAGACATGATATGTGGTAAGTGTAGCATGAGGAAAACGGTGACTTTGGACCTATGGTTTCCAAAGCTCTCCACCACTGGAGTTTTCATTGTGTTATTCCTGGGTCTGTTGTAATCTAATTGATAGAGATTGATTGCTATGGGTAGTCAGCAACTCCATTAACATTGTAGTATTGCAATTATCCAGGATGGTAGCAGGCAAAATAGATGGAACATGGTCTTTTCTCATCGAGCAATTTCTATGTTCTTATAGATTTACAAAGGGGTTGTTTTCTTCTAAATTTCCGTTTTTATCCAGAGAGTTGTTGATGGGGAAAACCTACCGACAAACAGTGGGAAATGTTCAAAGATGTATTTGGTAAGATACAAAACCAGTGCATACCTCAAAAAAGCAAAAGGGTTCACTTGTGTAGTTAAGCAACCATGGTCAACAAATGTGAAAGAAAAAGCTCACACAACTGCAAGGAAAAATGGAAATCTCTCCATCACTAAAACTATTTTAAGATCATCCACCGTCGTCCAGCTGATGGGACTGCACTCGCCTGGTTATATTCCTATCTATCCAGCCGTCGCCATAGAATCACCTGCAAAGGCTTCTCTTCCCACTCCCGCACCATTACCTCTGGTGTTCCCCAAGGATCTATCCTTGGCCCCCTCCTATTTCTCATCTACATCCTGCCCCTCTGACATCATCCAACGACACAGCGTCAGTTTTCACATGTACGCTGACGATACCCAGCTCTACCACTCCTCCATCTCTCTCGACCCCTCCACTGTCTCTATACTGTCAAACTGCTTGTCCCGACATTCAGCGCTGGATGAGCAGAAATTTCCTCCCATTAAATATCGGGAAGACCGAAGCCATTGTCTTCCGTCCACACCACCAACTCTGTTCCCTTGCCACTGATTCCATCCCTCTCCCTGGCAACTGTCTGTTTGCAACCATGGTGTTATATTTGATATCGCGATGAGCTTCCAACATCATATCTGCGCCAGCACTAAGACCGCCCATTTCCACCTCCGTAACATCGTCCGTCTCCACCCTTGCCTCAGCTTATCTGCTGCTGAAGCTCTCATCCACGCCTTTGTTACTTCTAGACTTGACTATTCCAACGCATTCCTGGCTGGCCTCCCTAGTCCTATCCTCCATAAACTCAAGGTCATCCAAAACTCTGCCGCCTGTGTCCTAACCCGCACCAAGTCCCGTTCACCCATCTCCCCTGTGCTCGCTGACCTACATTGGCTCCCAGCTAAGCAACACCTCGATGTTAAAGTTTTCATCCTTGTTTTCAAATCCCTCCATGGCCTCGCCTCTCCCTATCTCTAATCTCCTCCGGCCCTACAATCCTCCGAGATCTCTGCAGTCCGCAATTTCTGGCCTGTTAAACGTCCCCGATTTTAATTGCTCCACCATTGGGGGCCGTGCCTTCAGCTGCTTAGGCCTTAAGCTCCGGAATTCGCTCCCTAAACCTCTCCACCTCTCCTCCTTTAAGATGCTCCTTAAAATCTACCTCTTCGACCAAGCTTTTGATCATCTGCTCTAACATCTCCTTATATGGCTCTGTCAAATTTTGTTTTGATAACGCTCCTGTGAAGCACCTTGGGATATTTTGCTACGTTAAAGGCACTATATAAATCTACGTTGTTGTTTGAAATCCAGCAGACTGAGAGCTATAAAAAGCAACAACAGTATGCAAAGAAAGTAATAAGTGCAAAAAGAGAATATGAAATAAATTTGCGAAGAGTGTCAAAGATAGCAGCAAAAGTTTTTAGATATATATTGAGAGGAAGAGTGGTCAAGGGTGTGGCCCACTAAAGACAGATGCAGGTGATACGATTATAGACAATAAGTGAACAGTAGACTTATTAAATGATTACTTTGTATCTGTTTTCACAGTGGAGGGAGAGGACAAAATACCAGCAGTATAAGGGAACCTAAAAATAAATAAAGGGGAGGAACTTAGTGGGTTTAATACAAGTTTAGAAAATAGTAATGAAGAAAATAATGGGACTTTAGATAGACAGATCTCCAGGACCTAATGGTCTCCCTTGGTATTAAAAGAAATAGGTGAGGAAATTGCAGATGCATTAGTTATAATTTTCCAAAGTGCGCTCGAAGAATTGTGTCTTTTTGGATTGGAAAATTGCAAATGTCACTCCGTTATTTAAGAACACTGTGATTATTTGCACAAACACCTTTGCGGCATTCTCCGCATGCGCGTGGTGTACCGGAGCCGCGCAAGCACGCTGTATACCGGAGCCGCACATGCACAGTACCCAACGGTGCTACAGTTGTGGCTTGCACCGTGGGCCGCACTTTCCTCGGCTCCGTGCGGAGAAGGTCAGGGGATCCGTTGCTGGCCAGGGGAGGAAGAGGAAGAGAGCGAGAGGATCAAAAGAGTGGAGAGAGAGGGTGAATCGGAGGGTGGAGATAGAAAGAGGAGGGGCGGAGAGAGAGGAGATTGGTGGAGGAGAGAGAGGATCGATGGGGGGAGGGAGAGGATCGAAAGTTTTTCCAGTTTTGATGGAAGATCATTGACCTGAAACGTTAACTCTGTTTCTCTTTACAGATGCGCCCCGACCTGCTGAGTATTTACAGCATTTTCAGTTTTTATCTCAGGAAAGATATATTGGCTTTGGAAGGAATACAGCACAGATTCACCAGAATTATACCAGGGCTTAAAGGGTTAAATTATGAGGGCAGTTTGTATAAACTTGCTTGTATTCCTTGAGTTCATCAGGTTGAGGGGTAATCTGATCATTTATCTAATAGTGATCATAACATGATCGAGTTCAAAGTAGTGTTTGAAAGGGAGAAACATGAAATAGCTACTAAGATTCTAGATTTCGGTAAGGCTGACTTCAATGGGATGAGACAGAGACTGTCTGCAGTAAACTGGGCAAATCTGTTGATGGGTAAAACGACAGAAGATCAGTGGGAGGTGTTCAAAAAATAACTTAATGTGATACAGAACCAGTTTATTCCCCTGTGGAGCAAGAGCTCTACTTGCCAAAAAAAACAGCCATCGATGACTAAAGAGGTAAGAGACACACACAACTAAAAGAAAAAGCATACAAAAATGGAAAAAGTAGCACAGATCCTGCCGAATTGGAAAGATACAGTGA
This sequence comes from Squalus acanthias, assembly GCA_030390025.1. NCBI lineage: Eukaryota > Metazoa > Chordata > Chondrichthyes > Squaliformes > Squalidae > Squalus > Squalus acanthias. The sequence goes on from CM059439.1 coordinate 84,167,604, forward strand.
ACAGCAAAGCAAGACAAAACAGTAAGAGCTACAAAAAGGGAGCATGAAAAGAAACTTGCAACGGATATCAAAATCAACACAAAAAATGTTACAATTATATTAGGAAAAAGAGGTTGGTCAGGAGCAATGTTAGCCCCTTGAAAACTGATAGCGATTCAGGAACCGTTCCTTTAGATTGGAAAATTGTGCATGTCACTCCGCTATTTAAGAATGGTGAGAGAGGGAAATTAGGGTATTATAGACCTGTTAGTCTAACCTCTGTTGTTGGGAAATTACTAAAGTCTATAATTAAGGATAGGGTGACTGAACACCTTGAAGATTTTCAGCTGATCAAAAGGAACTAGCATAGATATGTAAAAGGTAGGTCATGCCTGACAAACCTGATTGAATTTTTTGAGGAGGTGACTAAAGTAGTGGACAGGGGCATTTGATAAAGTCCCTCATAAGACACTGTCAACTAAGGTTTGAAGCCCATGGAATTGAAGGCAAATTATTGAGCTGGTTAGGAAATTGGCTGAGCGGCACGAGACAAGAGAGTAGGGATAATAGGCAGGTACTCTAAGTAGCAAGATGTGACTAGTGTCCCACAGGGATCTGTGTTGGGGCCTCAACTATTCACTCTATTTATTAACGACTTAGATGATGGGATAGAACGCTATATATCCAAATTTGCAGATGTCACAAAGATAGGCGACATTGTAGGCAGTGTAGATGAAAGCATAAAATTACAAAGGGATTAAGTGAATGGACAAAACTGGCAAATGAATTTCAATGTAGCCAAATGTGAGGTCATCCACCTTGGGCCTAAAAAAGATAGTGCAGGGTACTTTCTAAATGGTGAAAAGCTAAAAACCGTGGATGTCCAAAGAGACTTGGGGGTCCAGGTACATTAAAATTTCATGAACAGGTACAGCAAATAATCAAAAAGGATGCTGAAATGCTTGACTTTATATCTAGAGGACTTGAATATAAGATGGTCGAAGTTATGCTGCAGCTGTACAAAACCCTGGTTAGACCACACATGGAGTACTATGAGCAGTTCAGGGCACCAGACCTTAGGAAGGATATATTGATTAAGGGATTCAATAGGATAGATACAGAGAAACTATTTCCACTGGTGGGGGAATAGAGAACCAGGAGACATCTTAAAATCGGAGCTGATCCTTTCAGGGCTGAAATCAGGAAGCACTTTTTTTTACACAAATGGTAGTGGAAATCTGGAACTCACTCTCCCAAAAGCTAGTGCGCAGTTACAAAAAGTAATCAAAAAGGCTAATGGAATGTTAGTCTTTTTCTCAAGGGGTTGGAATACAAAGGTGAGGAAGTTATGCTTCAGCTGCACAGAGCTCTAGTTAAACCCCATCTAAAGTACTGTGTTGATTTTGGATACGGCACCTCAGGAAGGATATATTGGTCGTGAAGGGGGTACAGCGCAGATTTACCAGAATGATACCGGGGCTTAAATTATGATGACAGGTTGCATAAACTTGGTTTGTATTCCCTTAAGTTTAGAAGGTTGTAGGGTATTCTAATTGAGGTGTTTAAAATAATTGCCCGGATTTTGCGGTAAGCATAATGGTGAGGCTATCAGTGCTCACCGTTATTATGGAGTAAATCGGACAGCAAATTCTGATGTCCACACATGCGCAGAAAAGTGCAGAAATCCGGAAGTTGCTGTCCGATTTACCCTGCTCCTCCACAAGCTTCGCTGCACTGGTACCTCGCTGATAGACTTGGCATTGAAATAATTGTAAGGATGTGATGTTGTGGTACTTACCTACTAGATACTCACTAAACATACCAGAAAAAGTTTGGGCTTGTCCATTCCACCAAGTGTAAGTCTTAATTACTACCAAACAACCCTTCTGGCATTGAAAATTAACTTTTACAAGTGTGGAGTCTCATTCCTTCAGATTTTAATTATTGGAGATTTTATAAAAAGTAAAATAAAATTTTTATTTTTTGTACTTTTTCTTTCTGTCCCTTTTATATATATCTCTCTCTTTTATAATTAGTTTTTATGGGATGTGGGCATCGCTGGCAAGGCCAGCATTTATTGCCCATCCCTAATTGCCCTTGAGAAGGTGGTGGTGAGCCGCCGCCTTGAACCTCTGCAGTCCGTGTGGTGAAGGTACTCCCACAATGCTGTTAGGGAGGGCGTTCCAGGATTTTGACCCAGCGACGATGAAGGATCGGCCGATATACTTCTAAGTCAGGATGGTGTGTGACTTGGAGGGGAACTTGGAGGTGGTGGTGTTCCCGTGCGTCTGCCGCCCTTGTCCTTCTAGGTGGAAGAGGTTGCGGGTTTGGGAGGTGCTGCCGAAGAAGCCTTGGCGACTTCCCTCTCTTTATTTCGCTTTCTGAACATGATTTTGCATTGAATTAAGTATTCTAATTTACACTTCCTGCTTTAGACTCTGCATGTCTCAGTGAAGATTCTTCAATCTTCTTGGTTGAGGAGACAAACTGTTGCTTGCTCTCTTCACACAGGTCCTAGATTCCCTGTAGAGGGCGCCACGCTGCCCGATCACTATGTTGCCACTCAGAAGCCCACGAAAGGTCTGTGGGCAACTGTAAGCGTTCGCCACTGACCGTAAAAATCCGATCCAATAAAGGAATTCGCTAGGGTAGATACAGAGAAAGTATTCTGGGGAAATACAGAACAAGGGGGCACAATCTTAAAAGTAGAGCTAGGCCATTTAGGAGTGAAATCAGGAAGCACTTTTTCACAATGGGTAGTTGAAATCTGGAACTCCCTCAAAATGCTGTGTATGCTAGGTCAATTGAAATTTTCAAGACTGAGATTGATAGTCTTGTTAGGTAAGGGTATCAAAGGATATAGAGCAAAGACAGGTAAATGGAGTTGAGATACAGATCAACCATGATGTAATTGAATGCTGTAACAGGCTGGAGGGGCTGAAGGGCCTCCTCCTGTTCCCATGTTTCTGAGTTCACAACTCATCCAATGAAAGATAAGTTTGTCTTTACCCTCAGGCAAGTGGGCCCGGGGGTCAGATCAGGGCTGCGGGTCGGGTGTCCGAAATTGGGGGTTGCTGGGCCTGGGGTCGGGGGACCTGGAGACCCCGGTTGGGGTGGAGGAGGGTGGGTGCTTCAAGTCCGTGATCGGGGAACCTGGCGTACATCATTGGGGGTCGGGGGGTTCTGGAGTCCTTTGTCGAGGATCGGGGGGGGGGGGTCAGGCACGGAAATGATGGGAAGGGTGTTAGGGAGCGATGGCGATCAGAGTGGCAGTCTGGCCCTTTAATGTGGGGTCAGGAGGAACTCTCCTCATCTCGGCTCCACATTCAGGTAAGTTACTTACTTTCTTGGTTGGCAGTCGTTCAGTGTGGCTGGTTTCCCTGAGTGCAGCCCGTGATGGCGATTTCTAGGCCTATATATTGTAATAACTTTGCTGAAAAGCAATTTCTTAGTTGAGTTCGGAATGATGTCTCATTCAGAGAACTTCTTGCTCTTAGTCGACTGATGCTCTGGGGTCTCTAATGTCAACCTCAACTACTACAACTTGCAGATAGTACCTCAGTTCAACATCTTGGTAATATAGCATCCCCTGTACTGCTTAGGAATATCAGCCTTGGGTAGACGCTAAAGTCTCGAACCCACAAACCTCTGGCTCAGAGGCAAAAGTTTTCGCAGTTGAGTCAAGCTAGCGCAAGTTTCTGAGCATTATTAATTAGGTATTTTAAGGTATTTATTGCAGAATTGCTTTTGAGAAATCTCGTGTTTTCCAGCAGGAGAAATATTTATTTATCCTCTTTGGATTAAAAGGTAATAAAGGAAATCTGGTGAATGCCAATTGATCTATCATCATGCTGGTTTGACTGGCAAAAGTAATGCCACAGGGCACAGTGCCAGTTGCTGCAAACTGAGTTTCTGCAATGGCTGGCTGAAATGAATGTCATATTATGTGAACTGACATTTGTATGTCCTGTGGAAATGCATTATTTAAAAGCCTCAGCTTTCTGTCAGCTGCTGACAGCTGGCCATGAAAGTTCCCAGTTGTGGGAATTTTTGGGAGGGATTCAGGCCGTGGTACCCTAAAATTGCTCACCCGACTGGACCCCACGCCTGTGGAATCTCAAGACCAGCTCACGTACATTTTGGCTATATTTGTGAATATTGGTAATCCTGTGAATTCTTTCTTTATGGCAAATATAACTCTTCAGTTTCTCTGCTCACTGGCACTGCATGAGCATGCTTCAAGTGATGGTACTCAGCCTCTTCTCGCCCAAATAATGTGAATGAATTGCATTTGGATTGGGATAAATGATTCCCATTAAGATTTCTATCTTGCTGTATCTCCGCATTGAAATTCTGGAAATTGCTAAAAGCATTGTTAAAAATAAAAATTACTTTCAAAGCAATAACACTTTTAACATGCTCCCATTTACAATTGAAGTGGCAGTGAGCAGAGTGGAACAAGTGACTAACCTGATTTAATTAAACTCCAAAATTGCATGATCAATTATTTTAACATAATTAAAGTCATACTACAAATTCCTGGACAAGTCTGCTTCACCAGCACTAAACCTAACAGCAATTTCTTGCTTGCTGTTAGCTGGAGACCATTACAGAACACAATAATAGGACCAGTATGCTGCAACTGTCACTTTGATAGTTAGACTCTCTTTGTCTGAAAATAATGTGCGAGTGAAGAAGGTTTTTAGCAATCGTAAAAAAAATTGAAGTGATAGAGCAGCAGTGTGAGCCATTTATTCAGGATCTAAGATGCAGAGCTCTTAATTATATTCTGAATTTTTGAGGGCAAATGTAATCTTTTCTTCTGTTTCTCAGAAAAAGCTCTTGGGAACAACATTCTGAGATTGAAAAGTATTCCATGGTTAATAAAGGAAACTTTTAAGAAACTTTTTAAAGCCTAATGCTGGAGTCTGGTAGTCTTTACTATGTATTTTCCAATGAAAAGTTTTATAAAACACAATTATGTTTTCAGAAGAAATTGAGAATACATTTATGCAAATTAACCAGAAGAAAGATTATTATATAATTCTTATGTTTCATATTTTTACTTGAGTCTGACATTAGGTAGAACTTTTGTTAATTGTTAAACAATATTTTATTTCAAGCAGAGTACTGTACTCCGTCGAGGGCTATCGCTGCAGATTCATGCAGCTCATTGAGAGATTCACTGCAATTGGGGGCGTTGGTTTGAGAGTGACACAAGCTTAACAGATTTGCTCTGAAGTTGAATAGACAATCAGATAATGGTGGTCATAATTGAGACATTAGAACACTTTATCGTTCACTGTGGATTCGATGAATATTGACATGATTTTCAGCAGGGATATATGTCTGCAGTAATCTGTCTGATGTTGACTCCTCTTTGTTGACAGGCATGACGTTTGTACCACTTGGTGAGCAAGGTGAAATAATTGATTCAGGAGAAGCAGATTGTTCCGATAGGGCTTTGAGAAACTGAGCATTTGTGCCATTGGGACCAGCTGCTTCTCGAGAATCACCCTTTTGAAGGAGCTGATTCCATTTCTCATGCCTGCTCTTAATTCAACTAGTTTCTGTGTTTTAATTTAACTTTTAGCATTTGGCCTTAGATTTCATACCACCTTTAAGCAAATATGGTGTTCCCCAAATGTCTGCCTAATTCAGAGTGGTAGGTGAGTTTGTTCAGAAGTAAGAATAGTGAAATTTAGCTTCATATTGAAAACCAATTTCACAATCTTCTGCTAGTTTTTTGGAGCTTGCCTTACAATAATGCAAATCACGATGGGGTTCCCCTTGTCCTCACCTTCCACCCCACCATCCTCCACATTCAGCTGATCATCCTCTGCCATTTCCGCCACCTCCAGCGTGATCCCACCACCAAACACATCCTTCTCCTCTCCTCCCCTCCCCTTTCAGCATTCCGAAGGGTCCGTTCCCTTCGTGACACCCCAACACCCACTCCCCTTCCCACGGCACCTTCACGTGCAAGCACAGGAGATACCTGCCCTTTTACCTCCTCCCTTTCCACCGTCCAGGGCCCCAAACACTGCTTCCAGGTGAAACAGTGATTTACTTGTACTTCTTTCAATTTAGTATACTGTATTCGCTGCTCATGATTCCTCTACATTGGGGGAGACCAAACGCAGATGGGTGACCGCTTTGTGGAACACCTCCGTTCAGTCCGCAAGCGTGACCCCAAGATTCCGGTTGCCTGTCATTTTAATTTCCTGCCCCACTCCCACTCTGACCTCTCTATCCTTGGCCTCCTACACTGTTCTAACGAAGCTCAATGAAAGCTTGAGGAACAGCACCTCCTCTTTCGATTAGGCACTTTACAGCCTTCCGGACTCAGCATTGAGTTCAACAATTTCAGACCATAACCTCGGCCCCTATTTTTTCGGATAGCAGCTGTTGCTGCTGATTCTGATATTCCCATTTAAATCTCTCAACCCATCTTTTGTTTCTTTACTTGTCCCATTACCATCTCCTTTCGCCTTGTACCATCATACCTTTTGTCATTTAATCTCTCCTGCCTTCCATCCTATCCCTGACCTTCCCTTTTGTTCTTTCCTCCCCTCCCCCTTTTCCTGCCTCTGTACTTGCTTAAAACCTGTTACATTTCTAACTTTTTCCAGTTCTGACGGAAGGCCATTGACTTGAAACGTTGACTCTGTTTCTCTTGCCACAGATGCTGCCTGACCTGCTGAGTATTTCCAGCATTTTCTGATTTTATTACAATAATGCAGTTTAGATCTAAATTCAAATTAATTTTGAGTTGATGACCAGGTTTATCAAATTATAAAAAGAATAGAGAATTCAAACAGTCATACATGTACACATACATAGATCTCCTTCCCCAGAACATATTTAGTAGCATTAACATTTATATATTTTTTTGCCAGCCAACTCACTAACACCTAAGCAGATTAGGAACAGGAGTAAGTAAGCCATTTAGCCCCTCGAGCCTGTTCTGCCATTCAATGAGATCATGGCTGATCTGTGACCTAACTCCATGTACCCTAGCCGTCTTTGCCCCATATCCCTTAATACCTTTGGTTAACAAAAATCTATCAATCTCAGATTTGAAATTAACAATTGACCTAGCAAAAATTGCCATTTGCGCAAGACAGTTCCAAACTTCTACCACCCTTTGCGTGTAGAAGTGTTTCCCAACTTCACTCCTGAAAGTCCTGGCTCTAACTTTTAGACTCTGCCCCCAGTCCTAGACTCCCCAACCAGTGGAAATAGTTTCTCTCTATCTACCCTATCAGCTCCCCTTAATGTCTTGAAAACTTGGATCAAATCACCCCTTAACCTTCTAAATTCCAGGCAATACACCCTAGTTTGTGTAATAACGCCTCGTAATTTAACCCTTGGATTCCAGATATAATTCTGATAAATCTGCGCTGCACTCACTCCAAGGCCAATATATCTTTCCTAAGGTGTGGTGCCCAGAACTGCTCACAGTACTCCAGGTGTGGTCTAACCAGGGTTTTGTACAGCTGCAGCATAACTTCTACCCCCTTGTACTCCAATCTTCTAGATATAAAGGCCAGCATTCCATTAGCCTTTTTGATTATTTTCTGTACCATTCGTGACATTTTAATGATCTATGTACCTGGACCCCGAAGACTCTTTGGACCGCCACAGTTTCCAGCTTTTCACCATTTAGAAAGTGCTCTGTTCTATCCTTTTTAGGTCCAAAAATCATTCTAAAATGCATTCTAAATCTTTAGAACAATCATAAAAAAAATAGTAGAGCAGTGCGGCATGCTCATACTGTCTGTGGCAGTCGCACGGCTATTTGTTTCTGTTGATTGCAATTTAGTTACTTCTGTAATTTGCCCTCCGTTCTCATCGGCATATTTCTACTTTCAGCCCTCCTGCTGTGTTCTTCAGAACAGTTGACATGAAGGTTGCAGTCTCTGTCATACCACCTGCCAGGAGTTGTGCTTTATCTTCTCTCATTTTTACAAATTTAATTATTATAATCTGGATTGTTACAAGCATGAAGTATGCTTTATTATTCCTCTCTCTCTTTCTCCCACCTCCCTATTCTCCTGGTAGCTGCATAGCAACAGTCACCACTTAAGTAAATTCTGCCAACACCACCAACTTTATTTTCACATCATTTGATTATTCCAATAAGAACATCTCTGTTTTTCCAAAACACCTGTCATGTAAATACGAATTTATCATCCTATAAATCTGGGGGGGGAAAAGCAAATGTTGGAAATACACAGCAAGTCCGTCAGCATGATTGCAGCATTTTCTATCAGATACTACTTTATTTGTTAAAAATTTAACCCTTTAGGGGTTTGTTCTTCCCCAATAATTTACAGAGGAATAAATTGCACTATTATTCCTGATCAAATTGCAGGTTTCCTTAGAGTTCTGCAATCAAATTTTATCAGAAAAAAAAATCTGTGTGGGGAATTGCGGCCAGCTACTAGCAACCATCATTCTATAGCATAGCTCATTAAGGCATTACACGGCATCAAATTGCCTTCTGCTGATCATTATTATACGAATTACGTCGTCTTTGAATAATGGAGTACCGATGACATTTTTTGAACACTGGTAGACCTTCCATTGAATTGCTTACAGTGCATTACATCAAGTGTGACAGCAAAAGAAATGTGTGGTGCATGCTAGAATTTAACTTCGTTAGTGATATAAGAGGTCTCAATGGGCTACCTGGTGATTAATGTCGTAATAAAATAAAATGCTGTGCACTTAGGAAGCGGGAAAGTAACACTGAGCTAAAAAGAATCTACTAAAATGAATGTGTTGAAAGGAAATACTTCTTAAAAACTGCAGATGAAATGCCATGAAGTTTCATTAGAATTAATACATTAAATGGAACATTCATGTGGAATTAACTATGAAACAAAATGGGGTGGGAAAACAGAATGGAGAGAAAGACAAATCAAAGTGCAAATTTATGTACTGCTGAAGCAAAAGATTGTATAAAGGAAAAAATAGTACCGAATTAAATGGAGTGGGCTTCTCCATAAATTAATCAATGAAATAAAATTGCACATGGAACAGTTTTGTTGTGGCAGCCAGAGTGGGAAAGCAATAGCATAAAAATATAGTAAAAGTTTATGTACTGCTGAACTTAAGTAGTGGAAGAAAACAGGTTTCAGGTTATTCGATCCATTAAGTTCCTCTCTGTGATGGAGTATCTTGTGTTTTTCTCTCCAGTTGTATTTTTTTTTTACCAATTCTACTAAAATGTTTATCTATCTTTATTTTGAGTTCTGATCAGAGTTCTGTCTTTTATCTGTACAGGTCTTCTGTGTATTTCCAGCATTTTAGTTTCTGTTTTTAATTTCTAGCATTTACAATTTTTCCTCCTTTTTCTTTATATTATTATTTTAATGAGGTTTGGCTCATGAGTATGTTGATGGGAAATTATAGATGGTAAAATGTGATTATGATTCAGCAGGGCATATCTGTGGAGATTGATTATTATTAATCGACAACCTCCTACTTTAATTTATGCTATTCTGTTTTAGTGACAAGCAAGTGAGCGAAATTAGTATTTTCATATGATGTGCCAGCAGATTCTTTTCATCTTATGGGTGGTGGGTACATTATACAGTACTTTGAGGCGAGATGCTGGCGTTGTAAGGCTCCCTGTAGGGCTTTCGGAATTATGTTTGATTACTATTTTGATAGATTTGCTGTTTAGGGACTGTGCCTGTAATAGGAAAGATCAATGAGGAGATACCCCTCTTCGGGAAAACTATGTACTCTGGGAGGAGTTCCAGTCTGTATAAGCCTTGTCCTGAAGTATATACCTGTTTCATCAAAATAACAGATGTTTACTATGTTGTCAGAGGTAAGAAGTTAGGGCTTTGTTGATTACATTTCTAGACAGCAGAGCTGCCAGAGGGATTTTGTTATGACTTTGAAACCTAGTACTCAACAGTTTTTACAAGTGAGTGACATGAAAGAAGTAATTGTTGAAGGGCTGTTAATTTAAAAGAACACACCATTACATGTTGAAAATGTGTTCGCCATGTTCAAATTGTATTACATGAAATTATATGAAATTTAATTTGCCAGGTTTTTTTTTGAGGAAGTGGTGTGCCGTGATGTTAATTGCTAAAATTGCTTTGATGAGTTCCCCTGGTGTCTCGGCAAATTTTTGCAGTAAATAGCTGATCTGTGCACAACAAGAAGGTCCCAGCTTTGATTCCGGGTCTGTGCTTAATTAGTTTATTTCACTTGGGGCAGCAGTAAGAGTGCTGCAATTATCTTCTGTACTGCAGGATTAGGAAGGGGGAAATTGATCAGTGTTACTGCTCTTGTTTACTATCCAGTTATTCCTGCTGCAAACAAGTATGTGTAGACGTTGGGTGAGGACAGGATCAGGCTCGGACTGCGATTTTTTTTTTTCTCTCTTCCCCCCCGACCTTTATATGTCCACCTTGCTTTCATAGCTAACAACTAATTTAGCCTTTTAAAATCTTGTGTGTGTGTGTATTTTTTTAAATTGTTGGCTGCAGAGTCCAGATTCATAGGGGATAATTTTAGCTTTTGATAATAGTGTAAAACGCACGATATTGGCTTGGCCACCAGTTAAACACACCTCATGATTTTCGTTTCTGTCATGAGTGGACCTATCGAAGACCTTTTGTAAATTCATATATATTACATCTATTGCATGACCCTTGTCTACTCTTTCTGTTCAAAGAATTCAGTAAGGTTGGTCTGTTGTAGAATTACATAGAATATACAGCGGAGAAACAAGCCATTCGGCCCAACCAGTCCATGCTGATGTTTATGCTCCACTCGAGCCTCCTCCCATCCTTCCTCATGTAACTCTATCATTATAACCCTCTATTCCCTTCTCCCTCATATGCTTGTCTAGCCTCCCCTTAAATGCATCTGTACTCTTCGCCTCAACCACTCCCTATGGTAGTGAGTTCCACATTCTCACCACTCTCTGGGTAAAGAAATTTCTTCTGAATTCCCTATTTGATTTCTTGGTGATTATCTTATATTGATGGTATCTAGTTTTGCTCTTCCCCACTAGTGAAAACATACTCTCTGTGTCTACTCTATCAAAACCTTTCATAATTTAAAGACCTCAATTCGGTCATCCCTCAGCCTTCTCTTTTCAAGAGAAGAGAGACCCAGTCTGTTCATCCTTTCCTGATGGTCATAACCATACATTTCTGGTATCATCTTTGTGAATCTATTTTGCACCCTCTCCAGTGCCTCTATATCCTTTTTATAATATAGCGACCAGAACTGTACACAGAACTCCAAGTGTGGTCTAACGAAGGTTTGATACAAGTTTAGCATAACTTCTCTACTTTTCAATTCTATCCCTCTAGAAATAAACCCTAGTGCTTGTTTTTTTTTTATGGCCTTAGTAACCTGGGTCACTACTTTTAGTGATTTGTGTATTTGTACTCCCAGATCCCTTTGCTCCTCTGCCCCATTTAGATTCTTATTTTCTGAGTAATATGTGACCTCCTTATTTTTCTTACCAAAATGTAATACCTCACACTTATGTGTTGAAATTCATTTGCCAATTATTTGCCCATTCTGCAAGATTATTAATGTCTTATTGTAATTTGTTGCAGTCCTCCTCAGTATTGACTATTCCCTCCCCAATTTGGTGTCATCTGCAAAGTTAGAAATTGTGTTTTTGATTCCAAAGACTAAATCGTTAATATAAATTGTGAACAACAGTGGTCCCAGCACTGACCCTTGTGGGACCCCATTTTCCACCTTCTGCCACTGTGAATAGCTACCAATTGCCCCTAATCTTTGCTTTCTGTCTTCTAGCAAGCTAGCTTCCCTTTTGAAATCCGTGCTATTATATTTTTGGTTTCTATTTCTGTTCAATGTCCATGTTTAGAGAGAGTGTGTGACATTTATTATTTAATGATTGTAGAAAAATGTATATTTCACTGTTATACGGAAACTCTCTTTTAACCGGCACCCAAATAACCGGAAATCTCTCTTAACCGGCAAAATTCTTGAGTAGGTAACCGGGGTTTTCCTTCATCTCTCCTTTAAAAATAACTTTAAAAAAAACCCCGAGGCGTTTGCCTTGTATCGGAGCATGTAGATTGGGAGGGGAATGTGCAGCCTGGGTAGGTAGCGGACACGACAGATGGTCAGCTGGCGGTCCCCGGGGAGACGGAGCTCCGAATACAGGCGCATGTCAGTGTGTACGGGGCTCTCGTACGTTGGGAGATATAACTCTCCGTTATCCGGACTTTTTGATTAACCGGCACCACGCCGGTCCCGTCGGTGCCGGTTAATAAAGAGTTTCCTGTACTGGTTACTGTCCGTCTGCCGTATATAAATAAAAAACACTTATTGGTAATTGATTTGGAGGTAGGTGACAGAGAGTAGGGATAAAGGGAATGTACTCGGATTGGCAGAATGTGACAAGTAGTGTTCCCTAGGGATCTATATTGGGGCCTCAGCTTTTCGCCATATATAGCAATGACTTGGATGAAGGAATAAAATTGCATATCCAAGTTTGCAGATGACACTAAGTTAGGAGGCAAATTAAGTTGTGTGGATGGGAGGAGGAAGTTACAAAAGGACATAGACAAACTAAGTGAGTGGGCAAAACTGCAGCAGATGCAGAGTTCAAGGTGGGGAAGTGTGAGGTCATCCACGTTTTTCACACGAAGGGTAGTGAAAATGTGAATTCACTCCCCCAAAAGGCTGGATACCAGGTCAGTTGAAATTTTCAAGACTGAGGCTGACAGATTTTGAGTTAGGTAAAGGGTATCAAGGGATATGGAGTTGAGGTACAGATCAGCCATGATCTAATTGGCTGGTGGAACAGGCTTGAGGGGCTGATTGTCCTACTCCTGTTCCTAAATTCCTATGGTCAAAAGCCTGCATCTCGATTTGGTAAGAGTGTAAATCCAGTCCACGTTCGAACTGAGAGGAGAATTCAAATGGTGATGCATAGTATATTCTAGTAGCTGATGTATAGGTTAATGATTCTCTCTCATGACTCATCTAGATAATGGCCAGCAAAGGCTGCACTCCAGACCATAGCGGATATAAGGTCTGCTTACACGAGTGACCAGTAGCATTGAACAGAAGAAAATATCTAGTGTAATAATTCAAAAAAGTGATCATTCCAATGATCTAGAACAAAAATGGTATCTTCATTATGTTGAGACCAATTTTGTATTCTGCAGTTTATTTCTGGACTTTGCTTCTAAAGTGAAAGAAAGTTTAAAGTTTTTTTTAAATTCTTGTCCAGACATTAAAGCGGGATCATTATTCATATTAATGATTTAAATTTATTTTAGGAAAAAAAAATTCTGTTAACTGTTTGTTAACCATTTTGAAATATGTTTTGTCTTAAGTTTAAAAAATTTGTCTAGAAATGCAATTTCAAACACAAATCCAAGTATTAATATGAGCAATTATGTTAATTTTGAGGTGAGTGGAATAGCAGCTTTTTGAACACTGACGTATAGAAATACATTTTTGTTTGTCTATCAGAATATTTGCTGCGAATCTGGAAACTCTTCTTTCCCCTCCCCAGACAAAAATAAAAGCTCAAAACAATTGCAAAGCTCAATCACAGAACCTGAGCCCCATAGTATCCAGCTGTTTGCACCTCTGTCAAAAAAATAAAAAAGTTGAATGAGTGGAAGTCATTGAATCTGTCGACAAGGAACACTCATAATCACAGTATTGGACTTCGCCCTTCCAACCACCATCATATTCTGTAGTCCGTGGGTTTCCTAGGTTGTTGCCATGGTTAGGATGGAATAGATCCCTGTCAGAATTTTCTCCCTTTGTCAGAGGATTTCCTATAGATGTTGTTGGTTGCAGTAGCAATCTCTGGTTGCCCTGGACATAGGACCATGGTCTACTGTTTAGGTGGTCTGGTTAGCTATAATATTTGGTTGTGTACTTCAAGCTTTCTTTCAAGCTGAAGTTTTTGGCAGAACCCCCTGATGGAAAAGAACTGCAACAACTTGGAGTAGACTCTGCAGGAGGACTCTTAAGCGTCATCAAAAGAATTTGAAAGTTTTAGATGCACCAACTCCACAGGGATTTTCTCCCAGTTACAGCACAAAGCACTGTCAACACCATAAGTACTTGCATTCTGAGACTGCAGGGGATTGAATCAGGTTCCTAAAAACCAAAGTCCATGTCCCAACTAGCAAGGTGAGTACAAAAACTCCTAAGTCTGCTGGTTCCCTCAACATCACCACTATTATCACCAGCACTGGCTGGAGTCATACCTAGTACAAAGGAAGATAGTTGTGGTGGTCGAAGGTCAATCATCACAGCCCCAGGACATCGCTGCAGGAGTTCCTCAGGGCAGTGTCCTAGGCCCAAACATCTTCAGCTGCTTCGTCAATGAACTTCCCTCCAACATAAGGTCAGAAATGGGGATGTTCGCTGATGACTGCACAGTGTTCAGCGCCATTCACAACTCCTCAGATAATGAAGCAGTCCATGCCCGCATGCAACAAGACCTGGACGATGTTCAGGCTTGGGCTGATAAGTGGCAAGTAACATTCGCGCCACACAAGTGCCAGGCAATGACTATCTCCAACAAGCGAGAGTCTAACCACCACCCCTTGATATTCAACGGCATTACCATCGCCGAATCCCCTACCATCAACATCCTGGGGGGTCACCATTGACCAGAAACATAACTGGACCAGCCACATAAATACTGTGGCAACAAGAGCAGGTCAGAGGCTAGGTATCCTGCGGCGAGTGTCTCACCTCCTGACTCCCCAAAGCCTTTCCACCATCTACAAGGCACAAGTCAGGAGTGTGATGGAATACTCTCCACTTGCCTAGATGAGTGCAGCTCCAACAACACTCCAGAAGCTCGACACCATCCAGGACAAAGCAGCCCGCTTGATTGGCACCCCATCCAGCACCTTAAACATTCACTCCCTCCACCACCGACGTACCGTGGCTGCGGTGTGTACCATCTACAAGATGCACTGCAGCAACCCGCCAAGGCTTCTTCGGCAGCACCTCCCAAACCCGCGACCTCTTCCACCTAGAAGGACAAGGGCAGCAGGCGCATGGGAACATCATCACTTCCAGGTTCCCCTCCAAGTCACACGCCATCCTGACTTAGAAGTATATCGCTGATCCTTCATCGTCGCTGGGTCAAAATCCTGGAACTCCCTCCCTAACAGCACTGTGGGAGCACCTTCACCACACGGACTGCAGCGGTTCAAGAAGGCTGCTCACCACCACCTTCTCGAGGGCAATTAGGGATGGGCAATAAATGCTGGCCTTGCCAGCGACACCCACATCCCATAAACGAATAAAAAAAAGCATCAGTAGCTTTTTATTAATCTATGGAGAGCTTTGCTTCAGTTGCCTGAGCAAGAGAGACTATAGAATAGAGTTAACATTTATATTTATAGAGTTGGAATTGATCACTTACCCTAATCATCTGCTCAGATCAATTGCAGTACTCTTTCTGTGGCAAGGTAGCAATCAAATTATTTGGGCTTTTTATGTTTCGGCATAGGTTTTCTCTTTGCTGACTCCACAGTGCCTGAACATAGTAAAAGTCCCCATCTTTGTGGCTCCTGAAACGAGGGCTCTGCTCTCTTCTAAAATTTGAGGTGGGCGGGATTGGAAGAAAATTTGAAGTGGTTTATCTCTCTCGTATTATCCAGATAGTGCTCTCTCTGGCCCACAAACAGTGCTGTGAAGGCATTTACCTTCTCCCCAAAGCTGTCCTCGCCTCGCTTCAGCTGCCAGGTTTCCCACGGCCTGGGAAACCCGGCCGTCCACTGTAAAACCTGCAGGTTAAATCAGAGGCATCCAGCCTCATTAATATATTTAAATTGCCAACCTGCCTTCTGGGAACGGGTTGGCTGGCCACCCCCTTGTTCCGCCTCCATAAAACCCGAAAGTAGGCGGGTTGGGGTCGAGGTTCAGAATTTTAAAATTTTCACCCCCCACCCGCCTCCAACCCACCTGTGTGTGCTAAAATACCCCGCAGGATCTTTACCGGATGGGCTTCAAAACAGAAAATGTTACTTTAATAAGTAACACCAATTTTAAGAGTCTTCCAGTATACAAATGATAAAAGGCTTGTACAGGTGGGACCTGTACAGGCCGGACGGGTTGCACCTCAACAGAGCTGGGACCAGTGTCTTCGCCTGGGGGTGGGGGGGTTTGCTGGTGCTGTTGGGGAGGGTTTAAACTAATTTGGCAGGGGGATGGGCACCAGGATGTAGCATTAGAAAGGAGTAGAAAGGAGAAGCAAGGTGCACAAAGGTTTGGGAGAGACAGATAGCACTAGAATAAGAAATAGTATGGTATTCGGTGGGGTCAGACTAAGAGAGAATACAAGAAGGTCTAAGATAGGTTTATAGTGCATGTGTGTGAATGCACGAGGCATGGTAAATAAGGTTGGTGAGCTATAGGCGCAAATAGACATACGAGAATATGATGTTGTGGCAATAACAGAGACCTGGCTCAAAAAAGGGCAGGATTAACATATCAAAATTTGCAGATGATACAAAGATGGGAGGGAAAGTAGTGAGTGAGGAGGACATAAAAAACCTGCAAGGGGACATAGACAGGCTAAGTAAGTGGGCAGAGATTTGGCAGATGGAATACAACACTGGAAAGTGTGAGGTGATGCACTTTGGCAGGAAAAATCCTAGAGCAATTTATTATCTTAATGGCAAGAAACTGGAGAGTACTGAAGTGCAAAGGGATCTGGGGGTCCTGGTGCACGAAACTCAAAAGGTTAGTATGCAGGTGCAGCAAGTGATTAAGAAGGCAAATGGAATGTTGGCTTTCATTGCTAGGGGGATAGAATATAAAAATAGGGAGGTATTGCTTCAGTTGTACAAGGTATTGGTGAGACCGCACCTGGAATACTGCATACAGTTTTGGTGTCCTTACTTAAGGAAAGACATCCTTGCTCTCGAGGCAGTGCAAAAAAGGTTCACTCGGTTAATCCCGGGGATGAGGGGGTGGTCATATGAGGAGAGGTTGGGTAGATTGGGACTCTACTCATTGGAGTTCAGAAGAATGAGAGGCGATCTTATTGAAACATATAAGATTGTGAAGGGGTTGGATCGGGTGGATGCGGGGAGGATGTTCCCGATGACGGGTGAGACGAGAACTAGGGGACATAGTCTTAGAATAAGGGGCTGCTCTTTCAAAACTGAGATGAGGAGGAACTACTTCACTCAGAGGGTGGTAGGTCCATGGAATATGCTGCCACAAAAAGCTGTAGAAGCTACAACATTAATTAAATTTAAAACAGAAATAGACAGTTTCCTAGAAGTAAAGGGCATTAAGGGTTACGGGGAGCGGGCAGGAATTTGGACATGA
Organism: Squalus acanthias; assembly: GCA_030390025.1. Lineage (NCBI taxonomy): Eukaryota > Metazoa > Chordata > Chondrichthyes > Squaliformes > Squalidae > Squalus > Squalus acanthias. The sequence goes on from CM059439.1 coordinate 84,184,926, forward strand.
GTCTAGGTTCGGATCGGTCATGGCCCTGTGGGTAGTGGAGCGGGCCCAGGGACTGTGTAGCCTGATTCTGCTCCTATTTCGTGTGTGCAATTCTGTTAGATGCAGGAGATGGTTCTGTGATAGATAGTAGATTGGCGGTTAGGATCAGATCAGCCATGATCTTATTGAATGGCGGAGCAGGCTCGAGGGGCCGATTGGCCTACTCCTGCTCCTATTTCTTATGTTCTTATGTTATGATTGGGTACTAAATATTCCTGGATATAAGGTGTTCAGGAAAGATAGGAAAGGAAAGAAAGGAGGTGGGGTGGCAGTATTGATTAAGGAGAATATTTCAGTGCTGGCGAGAGAGGATGTCCTGGAGGGGTCAAGGACAGAATCTATTTGGTTAGAGTTGAGAAACAATAGAGGTGCCATTACACTACTGGGTGTATTCTATAGGCCACCAAGTAGTGGGAAGGATATAGAGGAGCAAATTTGCAGGAAAATTAGAGAGGTGCAAGAACTATAGAGTAGTGATAATGGTGGACTTCAACGATCCTAATATAGACTGGGATAGTAATAGTGTAAAGGACAGAGAGGGGGAAGAATTTCTTAAGTGTGTTCAAGAGAACTTTCTTGATCAGTACGTTTCCAGCCCAACAAGGAAGCAGGCATTGCTGGATCTGGTTCTAGGGAATGAGGTGGGTCAAGTAGAGCAAGTGTCAGTAGGTGAACATTTAGGGAACAGCGATCACAGTATCATAAGGTTTAGACTAGCTATGGAAAAGGACAGGGAGCAATCTAGAGTAAAAATACTTAATTGGAGGAAAGCCAATTTCCGTGGGTTGCGAATGGATCTGGCCCAGGTAAATTGGAATCAAAGATTGGCAGGCAAAACTGTAATCAAACAATGGGCTGCCTTTAAAGAGGAGATGGTTTGGGTACAGTCGAGGTGCAGTCACACAAGGGAGAAAGGTAGGGCAACTAAAGTCAGAGCTCCCTGGATGACGAAAGAGATAGAGAGTAAGATGAATCAGAAAAAGGGGACGTATGACAGATGTCAGGTTGAGAATACAAGTGAGAACCAGGCTGAATATAGAAAGTTCAGAGAGGAAGTGAAAAAGGAAATAAGAGGGGCAAAGAGAGAGTATGAGAATAGATTGGCAGCTAACATAAAAGGGAATCCAAAAGCCATCTTTAGGCATATAAATAGTAAACGAGTAGTAAGAAATGGGGTGGGAACGATTCAGGACCAAAATGGAGACCTATGCATGGAGGTAGAGGGCATGGCTGAGGTACTAAATGAGTACTTTGCATCTGTCTTTACCAAGGAAGAAGATGCTGCCAAAGTCATAGTGAAAGAGGAGGTAGTTGAGATACTGGATGGTATAAAAATTGATGAGGAGGTACTAGAAAGGCTGGCTGTACTTAAAGTAGATAAGTCACCAGGACCGGATGGGATGCATCCAAGGATGCTGAGGGAAGTAAAGGTGGAAATTGCGGAGGTACTGGCCATAATCTTCCAATCCTTCTTGGATACGGGGCTGGTGCCAGAGGACTGGAGAATTGCAAATGTTACACCCTTGTTCAAAAAAGGGTGTAAGGATAAACCCAGCAGCCAGTCAGTTTAACCTCAGTAGTGGGGAAGCTTTTAGAAACGATAATCCGGGACAAAATTAACAGTCACTTGGACAAGTATGGATTAATTGAGGAAAGCCAGCATGGAGTTGTTAAAGACAAATCGTGTTTAACTAACTTGATTGAGTTTTTTGATGAGGTAACAGAGGGGGTTGGTGAGGGCAATGCGTTGATGTGGTGTCCATGGTCTTCCAAAAGGCGTTCGATAAAGTGCCACATAATAGGCTTGCCAGCAAAGTTGAAGCCCATGGAATAAAAGGGTCAGTGGCAGCATGGTACGAAATTGGCTAAGTGACAGGAAACAGAGAGTAGTGGTGAACGGTTGTTTTTCGGACTGGAGGAAGGTATACAGTGCTGTTACCCAGGGGTCGGTACTAGGACCACTGCTTTTCTTGATATATATTAATGACTTAGACTTGGGTGTACAGGGCACAATTTCAAAATTTGCAGATGACACAAAACTTGGAAGTATAGTGAACAGTGAGGAGGATAGTGATAGACTTCAAGAGGACATAGACAGGCTGGTGGAATGGGCGAACACGTGGCAGATGAAATTTAACGCAGAAAAGTGCGAAGTGATACATTTTGGTAGGAATAACGAGGAGAGGCAATATAAACTAAATGGTACAATTCTAAAGGGGGTGCATGAACAGAGAGACCTGGGGGTATTTGTGCACAAATCATTGAAGGTGGCAGGGCAGGTTGAGAAAGTGGTTAAAAAAGCATACAGGATCCTGGGCTTCATAAATAGAGAGGTCGCACAACACCAGGTTATAGTCCAACAGTTTTATTTGAAATCACAAGCTTTCGGAGTTACTACTCCTTCGTCGGGTGAAGTAAAGAGATACAGAATCGCCAAAGTATATATAGATAGAGAACAATGCATGTGTACCTAGACGCATAGAGTACAAAAGCAATTCTGGGCACTGCACTTTAGGAAGGATGCGAAGGCCTTAGAGAGGATGCAGATAAGATTTACGAGAATGATTCCAGGGATGAGGGACTTCAGTTACGTGGATAGACTGGAGAAGCTGGGGTTGTTCTCCTTTGAGCAGAGAAGGTTGAGAGGAGATTTGATAGAGGTGTTCAAAATCATGAGGGCTCTCGACAGAGTAGATAGAGAGAAACTGTTCCCATTGGCGGAAGGGCCTAGAACCAGAGAACACAGATTTAAGGTAGAAGAACCAAAGGCAACATGAGGAAAAACTTTTTCACGCAGCGAGTGGTTAGGATCTGGAATTCACTGCCTGAAAGGGTGGTGGAAGCAGATTCAATTGTGGCTTTCAAAAGGGAATTGGAGAAAAAAATTGCAGGGCTACGGGGAAAGGGCGGGGGAGTGGGACTAGCTGAAGTGCTCTTGCAGAGAGCCGGCACGGGCTCGACTGGCCGAATGGCCTCCTTTTGTGCTGTAACCATTCTATGATTCTATGATCACTTGAGGCAGAAATCTGTGAAACCCCAAAAGCTTGTGTTTAGTCTGTTAAGTTGGTCCAAGAGAAGTTACCATACAGATACATTTAATGTGCTCAACTGCGGTAATGTGTGTATTAGCCTAGATCCTGTTGTATTCATTACAGGAGCTGAACGTGTTTTAATAGTAATGTGATGTGATTCTGCCTAGTAGATGTAGCTATCTCTCTCTTAAATTTGCTAAGTTCAGAAAATGCATAAACTAGCACTGGAGCTGCATCAGCAATAAGGAGACCCACGGTACCAATCCGCTATAAAAGCATTGTAGTTTTAGCTCCTGTATTATCTTGCAATTTCACAATAGGCTTTTGTGTCATCATTGCTAAACCTTAAAGTGTTGGATCAGAACTGACTGATAAATCTGCTCACCAAACCTAGTGCATGTTTTTTGTTGACTGATCCCTCCTTACAGCCGTGATAGGAATTTAAGATGACAAGTTGAATCCTTTTAATGGTTTAGTTTTGTATGGGAATAAAATGATTCTGCACTGAAGATAACCTTCCTTGTCTGTATTCTTTCACCCAGGATTTTGGGATTGCGCCGTGCTCCAGTGGTTGTCGGGAGATATGTGAACTTGCATACCGAGATAAAACCAGTTGCCTCTGAGCAGCTTCTGAGCACCTTCCTCACACTAGGTATGTGCCCCATTTTGAGCATGTAGTATTAATCTCAGATAATTACTGCTGTTTCTTCCACAATAACCTACATATTTCATGCCTTCACTGTGGGAGTACCTTCACAACAAGGACTACAGCGGTTCAAGAAGGCGGCTGACCACCACCTTCTCGAGGGCAATTAGGGTTGGGCAATAAACGCCGGCCTTGTCAGTGACGCCCATATCCCAGAAACGAATAAAAAGATATATACAGGAAGGACTTTTTTATTTACGTTGTAGCATACAAATTGGACTGAACCGCTCTGATAGCTGGGGGGGACCAGAGTTTTCCTATTTTTGTTTTGTTTTGAATCTGCTCTGAATGTTAGGTTGTGAAAGTTGAGAGTTTATTTTGAGGTCAAGAAATACCATCCATGCCTGTCTCCTTAAGCAAATAGTCATTCTGAAAGATTCCGAGGAGTTAGCTTTTAAACTTACTCCTAAATCTTTTATCCTGCCAAATCAACCAACTGGCAGCCTTTCTTTTAGAATCGAATCACGGTTGAGGCATAATATAATGTCAAATTAATCTAGCAAACATGGTAATAAATCATCACGAATGAGGGCTTATGAAAGAGCCATTAGGGACATAGTGTAATTCAATGTCCATATGCTCCTCCATCTGATTGTGAAATCTTGCATAGTGTATAAAGAAATGAGCTCGGCTAAGTCTGCACAGTTGTTTTCATCCATTTTTAACATCCACCAGATGTTACTGTAGCTGGTATTTCAGAAGATAATCCGGGTATAAAAAGCTAAGTACATGTTGAACCCCATTGGATGTGGGGTTTTCTACATGTACTGAAAATCATGTCTGGGGCAACCTGTTCTGTATCCAAGCCCACGACTAGAGGTGCATAAAGACATAGAACATTGGAATGAGGCACACTCTGGTTCCTTTTCAGAAAACCACGTAACTCTTTTGAGAATTGACTAATTTGGAACAATTTCACAGGAGGGAGGCTGCCTTTACTCTCTAAAGGGCTAGCTCTTACGCAGTTGCTTTTATTTTGCAGCCAGGTGAGAATGATGGAAAATATTGGTGCAAACCAGCTATAGGATTGAGAGACAGGTTGGGGCGGGTGGCGGGGTGTTGGCCATTGTATTTTTTTTTACCGGATCCAATACTCATTCCAAATATAAAAGAAGTAATTTACTGAGTTGTAAGAATACTGGACAGTACAAGATCCATGTTTTGGTGCCATTCTGATTCCACAATAGCTTGTGATGCACTGGGTTTCTATCAATAATCTCTCTGGTCCAGAATTTTAAAAAGATGTCAAAAAGAAAAATACTGCGGATGCTGGAAATCTGAAGTAAAAACAGAAAGTGCTGGGAGTACTCAGCAGGTCAGGCAGCATCTGTGAAGAGAGAAACCGAGCTGATGTTTCAGGTCAATGACGTTTCATCAGAACTGAATGTTAGAGATGAACTGCTTTTCAGTAAGTACAGAGCCGGGGAAAAGGCGTCAGGAAAATAAAATAAAAAGGGAAGAGGTCTGTGTTAGGGTGAAGTGCAGAAGTGATTAAATGACAAAAGTGATAGTGCAAGGTTAAAGGAGTTGATAATGAGACAAGTATAGAAACAAAAAATGGGAGCAGTGGAGGTATAAATGGTTATAGCAGAGTGGGAGGGAAGCATGGAAAATCTGGCAAAGAGAAGATTCCCGTGGCCCAAAAATGAGGTGAAAGAACAACAGGTAGACCTCGGGTACGGACCACCCCGCCAGTCGTAGGTGATCCCCACCCCAAGGGCCGGCCCACACCTCCTCCACTCCCAGTGCAGCCATCCTCCATTACCAGCACTTGCTGTCCGAGTGAAAATGGGATTGTTGAATTCAATGTTAAGGCCACAAGGCTGTATAATGCCGAGAAGAAAGAGGAGATGCTGTTCCTCAAGCTTGCATTGAGCTTCATTGGAACCATGTCGGAAGCCAATGTCATAGTGGGATGGAGAATTAAAGTGGCAAGTGACCGGAAGCTCTGGGTCACGCTTGCGGATTGAATGGAGGTGTTCAGCAAAGCGATCACCCAATCTGTGTTTGGTGGTCACAATATAGAGGAGATGAGCAGCAAACACAGTATACTAAGTTAGAAATACAAGTAAATCGCTGTTTTCACCCAGAAGGGGTGTTTGGGGCGCTGGACGGTGGGAACGAAGGAGGTGAAAGGGCAGGTGTTGCATGGGAAGGTGCGGGGAAGGGTAGCAGGTTTTGGGAAAGAGTGCAACAGGGTGTAGTGGAGGTAATGATCCCTTTGGAATGCTGAAAAGGGAGACATAGGTAAGATGTGTTTGGTGGTGGCGTTGTGCTGGAGGTGACAGAAATTATCCGTTTAATGTGGAGGCTGGTAGGGTGGAAGATTTACCAGAATTATGAAGCCTGTTCAGAGTTTGAGAGCAGGGCCAGCTTATGAGCATTTAATCCCCTGCAAAGAAACCCTTCATACCACATTGGCCTACCTTGATCCTCCCTGCAGACACCTTACGTTCTGACTTCTCTGAGTTCAGGTTACTAATTTAAGTTGGAATGCCAATGAACAGGAACATCATCAAGGCAGCACAAATGAACCTTTGTGGATGAGCCACCCTGTCAGCTCCGTTCTTTTAGAGATTAGAAAAATTATTAACTGAGGATCCTGCTCTCCAAAGCTGTTTATAATTGGCTTCCAGTTCATATCCTTAGCCAAGTGAGATCTGGCTTCAGCTGGAAGGATTGCACATACTGCTGTGGTGTCTTCAGTGTTGACCAGCAGCACTCCCCAAAAGTGCAGGACCATCAGCTGTTTGTGTTGGCCAAAATTAGCAGCTGCTTCAACTCCATACTGGAGAAGAACTTTCAGTCCGAGAACTCTATGAGCTGATCCTGTGACATAATGCAAGATCTGCTCCTTTGCATAATATCAGTTTCCCTGGTGTACAACACATGACACAAAAGCTAGTCACGTGTACTGTTGCTGAGAAGTAGAAATGCTGCAGCAAAACCAGGTATCCCTTCTTAAGTGTAGTATGAGAGTAGCCTGTATGGAAGTAACGGAGTGAATGCCACTCACCTGTGACCAGATCCTGGGAGCATGTGAGAAAGAAATTTGCTGGTCTCCAAAAGAATTCTAGGTACAAATGCTATGCCCAAAGCCAATACAAGGTACCTGCATGTACCATGTTCACAAAATCACATAAAAATGGCTGACGGCTGGGGTCCTCTTCTGCCAATGATTTGCCCGTTCCATGGCAGTGACCCATTGCAGGGTGAGGTTGTAAAAGGACAATCAGGTTGTAGTTATTGTGGATATGTAGATCTGACTGCTGCTTCCTCTAATCTTCCTCCTTCAGAACGAGATGATAGAGAATGATGGCCAGTGGGAAACCATAGTTCATAGTTAGGTAGTGTTCAATTACAGTTCCTTTGGTTAATAAAGGATGCTATCTGTCCCCTCGAGGGACAAATATCATACTTTGTAAGCAAGATCGCGAGTATGTTGCCTACCTGGTGCCAGGGTGAGGGACATCACGAACCGGCTTGAAAGGATATTGGAGAGGGAGGAGAAGGAGCCAGTAGTTGTGGTCCATGTTGAGACCAACAACATAGGGAAGAGTAGGCAAGAGGTCCTGTTTGGGAAGTACCAGGAGCTAAATTAAAGAACAGGATCTCAAGGGTTATAATCTCTGGATTATTACCTGAGCCACATACAAATTGGCGAAGGGATAAGATGATTAGGGAAGCGAACACATGGCTAAAGGAGTGGTGTGGGAAAGAGGGGTTCCATTTCATGGGGCACTGGCACCAGTATTGGGACAGGAAGAAAGTGTACCATTGGGACAGAGTCCACCTGAACCGGTCTGGGACCAGGGTCCTAGCGGAAAGGATAAATAGGGCGGTCACAAGGACTTTAAACTATGGCGGGGGAGGGCTCAGGTGGAAATTCTAGTACAAATAGTAGTTCAAAAACAAACGAAAGGGAAGAGAGTAGAGTAACAGTCAGAAATTGTGCTTTAGGCACTACATGTAAAGGGAAAACTAAAAGATGTAAAGTGATTAAACCAGGAGAGAGAAATAAGAAACAAATGAGTAAAACATTAGAGCTGAAGGCAGGCTAGGGTGTGTGACCCAAATAAGCGTTTTTTATACAAACGCACGAAGTATAAGGAATAAATTGAATGAACTGAGGCGCAAATTCAAATTGGAGGGTATGACATGGTAGCCATTACTGAGACATGGCTGCAAGACGGTCAGGACTGGGAACTAAATATACCAGGTTATAAGGTCTATAGGAAAGATAGGGAAAATGGTAGAGGGGGAGGAGTAGCCTTAGTGATTAAAGATGAAATCAATTCAATGATAAGAGAGGATATAACAAGAGGTAAGCAGGTAGTGGAGACTTTATGGGTAGAATTAAGCAATAGGAAAGGATTTAAGACTGTAGTGGGAGTTGTGTATAGGCCCCCTGGTAGCAGCTGTGAAGTGCTAGATTGTATAAATGCAGAGATTAGACAAGTGTGTAGCAAAGGCAGAGTGGTTTTAATGGGGGATTTTAACTTTCATATAGATTGGGATAAGAAGACTAGCACCTGTCAGAAAGATAGTGACTTTCTTGAGTGTGTCTGGGATAGTTTTCTACAACAATATGTCCTAGAGGCAACAAGGGGACATGCCATATTAGATTTAGTAATGAGTAATGAGCCAGATTTAGTTATCAGCCTAACTGTGCGTGAACATTTATCCAATAGCGATCATAACATGATCGAGTTCAAGGTAGCATTTGAAAGGGAAAAATGCGAAACTAAGACTCTAGATTTGGGTACCACTGACTTCAACGGGCTGAGACAGAGACTGTCCAAAGTAAACTGAGCAAATCTGTTAATAGGTAAAATGACAGAAGATCAGTGGGAGATGTTCAAAAAAGAATTCAAGATGATACAGAACCAGTTTTTACCACTGAGGGGCAAGAACTCTACTTGCCAAAAAAAACAGCCATGAACGACTAAAGAGGTGAGGGACAGCAAAAAACTACAAGAAAAAGCATACAAGAATACAAAAAATAGCACAGATCCTGGTGAATGGGAAAGATACAAAGAACAGCAAAGGGTCACAAAACAGACAGTAAGAGCTACAAAAAGGGAGTATGAAAAGAAATTGCGTCAGCTGTGGCTCAGTTGGAAGTACTCTCGTCTGAGTCAGAGGTTGTGGGTTCAAGTCCCAGTCTAGAGACTTGAGCACGAAAATCTAGGCTGACACTCCAGTGCAGTACTGAGGGAGTGCTGCACTGTCGGAGGTGCCGTCTTTCGGATAAGACGTTAAACCGAAACCCCTTCTCTCTCAGGTGGACGTAAAAGATCCCATGGCACTATTTCGAAGGAGAGCAGGGGAGTTATTCCCGGTGTCCTGGCCAATATTTATCCCTCAATCAACATAACAAAAACAGATTATCTGGTCATTATCACATTGCTGTTTGTGGGAACTTGCTGTGCGCAATTGGCTGCCGTGCTTCCTACATTACAACACTGACTACACTTCAAAAGTACTTCATTGGCTATAAAGCGCTTTGGGATGTCCGGAGGTCGTGAAAGGCACTATATAAATACAAGTCTTTCTTTCAAATTCAACACAGAATTTTTACAATTATATTAGGAAAAAGAGGGTAGTTGGCCCCGTAAGGAAATGGCGGACATGTTGAATAATTACTTTGCGTCAATATTTACAGTAGAGGAAGAGGATAGCATGGCAGAAATCCCAAAGAAACTAAGATTGAATCAGGGACAGGGACTCAATAAAATTAACCTAAGTAAAATAATAGTAATCAACAAAATAATGGCACTAAGGAGTGACAAATCCCCAGGACCAGATGGTTTCCATCCCAGGGTTTTAAAGGAAGTAGGTGAGTACATTGTAGATGCCCTAACTATAATCTTCCAAAGTTCTCTTGATTCAGGAGCCATTCCTTTAGACTGAAAAATTGCAAAGTCCTCCGCTATTTAAGAATGGCAAGGGCAGGAAACCAGAGAATTATAGTCCAGTTAGCCTAACATCTGTTGTCGGGAAATTGCCAGAGTCTATAATTAAGGATAGGGTGACTGAACACCTCAAATTTTCAGTTGATGAGAGAGAGCCAGCATGGATTTGTGAAAGGTAGGTCATGCCTGACAAACCTGATTGAATTTTTTGAGGAGGAGACTAAAGTAGTGGACAGGGAAATGTCTATGGATGTTACTTATATGGACATCTAAAAGGCATTTGATAAAGTCCCTCATAAGACACTGTTAACTAAGGTAGAAGTCCACGGAATTGAGGGTAAATTATTGACCTGCTTAAGAAAATGGCTGAGCGGCAGGAGACAGGCAGTAGTGATAATGGGGAGGTACACAAATTGGCAGGTGACTTGTGGTGTCCTGCAGGAATCTGTGTTGGGGCTCAACTATTCACAGTATTAACGACTTAGATGATGGCATAGAAAGTCATGTATCCAAATTTGCCGATGACACGAAGATAGGCGGCATTGTAGGCAGTGTAGATGAAAGCATAAAATTACAAAGGGTTAGCGACAGATTAAGTGAATGGGCAAAACTGTGGCAAATGGATTTCATTGTTGGCAAATGAGGTCATCCAGTTTGGACCTAAAAAGGATAGAACAGGGTACTTTCTAAATGGTGAAAAGCTAAAAACAATGGAGGTCCAAAGAGACTTGGGGTTCCAGGTACATAGATCATTAAAATGTCATGAACAGGTACAGAAAATAATCAAAAAGGCTAATGGGATGCTGGCCTTTATATCTAGAGGAATAGAATACAAGGGGGTAGAAGTTATGCTGCAGCTATACAAAACCCTGGTTAGACCACACCTGGAGTACTGTGAGCAGTTCTGGGCACCACACCTTAGGAAGGATATATTGGCCTTGGAGGGAGTGCAGCGTAGGTTTACCAGAATGATACCCGGACTTCAAGGTTAAGTTACGAGGAGAGATAACATAAATTAGGGTTGTATTCCTGAGAAATTAGAAGGTTAAGGGGTGATCTGATTGACGTTTTCAAGATATTAAGGGGAACAGATAGAGAGAAACTATTTCCGCTGGTTGGAGATTCTAGGACTAAGGGGCAGAGCCAAACCTTTCAGGAGTGAAATTAGGAAACACTTCTACACTCGAAGGGTGGTAGAAGTTTGGAACTCTCTTCCGCAAACGGCAATTAATTTTAAATCTCAGATTGATAGCTTTTTGTTAACCAAAGATATTAAGGGATATGGGCCAAAGGCGGGTATATGGAGTTAGGTCGCAGATCAGCCATGATCTCATTGAATGGTGGAATAGGCTCGAGGGGCTCAATGGCCTACTCCTGTTCCTATGTTCCTAATACCCACAGATGGCAGATGCGGTTGCAGCTTTAAGAAGGTGTGACTAGCCGCAGTAGTGAAACCCAAGGACAGCACGCAGCTATTTGATGCAACTTCCAAGCAGACTCCCCTTTAAGGAATAGAAATGAAAATGAAAAGGCCAATCATGTAACACCTGTATTATCTGGGTGCTGAGCTCCATAGCACTGTTTAGGCGCTGAAACTGCATTATGCAGCACTGTTGACTAATGGAGATGTTATTGGATTAGCAACCCACAGCTTGAGGGTTCAAATCCCACCATGGTAATTTGTGAAATTGAAATTGATTTTACTAAATGTCGCAGGTTGTGAAAAGATTGTCATTACAAACACAACTGGTTCACTAATGTCTATTAGAGGAAGGGAACCTGCCACCCCTATCTAGTCTGAAACAAAAAGCAAAATACTGCGGATGCTGGAAATCTGAAATAAAAACAGAAAATACTGGAAATACTCAGCAGGTTAGGCAACATCTGTAGAAAGAGAAACGGGAGTTAACGTTTCAGGTCGATGACCTTTCATCAGAAATGGAAAAAGTTAGAGGTGCAACTGGTTTTAAGCGAGTACAGAGACGGAGAGGGGAGGAAAGAACAAAAGGGAAGATGTGTGATAGGGTGGAAGGCAGGAGTGATTAAATGTCAAAAGGGATGATGGTGCAAGGCAAAAGGAGATGGTAATGGGAAAAGTAAAGAAATAAAAGATGGGTCTAGAGGAGCCTTAAATGACAAAAGCAGATCATTACCAGCAGTTGCTGTCCGAAAAAATGGGAGCAGTGGTTATGATCTGAAATTGTTGAACTCAGTGTTCAGTCCAGAAGGCTGTAAAGTGCCTAATCGAAAGATGAGGTGCTGTTCCTTGAGCTTCTGTTGAGCATCATTAGAACAGTGTAGGAGGCCAAGGTCAGAGTGGGAGTGGGACGGAGAATTAAAATGACAAGCATCTGGAAGTCCAGGATCATGCTTGCAGACTGAATGAAAGTGTTCCGCAAAGCAATCACCTAATCTGCGTTTGGTCTCCCCAATGTAGAGGAAACCGCATCATGAGCAGTGAATACAGTATACTAAATTGAAAGAAGTACAAGTAAATCGCTGTTTCACCTGGACGGAGGGTTTGGGGCCTGAGAGTTTGGGAAGGGAGGAGGTAAAAGGGCAGGTGTTGCATCTCCTGCACTTGCATGGGAAGGGGAGTGGGTGTTGGGGGAGATAGAGGAGTGGACCAGGGTGTCACAGAGGGAACAGTCCCTTCGGAATGCTGACGGGGAGGGGAGAGGAAGATGTGTTTGGTGGTGGCATCACGCTGGAGTTGGCAGAAATGGCGGAGGATGATCGTTGAATGTGGAAGCTATTGTGGTTTTGGGAGGGAGGGGAAGGTTTGAGAGCAGAAGTGTGGGAAATGGGATGGACACGGTCGAGAGCCCTGTCAACCACAATGCAATCCTCAGTTGAGGAAAAAGGAAGACATATTAGAAGGACAGTTATGGAAGGTGGCATCGTCAGAACAGATGCGATGGAGATGGAGAAACTGGGAGAATGGAATATAGTCCTTACAGGAAGTGGGGTGGGAGGAAGTGTAATCAAGGTAGCTGTGGGAGTCAGTGGGCACAGTCTTATCTGGTCTGACCTACATGTGACTCCAATCCCACACTACATGGTTGACTCTTAATGCCTTCAGATCAAAAAGAATGGACAATAAATACTGCCTTGTAAATAGTATCTAATATTTTTTGAAGTGGCGCATATGCCTGGTGCTCAGCCTTCAGGTGCTTCTCCGCTCTATTATCCCATAGACATAGTGGGGCTCAGTGCTCAATGCCCAATAATATTCACCTGATGCACTTTAGTGCTATGGGCAGTAAGCATTGAATTATCAGGGGCTATATGCTCAATATACCCTCCAAATGAGACTGGTGTCCTTGCAGACTCATTCATGTTAACCTATTTTCAGGCTACTGTGGATAATATTCAATCAGTTAATTCTTGTAAAAAAAAAAACAAGCTATTGTCGATCCTGATGTAATGTTTGAGTCTACAGCTCAAGGCTGGTTATCTGGATCAGGATATTAGATTCTCACAATTGGCCTGCAGTCTAAATTCTTAACCCGTCACAAAAGCAAAATTAATAAATTGAGCTGTATAACACATTGCACCGTATTATTTGTTAACCACTAAGCTACTGAGGAACTTTGAAGCCCCATCCTACTTGTGCCATGGCCTGATGCAATATGCACAGCACTTTTCTCGGTATTGTACACAAGGTAGCTACGTGGAATAATTTGTGGGTTTTTTCTACCACTGTTGTCTTGCTGTGACTATGCTAATTTGGAGCACAATTGCATCGAACCCACAACAACTGTTTATATTATTTGCTTGTAATTCCTCTGGGTCGATTAGGCTTATATTCGCTAGAGTTTAGAAGAATGAGAGGGGATCTCATTGAAACTTATAAAATTCTAACAGGACTAGACAGACTAGATGCAGGAAGGATGTTCCCGATGGCGGGGGAGTCCAGAACCAGAGGTCACAGTCTAAGGATAAGGGGTAAGCCATTTAGGACTGAGATGAGGAGGAATATCTTCACCCAGAGAGTGGTGAACCTGTGGAATTCTCTACCACACAAGGCAGTTGAGGCCAATTCATTAAATATATTCAAGAAGGAGATAGATATATTTCTTAAGGCTAAAGGGATCAAGGGATATGGGGAGAAAGCCGGGACAGGGTACTGAATTTGGATGATCAGCCATGATCTCATTGAATGGCGGAACAGGCTCGAGGGGCCGAATGGCCTGCTCCTGCTCCTATCTTCTATGTTTCTATGTACGTGAAGGAATCTTCAGAGGGGGGTGCTCCTCTGCTCCAGAGAGGACCATCTTTTCTCCAGCACCATCTGCAGCAGTATCTCCAAAGCTGCATCCTGGCAAGATGCCACTCATTCTGGTTTTGTTGCAGCCTCTTCTACCCCTCAGTAACAGCACAGCTGTGAGGCAATCGGCAGCCCCTTGGCTTGACGTGCCAGAAGGACTGTCATTACGCAAATGATCTAACTTCACATTATAGAGTACAGGAAACTCTTTATTAACCGGGACCGGCGTGGTGCCGGTTTATCGAAAGTACCGGATAACGGAGAGTTATATCTACCGAGGCTATTTTTAACAAAGAAAAATAAATAAATAAAGAAATGTGCAGTATACTTCCGACAGCGCCAGGAGGCCGTGTAGTGGCACTTTTGAAAACTACCCCTACTGACTAAATCGGCGTACTCGGACTCAGGATCGGCAACATTGCCGGTTATTTGAGAGGAGTTTTCGGAGGATGATTTTTGCCGGTTAAGCAAGAATTCCGGATATTTGGGTGCCGGATAAACAAAAGTTTCCTGTACTAGTTTATCTATATTCTTCCTCAAGTTTAACTTCATGTGCAAATGTTTATACTCAGCTCTTTGTGACCTGATACACATTGGAACGGGTCATTTTTATGTATGTGTTGAAACTTTTTGTTGTTTTAACTCGAGTCTCTTTGCTACAATCAGGAACTGAGATTTGATTCCAAAACAAAACTTTGAGTATAGTGGGAATGAGGAAGATCAAATGAGCAAGATGACAGAATCCAGTGGTTTTTCCAGTGTTCAAGGGCAGAGTTTTTAATTGTATGCGGAGGTTGAATTATAGTCAAAGACTGAGGAAAATAGTGCCTATAGTAGTAGAAAATCAATTATTCTCTTGTCACTTCAGTACAGCTAAGCATAAAGACAGATTTTTTTAAATGCTTTGATTGGTTTGGGACCAATGAAACCCATGCAGAAACGTTTACAAGCGAGAAGCAGTGGCATAGAGATTGCACAATTGTAACAAGATGTACATTTTGTAATTTGCTCACAGTTTTTACCGAACTTAAGTCTTTCACTGCACGGCTCTTTACAGCCTCGCCAGTCAGGTGCAAACGTGTTGATGACTACCACTAACTGAGATAGCGCATGCAGTCCCTCCAGTTTTCAGCATCCATCACTGAAAACCAAGAGGCTATTCTTAATTGTTTCACCTTGATCAGATCTGAAGAAAATTATATTCTACTGGAGTGAAGCTTTTTTTTTTTGCATTCTTGCTCCTTTGTTGCTTCTACGATTGTTCATTTAAATGGTAAAAGAACTCCACTGGTACTGTGGGGTGCTTTAAAGAAAACTGTTGATTTTCTGGATTTGTCTTAGTGAATTATTTTACTGTTTCAGGTAACAATAGCTGCTTCTATGGAAAATGCTACTACTGCAGGGAATCAGAACCAGCCTGTGCTGATGGGCATACAATGGAAGGATCTGTCACACTATGGCTACCTGACATCTGGCCATTACAAAAACATAGACACCCGTGGGGCAGGACTTACCGAGAGGGAAAACTAGCCAGGTATGCACCAAGTCATTTAGCTGCTTATGTCTACAGATGTCTGTCAGTTTTTATTTCTCATGATGCAATCATGGTGCTTACAATATCCTAACCAACATTCTAATAACAGGAAGGGATGTGCAAAACCCAAATAGAATTGGGAATTCAAGAAATTGCCTGCTTAAGTTGCATCAGTAATTGCCCCGTCTCCTCCTTCAACCCACCCGCCCCGCCCCGAAGTAGATAACTCCTCATATGTGGTGCGATGCACAATAAAACTATTGAACACAGATTTGTATCTGCAACCTTCCACATTGTAAGTCATCGATCTTGCAACAAACATCCGCGGTGATGCTGAGAAAAACCCAGACGCTTGTCCACGTGGAGAGAATGGAAGGAATGAAAAGGAGGAAACATTAGAGGGAAAACTAGGCACATATATATATATCGTTGACCTTCCCACCCAGCTCGCTATCTAAGGGCTAATCATGCCCACCCCCTTCCCGTCCCACTCACCCTACCAACGGGTCAGCAACCACTTCCCCTCTCTGCTTCTCCCTTCAGAATATCCATTCACTTGCGAACAAGGCCCTTGCCATCCATGACCTTATTGTGGATGATTGCATTGACATCGTGGCCTTGAGGGAAACCTGGCTCACGGGTGATGGCAGCTTCCCTCTTACTGAATCCTCCCTGCCTGACTCTACCTTCCATCACCTGCCCGGCCCACATCGCTGCAGTGGCAGTGCAGTCCTTATGAATAAACATCACCTTGGTTTGTCTCCTTACTCCTCTGGCACCTTTTCCTGCTTTGAACATCTCGCCATAATCCAGCCCTCACCTCCATCAAAATCTGCGTTCTCTAGCCATAGATCTGAACTCTCATCTTTCTCTAGTTTCTCCCCTATCTCCCCTCATGCCCTCTTCAATTTTATCTCATCTATGAGGCCCACCTCCTGCTCTCTCAACCCTATTCCCGCTAAACTGCTGGCCACCCAACTTCCTTTCCTGGCCCCCATGCTAGCTAATAACTGTAAATGGTTCCCTCTCCTTGGGTACTGTCCCACCCTCTTTCAAATCTGCCGTCATCACTAATGTGCCCTCTAATTTTTTTGGTACTGAGCGGGCCACAAACTCCTTTGAGCGCGACCTTTTTGTCCGTGGGCAACTTTTACAACAAAGGCAGCAACAGCAACCACTTAAAAGCATATATACAGTAAAGCCATATTGCCACCCCTCCGTCTCAAATCATGAGACAATTAGACAAGCTTCTATACAAAAGCAAAATACTGCAGATGCTGGAAATCTGAAATAAAAACAGAAAATGCTGGAAATACTCAGCAGATCAGGCAGCATCTGTAGAGAGAGAAACAGTTAACATTTCAGGTCGGTGACCTTTCGTCAGAACAGTTCTGACGAAGTGTCATCGACCTGAAACGTTAACTCTGACTCTCTCTCTCTACAGATGCTGCCTGACCTGCTGAGTATTTCCAGCATTTTCTGTTTTTATTTCAAGCTTCTATACAAGTTTAACATAACTTCTGTGCTTTTGAATTCCATTCCTCTAGAAATGAACCCCAGTGCTTTATTTGCACTTTTATGGCTTTTTTAACCTGCGTTGCTACTTTTAATGATTTGTGAATCTATACCCTAGATCCCTTTGCACCTCTACCCCATTTAGACTCTTAGTTTCCAAGGAGTAGGTGGCTTCCTTATTCCTCCTACCACAATGCACCACCTCACACTGATCTATATTGAAATTAATTTGTCATTTACATGCCCACTCTGCAAGTTTGTTTACGGTAGAATTAATTAAAAGCTTTTACAAACATGTACAAACTCTATTTAAAAAAAAAAAATTAATTGTCAGAAATAACTGCGATATAAAAGAACTGCATAATAATGCATTAACACTTGAGAAACGTCACTCAGTTACACAGTTATGCATCGACAAACAATCCAAAAGCCCAAGGTAAGCTGAAAGAGGCATATCTTCGTGCAATTTGTATTAATTTTCAAGTTTTCAACGTATTAGCCCATCCCTCATGTCACGATAGCAGTGGCTGCACAAGCAGCAGGAGCAGCGACTTTCCTCTGGCGCTGACATGCTGTATGTCCACATAAGTAATTAGAATATTATTCACAATGCAACCAGACAACCAACAAATATAAAGTGCTTTAGTTCACAATATTAAAAAGAATTGAACAAAAACGGGCATTTCCAACTTCAATCACTCCCATTAATAAACATTGTCTTCTTGAACCAGCACACCCCCCCATGTAACATGTCAGAAATGCAGCACTTACTCACAAGTGCAGAAAAACACATACACAATTTGTGTCACCAAATTAAAAACAAAAAGCAGGAAGAGCTATGATTTAACAGAAATAAACATTCATCTTTCCTCCTGGACAGAAGAACCAATCAGACTGACTTGGAAATGTTTACTAGTATGGTGACATAAAGATGTTAATTTACGAATGTTGCTTCTAATGTTTTGCTCTCAAACATTCTCCACAATATTAATCCCTGCTCTTAATAGCAAGGAAGTCTTACTACGATTGTACAGGGATTTGGTGAGACCACATCTGGAGTATTGTGCACAGTTTTGGTTTCCTTATCTCAGGAAGGATATACTTGCCTCAGAAATGGTGCAACAAAGATTCACTCGATTGATCCCTGGAGTGAGAGGGTTGTCCTGTGAGGAGAGATTGAGTCGATTGGTCCTATACTCTCTGGAGTTTAGAAGAATGAGAGGTGATCTCATTGAAACATACAAGATTCTGAGGGGGATTGACAGGGTGGATGCTGAGAGATTGTTTCCCCTGGCTGGAAAGTCTAGAACTAGGGGGCATAGTCTCAGGATAAGGGGTCGACCATTTAAGACCGAGATGAGGAGGAATTTCTTCACTTGGAGGGTTGTGAATGTTTGGAATTCTGTACCCCAGAGGGCTGTGGATGTTCAGTCGTTGAGTACAGTATATTCAAGGTTGAGATAGATAGATTTTTGGATTCCAAGGGAATCGAGGGATATGGGGATCGGGCGGGAAAGTGGAGTTGAGGTCGAAGTTCAGCCATGATCTTACTGAATGGTGGAGCAGGCTCGAAGTGCCGTGTGGTCTACTCCTGCTCCTAATTCTTATGTTCTTAAGCGAAGTGTTTCAGCCTTTGCATGTTAAAATTGGGGACCAAAGTATATGGCCCATAAACTGGTGTCAAATCAAACAGTTGATTCAAAAGCATTTGAGCCTTAAACAAAATGTAGCAGTTATATTTGGGGTAACTACTGCAGAATCATTGACATCACTGGCCCAACAGTATTTTTTTTAAAGGGCCAATCGGGTACCTTGTAAAGGGGGACTGATTTTCTGGTAATGCTTGCATTTTTGGCTAACACCCATGCCTGGACCCTTTGGCTAATGGCTTGTTTAGCTGGTTAATGCAGGCAATACTGGCTGCTTTGCATAAACCAGGCTGAGAATGAGGAAATTCCTGACATCAGGGGCCATTTTTGCAGCAGATGGAATTTCTGTCTCAAACAAGTCCCCACAGAAACTACCAACAAAGGCTGAGACCTGCTGGATCCATGTCCTGATACAATATCTGGCCTCTCCAAAGGACTTCCAGGGGACTTACCAGTGTGGCCAATAGCCCTGCAGATTAGTAAAATAATGTTTCCTTAACTTAACACTACACTTGTTACTGACCAGGATTGCGTGCTGACAAGCACTCGGGTAGCTGAGGTACTTACTGACTTGCCTTTCTTTGACTGCCTAATAACCCCCTCGGGCCGCACTCGCATTCGCGCCGGCAACGCTAACTGGAGGCGGCAGCTGCGTGGTAACCGCCCCTCACTGGCAGCCATGTGATTGGCAGGCCAATGTGGTTAGCAGCCTTGTGATTGACAGGCCAGTTCAGCTGCTGACGTGTGTCGGGGAGGGGTCCCCCCGCCTTCTCTTTGCACTGATTGGCCGTGGAAACCTGGTTGAGAGAGCCTGCAAACGCATGTCAGTGGCTGAACAGACATGCCAATCACATGGCCTGCCAATCACACGGCTGCCAGTGAGCTGTGGTTACCGCGCAGCTGCCTGCCTCGTGTGTGCGTCCCCGGCGCGAAACTGCCCGTTTATTTAACTGCGCAGCCACACGCAAGCGCAGCTTAGGGGGAACAGTGGTCATCAACCTCTTCCTCAAAATACCCACCCTTGCCGCCTCTGTCCTTGCAAAGCATCGCCTCATTTCCAACCTCCCTTTCCTCTCCAAAGTCCTTGAACGTGTTGTCGCCTCCAAAATCCATGCCCATCTTTCCCACAACTCCAATTTGAACACCTCCAATTAGGTTTCTGCCCCTGCCACACCACTGAAACGGCCATAATCAAAGTCACAAACGACATCCTCTGTGACTGTGACCATGGTGCACTATCTCTCCTCATCCTTCTCTACCTGTCTGTAGTCTTTGACATGTTTGATCACACTATCCTCCTCCAATGCATCTCCTCCGTTGTCTAGCTGAGTTGAACTGCACTCGCCTGGTTCCACTCTTTCTATCCAGCCGTAGCCAGAGAAACTCCTGCAATGTCTTCTCTTCCCACTCCATTAATTCTGGAGTCCCACAAGGATCTATCCTTGGCCCACCTTCAGGGATCTGTGGACATGCACTCCAAGGTCCCTTTGTTCCTCTACACTACTCCGTGTCTACCATTTAATGTGTATTCCCTTTCCTTGTTAGCCCTCCCCAAATGCATTACCTCACACTTCTCCGGATTGAATTCCATTTGCCACTGTTCTGCCCACCTGACCAATTTATTGATATCTTCCTGCAGTCTACAGCTTCCTTCTTCAGTATCAACCACACAGCCGATTTTAGTATCATCTGCAAACTTCTTAATCATACCCCCTATATTCAAGTCAAGATCATTGATATATTCCACAAAAAGCAAGGGACCTAGTACTGAGCCCTGCAGAACCCCACTGGAAACAGCCTTCCAGTCACAAAAACACCCATCAACCATTACTCTTTGCTTCCTGTCTCCGAGCCAGTTTTGAATCCAACTTGACACTTTGCCTTGGATCCCATGGGCTTTTAACTTCGTGACCAGTCTGCCATGTGGAACCTTATCAAAAGCCTTGCTAAAGTCCATATACACTACATCAAACGCACTACCCTCATCTACCCTCCTTGTTACCTCCTCAAAAAATTCAATCAAGTTTGTCAGACAAGACCTTCCCTTAACAAATCCGTGCTGACTATCCTTGATTAATCCGTGTCTTTCTAAATGAAGATTTATCATGTCCTTCAGAATTCTTTCCAATAATTTTCCCACCACCGAGGTTAGGCTGACTGGCCTGTAATTATTCGGTCTATCCTTTTCTCCCTTTTTAAACAAGGGTACCACATTAACAGTCCTCCGGCACCACACCTGAAGCCAGAGTGGATTGAAAAATGATTGTCAGGGCCTCTGCTATTTCCTCTTTTGCTTCGCTTAACAGCCTGGGATACATTTCATCCGGGCCTGGGGATTTATCCACTTTTAAAGCTGCTAAACCCCTCAATACTTCCTCTCTCACTATGTTTATTTCATCTAATATTTCACACTCCTCTCCCCCCCCCCCCCCCCCAGATAGCAATGTCTGCTTCGCCCCTCTCTTGGTTGGCTTTCTACCTTTCACCCTTGTGGAAGGGTTGAACTTATCCAAAACTCTGCTGCCCGTAACCTAACTCGCACCAAATCCTGTTCACCCATTACCCCTGTGCTCGCTGATCTACAATGTCTCCTGGTCCACCAATGCCTCAAATTTAAAATTCTCATCCTCGTGTTCAAATCCCTCCATGGCCTCACCCTTCCCTAACTCTGTAACCTATTGGAACACTATAACCCTCTGAGAACTCTGTGTCCCTCCAACTTTGGCCTCATGTGCGTCCTCCACTTCCTTCGCCCCACCAGTCGTGTAGGTTCTGAGCTCTGGAATTCTCTCCCTTAACCTCTCCGCCTCTTGCTCCTCCTCTGCTTAAATCCTACCACTTTAACTGTCCTAATGTCCCCTTTGGCCCAGTGTCAATTTTTGTCTGATTACACTCCTGTGAAGCACCGTGGGACGTTTTACTACATTAAAGGTGCTATATGAATGCAAATGACATCAAGGCAGCATTTGACCGAGTGTGACATCAAGGAGCCCTAGTAAAACTGAAGTCAATGGGAATCGGGTGGGGGGAAACGCTCCACTGGCTGGAGTCATACCTAGTACAAAGGAAGATGGTAGTGGTGGTTGAAGGTCAATCATCACAGCCCCAGGACATCGCTGCAGGAGTTCCTCAGGGCAGTGGCCTAGGCCCAACCATCTTCAGCTGCTTCATCACTGACCTTCCCTCCAACATAAGGTCAGAAATGGGGATGTCCGCTGATGATTGCACAGTGTTCAGTGCCATTCACAACTCCTCAGATAATGAAGCAGTCCATGTCCGCATGCAACAAGACCTGGACGACGTTCAGGTTTGGGCTGATAAGTGGCAGATAACATTCGCGCCACACAAGTGCCAGACAACGACTATCTCCAACAAGCGAGAGTCTAGCCAACGCCCCTTGACATTTAATGGCATTACCATCGCCGAATCCCCCACCATCAACATCCTGGGGGTCACCATTGACCAAAAACTTAACTGGACCAGCCACATAAATACTGTGGCAACAAGAGCAGGTCAGAGGCTAGGTATTCTGCGGCGAGTGTCTCCCCTCCTGACTCCCCAAAGCCTTTCCACCATCTACAAGGCACAATTAAAGAGTGTGATGGAATACGCTCCACTTGCCTGGATGAGTGCAGCTCCAACAACACTCAAGAAGCTCGACACCATCCAGGACAAAGCAGCCCGCTTGATTGGCACCCCATCCACCACCTGAAACATTCACTCCCTCCACCACCAGCGTAACGTGGCTGCAGTGTGTACCATCTACAAGATGCACTGCAGCAACTCGCCAAGGCTTCTTCGGCAGCACCTCCCAAACCCACAACCTCTTCCACCTAGAAGGACAAGGGCAGCAAGCACATGGGAACACCACCACCTCCAAGTTCCCCTCAAAGCCACACACCATCCTGACTTAGAAGTATATCGCCGATCCTTCATCGTCGCTGGGCCAAAATCCTGGAGCTCCCTACCTAACAGCACTGTGGGAGTACCTTCACCACACGGACTGCAGCGGTTCAAGAAGGCGGCTCACCACCACCTTCTCAAGGGCAATTAGGGATGGGCAATAAATGCTGGCCTTGCCAGCGACACCCACATCCCATAAATGAATAAAAAATGTTGTTAAAACATTCCAGGATTTTAACCTCCACTGCTCTTCCTGGAAGTCAGTTCCATATGTTGATCTCTTTGTGTGAAGAAGAATTTCCCAACATCAGTCCGAAATTGATTAGCTTGACATTGTGTCCCCTTAACCTACTTTTGTAATTTAATTTAAAAGTAGTATTTTGGATTTATGTTTTGCGTTCTCCTAGCTATATCTTATGTGCTTCTTTTAGAATACCTCTCGGACTCCACGGGTCGAGACTGAAAGCCCAAGTCTCTCCAGTCTTTCTCTTAACTCAGTTCTTAGACACTAAAGATCAACCTCATGGCACTTCTTTCCACTGCTTCTAGTGCTTGAATGTCACCCTTGTGTCTCAGTGACCAGAACTGGATGCAGTACTCAAGGTGCAGTCTGACCAGAGCGATAGATAACTTCCTTTGATTTGTATTCTATTGTTCTGGCTCTGTAGTTCAATATTATATTGAATTTGTTGATTGCTGCGCTGCATTGGTTGGAATTCCCTCCCTAAACCTCTCCGCCTCTCTACCTCTCTCTCCCCCTTTCTCCTCCTTTAAGACGCTCCTTAAATCTACCTCTTTGACCAAGCTTTTGGTCATCTGCCCTAATATCTCCTTATGTGGCTCGGTGTCAAATTTTTGTCTTATAACGCTCCTGTGAAGCGCCTTGGGATGTTGCGTTAAAGGCGCTATATAAATCCAAGTTGTTGTTGTTGGACATGTTGGTGTCATGTCTAGTATAGGTCTTGGGTCTCTTTCAGCTTCTTCTTTCGTTATTTCAACACCATTCAAAGAGCCAGTATTTTGCTTATCTTTTTCTTTCTACGTGCAGTATGTTGCACTTGTCTGCATTAAATTTTGTTGGACTGCTTTGTCATTCAAATTCATCTCATTACCTTAAATAACAGATTACACACATACATATAGTTGTAATAATGCAGGATCAGGTGTTTATTGAGACACCATACTTCACGATTCCTGTATGAGTGCTGCTATACAGTGATTGACTCACGTCTTGCCTACCATTTTACCTTGATCACTGCATTCCATGCATACCACCAATAAATCATAGCACAACAAAGACACATAAAAGCGACAACAGAATAACATGGACCCAGCAGAAATGCACATAACCCTTCTGATCTCTTCCAATCATTTTATTACCTTGGTTATATTGCCCTTGTAAACTCTTCCAATTATTCTATTACCATGAACTGATAGGCACGGCGTTCAGCCTTCTGATCTGTGGAGATATATTTGCCTATTTACATATTTTGGCCAACTCCTTCTGTAATTGACCTGCCTTCTCTGAATCCACTAGCCCCATCTAGTTTGATGATATCTGCAAATTTGACTACTTTGTATTGAGCTTCTGAATTCAAGTCATTTATGTAAAATAGAAACCGTAATGGACCCAACATTGAAACCCAGAGGCAACCTACTCAGTACTTTTCCTCCCTCCCCCCTCCCGCATCCACTATTACTCCTCTTAAGAGTACTCCAGCCTTCAGCCAATTTCCTATCCATTCCTAGCGTTTGCCTTGAATCCCTACACCTTTAAGTTTAACTAAATAGCCTTCTGTGTGGAACTTTGTCAAATGGCTTTCAAAGTCCAGGTACACCACATCGTAGGGCTGACCATAGTCCACTTGGGTTGTTACTTTGAAGAAATCAAGAAGATTAGTCAGGCAGGAACGTTCCCTTCTGAATGTGTTTTCTGCTATTTACTAGGTTGCTAGTGTACAGATAATCTTTAAGTGTCCTCCTGATAATCAATTCCATTATTTTAAAAGAAATTTAAGTAAGACTAATAGGTCTGCCTGGGTCTGTAGTATTTTTAGAATATGAGCACCTCATTAGCCTGTTTCCAACCTATTAGTAACTTCCTAGTTTCCAGTGACTCCCTCCTAATCGTCAAATCTTCACAAATCTCCTCCCTATGTCTCAGCACTTTGGGATAGATACCAGTTATCCCTGGGCATTTATTGGTGTCCACAGCCAGCCCAGCAGAGACAGGAAAATTAATCCCTAATTTACCTCCATGGCTGAACTACCAATTCTTCCCCTTGCAGCCCCTCGTTGCCTTCCCTGTCCTATTGCCACTGGCACTATCTCAGCTACAACACGCCTCTCCACACTCCTGTCTGATCGGCCTCAGCCAACTACTGCTTGATTCCCATCACGTTGCCCTCCTGCTCACTCCCAACCTGTTATTTGGCCTATGAGCAACAAAGCGGATGTGTATTGTAACATATTAAAACATTTATACGTGTAGTACAATCAAAAAACAAGGGAATGAAAGAATGAGATGAGAGTCTGAAAAGAGAATTCCAAGAAAAGTCTTTGATCTGCTCGTTCAAATTGGGTTAATATTTCGACAGCGGCATCAAGGAATCTGATTAACATCATTAACTTCCCCGTTTTCAGGATGACTTTTATGTTCCATTTTTTTTAAAATGTAGCATTTCCAATTCTTTTTCTCTGCCAATATTGTTAATTTTTGCAAGTTCTAGGAGGCCATGGTAACTAAGATCATAGAATCATAAGAGCTGTCCAATTAGTCCCACTCCCCTGCTCTTTCCCTATAGCCCTTAAATCCCCAATTGAAAGATGAGCAGTCAATCCTGCTCCCACTCCCCCTACCTGTCAGTGCCTGCACTTTCAGTAATATGTTATTGCACATGGTTGTTCCAAGGTTATCTAAAGCCGAGGGATTTAGGTGGAAATTGTATTTTAGTGTTCTACGTTAAAAGCTGGGTTTTTTCTACACGGGGATGAGTTTTTAGAATCCTTGCCCTTATAAACAGAAGTTTTTTTTTTTAAATATTGGTTAAATTCAAAAATCTTAATATGATCAGTACTAAAGGTGCCATATAGTATTACTGTTGTAGTTAGTGACTGGTTTGCAGCTGTACAGAGTGGTTTCAGTCTGTAGCATGTGAGTTTGTAGTATTAATCTTTGCCAAATGAATTAAAATTACTCTTGTTAAAGAACATCATGTTGAACTATCATCTTTGGTGTTCAGAGAGGAATTCTTGTTAAACTTAGGCAATCAATATCAAGTAACCTGCTATTGGACTGGAGAGTCATTAATTTTAAGTGGCTGTGACGTTTAAGAACCAGCAGTGTTTATACGTGACGTAATTAAGATCAATAATATGCCCCCAGTGTCGCTGTGTTCTAGTATAGTTTTGACACTGTAGTGATACGCTGGGAAAACATATGACGTTTGATTGCTGTGCAAACAAACCAATCCCAAACTGACTCAGCATTTATCTCTGTAATAACCACTGAGGGTGACCCAATGTCTTATTTCCATGTAAGTGCCCTGACACAGCTATTAGTTCAAAGAGCATCTTTCAGATGTCGTCTTCATTCTTCTTCAGTTGCTGCATCCTCCACACATTGCAAAAATAGGCCTGCCTTCCACAAAGCAGCAGCAGAAAGAGCTTGGAAAGTGGAAAAACAGCAGTCAAGAAGCTGCTGGCCTATCCTCAAGACTTGAAATGTTGACTACTGTTTTCCTTGGATGCTGCCTGACCTGTGTTTCCAGCTTTTTCTTTATTTTTGGATTTTCAGAATCTGAATGTTTTTTTGTTTATAAAGCTTGAAATGTCTCTCTTTTGGTTCTCCCAAAACCTCTCCTACTGAAGAGAGAGTTTTTTTGTTGCGTGTGGAGCTTGTTTAGTATTTTCAATCTGCAAATTCTTGAATTTTTTTTCACCAGCAGCGTCTTGAGTGGCTGACTTTGTTCTGATCTCATTACATCAATGGGCTGTAACAGCTTTTTGCTTCAAAATTTATATTCAGTGCCATGAATCTTTCCCAATGACCTTTTCTCACAATACTGGTTTTCAAAATATTCAATTGTCACACCTTTTAATATGTGATGGTAGGCTCAACACAAATGCTTCCTGCAATCATCTAATTTGTTCAAAAGTAGTCCTACCTGCAAAAGTGTTGAAGCTTAATTTTGTCTGAGTGCAGAGGACTGTGTACCCACCTCGGGGAGAAGCATCCCTTCAGTCCTAGGTAAAGAGCGAACGTAGACAGGGATTTTTTTCAAAACCACTCCCATAAAGAGGCACTGGTCAAGTCACATTCTTTACTTGTGCATCTTGTAAGATGTCTCGGATCCTAAAATTGCACAAAGCCTCCAGCATTAGTCACGAATCACTCAACCAGAGGAGATTTGAGCTCCAGTTCATTGTCTATCCTAGCTGAGTGAAAATTGCTGAGGATATTGGGGAGGAGAATGTATTGACTGAGACCTTTTTGTTTTGCTTGCTTGCAAGAAGGCTATCCAGTAGGTCAGTTCTGTCAGGGCTTTGTTGGTGTAAACCTGGAGCAATTTGTGTTGTGATCCAAGGTGACTACTTTGGGCAGTGCCTATGAAATTACTGGCGTGCCAGTCAGTGGCCTGTATGTTCTGATCACTCAACTGGAACCAATGTCAAACTAACAACCAAATATGCAGGTATGACACATTTGTATAGTTGGGTAGGATCCCTGGTGACATTTGACCCATGCTGGAAAGTTCGGGGACATTAGTTAGGGGCAGGAACAACTTGTGCTTTTATAGTACCTTTAATATCCCAAAACACTTTACAGGGTGTTAGGGGACTCGAACAGGAAGAGGAAAATATTTTAGGCAAGTGCTGAAAGCAAGGTTAAAGTGGTCGGTTTTGAGGAGGTAGCAAGGCAGAGGAGTTTTGAGTGCAGGGGCATGGTGACTGTAAACACTGTCCCCATTGAGGGAAAAGGAGTGAGACAGGCTGACAGTAGACAAGAGTAGATCCACAGTAGATCAGAGGGTGTATGCTGGTACATCATGCTGGAGAAGATTGCATCAACAAAGAGCAGCAAGATCATGGAGGAATTTGAAAGTAAAAATTTAAAGTCAACACGCTTAGGGACGGGAAGATAAAGAAGGTTGGCAAAGACAAAGGTGAGTGAAGTGATGGACTTGGTATGAGGTGGGATGAATTGGAGTTTATGTAAGTTAGAACTCAGGAGGCCAGCAAGGATTGTATTGTAGAAAAAAGACATTGAGATGGTAAGTGTTGTGGATGAGGGTTTCCGTGAGGGTGAGGTTGGAATGTAGGTGAGCAATGTTGCAACGGTCTTGATGTTGGGCTCGATATGGCATTTGAAGCTTAGCTCAGGGTCGAGGAAGATGATATGGTTGCACAATGTCTGGATCAGCTTGAACAACCAGCTGGAAGGGGATTTGAATCAGCACCTGAGGCTCGCAGTATTTGGCGGGAGCTGAGCAAGATGGCTTTATTCTGCTGATGTTGAGCAGATCAAAGTTTTGGCTCATGTTTGACTCAATATTGTGGGGTTAAGGTGGTGGTGTAGAGGTGAAGTTGGGTGTGATCCACTTAAAATATGGAACCATGCTAATCGATAACGTCACCAAGGGATAGTATGTAAAGAAGAAGAATAGGTGCCCGAGGATGAAGTCTTGGTGCATGGCAGAAGTGACAAATCATTGAAAAAGGAGAACAATTGGAGATTTGCTGGCTACATTTCGACGGGTAGAAGCAGAACAAAAATGGACCACAGAGGCAAGATGGTGGAATGATTATGATGAGGTATGTGGGGAGATTCGGGAGGCATCGTGCACCACAATTGCATAGGATGTCATTGCTGAATTTGATCAGGGCAGTCTAGGCAGTATGGAAACCAGACTAAAAGGATTCAAATAGGAAGTACTGGGAGATGACAAACTCCAGGATTGAGCTGACCTGAAATGCTACTGTGGTTGAATTATTGGGCAACAGTCACACTATATAGGCTCACATGGCACAAGCATCATTTGGGCTTCTGGTGCCTATGGTATTGCAACTCCGTGCCTTCAGGAGAGGAGGAGAAAGGGGATAAAATTGTTTAAAAGTACAACAGCACACGAAAACATACTGACACAAACATGTGCACTCATGCACAAACACGCGCACACATACACACAGCATTTTTTTGAAAATTATTAACTTTCATCCTACAGAATGAGCTACAGTACCTCACAGTTAAAGTAATCAATGTGCTAAAAGGCTGAGATACAATATCTTGGCAGTGAGCAATGCTCAATGACATAATTGATCTTAATTTTGTGGTATGTAATTTGTTTTCAAACTGTTGGGTATTGCTCCTCACTGTAACTTCTCTTTTCTATAGGTGGGAATATGACGAGAGTTACTGCGATGCAGTAAAGAAGACCCCTCCCTATGATTCTGGTCCTCGTCTCCTGGATATAATAGATACTGCGATTTTTGACTACTTGATTGGTAATGCAGACCGTCATCACTACGAAAGTTTTCAAGATGATGGCGGAGCGAGCATGCTAATTTTGTTGGACAATGCAAAAAGGTACCTACAGAGCCTTCATTGTATACTTCTACTAAATGGCATAATTAGTACAATAGCATCATGCCACCATACGAGAACTATTAACATCCAATACAAATGAGGAAGGAGAATAAGTAAAAATGGTAGAGGGATTTGAATTTTTTTTCTTTAAATAAATCGATTGTAATGGGCCTCGCTTCACATTGGCATGTTTGCTTGTATGCAAACAAGCTTTTAAGAAGGACATGTTAGGGTGGGCATACGTTCATAATATATTTAAACTAAATGAGGTTACCACAGTAATGCATTTAAAGTTGGTGTTATCTGCTCCTGTCTATTGTCATTGGTTTTTCACTGTTTTCATGGCTTGGATGCCAGAATCTACATATTTCCCTGGAATGGCCAAATATAGTGTTGGATTACTTGCCAGTTATGGTGCAACTGACTATCCTATTGCTCAATAGCCAAGCTTCTCACTAAATGTAGGTTCTGGAACCAGGAAACCAATGATGTACCTGACCCATATTAATGGGAACTGTATCAGTAGTGTTTTTGCAACATTGTAGGATGGAATGTTGCAAGCCTCGACTCCACCAGCCGGGCCTCTGACGTTGAAATCAGTGGGAAGCACCCCTGCAGTTTCCTAGGAAGCTTCCCAGTGCCCACTGTGTTCGAGGTCATGTTAGTAGAACCTCAGAAAATTCTGCGCTGTGTCCTTATGGTTGGAAGCCTGATTCCTCTGTTTCATTGTTACATCCCTTTAGTTTTTTTTTTACTGGTCTCTCCCCTTCTTGATTACAGTCACGTATTATGTTTATTGGAGTGTCAGCGGTACCTGGGAATGACAGATTTGCTTTTATTTGGGATGATGACGTAGATCACATAAATAAAAAATTGTAATTTACAACAGTCAGCTGAATCTCTAAGTTAAGAGTCCAGCTTTGGCCAAATAACTTAATGGCCCGGTGAGGTTGTCAGTGCTCACCGTTATGGAGTAAATTGGACAGCAACTTTCGGAGTATGCACATGCCTGGTTAAACGCGGAAATCCAGAAGTTGCGGTTCGAGTTACCCAGCTCCTCCACAGGCTGCACTCTAACAGAACCTCGCCAGAAATGCATGCAACGGCATGAAGTTGGGGTGCCTGCCCACAAAGCATGCTAGAAAAAGTTAGGGCTGGTGCATTATGGGGTAAGTGAATTTTAATGGCGTGGTAAGTGATAATTACTATGAAACAACCTCTGTAGCCCTGAAAATTTAATTTTACAAGTGTGGAGTCTCATTCCTTCAGAAGTTAATTAACGTTGGAGTTTTGTTTAATTGAAATAAAAAATGTTTTTTAACTTTTTCTGTCTGTCTCTTTTATCTCTCTCTCTTAATCCCATCTTTATTTCCCAATCTTTATTTTGCTTTCTGTACATGATTTAAATCTAATTTATACTTCCTGCTTTAGACTCTGCGTGTCTCAGTGAGAATTCTTCAATCTGATTGGTTGAAGAGCCTCGCTGTTGCTTGTCCTGCTCACAGATGCCCTGTAGAGGGCGCCGCGCTGGATCAGACGCCAGATTAGAGCAAGTCTCCACTCAAAAGCCCATAAAAACTTCGTGGGCAGCTCTCAGCATAGTGAATGGCGATCACTGTTCCTTCGCCGCTGACTGCAAAATCCAGACCAATATCTTTTTTTCACTAGTGCATG
Organism: Squalus acanthias; assembly: GCA_030390025.1. Taxonomy (NCBI): domain Eukaryota; kingdom Metazoa; phylum Chordata; class Chondrichthyes; order Squaliformes; family Squalidae; genus Squalus; species Squalus acanthias. Next base: position 84,215,749 of record CM059439.1, read on the forward strand.
CTTAATTCCAATTCAGACTAATTGTTTGAAAGTCCTTACTCCTTCGTATCTGCGTCAGGGTTCCAAGTGAAACTAGTTTGGGCAGTGTCAACCCAGTTTCCAGTATTTTGGGGAATTCAAAAGTGTAGCACTAATCTGGCATTTTTCTCCATGGGCTAAGAGGATGGCTGTTACAGGAAAATGTAAATATCACACAAGTATACAAGATGTTTCTCTGAGGCTGATTTTGAGGCACAGTGTTAAAGCAATATATAGAGAGCTAAAAAAGCCAGCACAAAACTCGTTCTGCATCTGACTTCCGAGAACCTCAATGTTCATAATTTGTACAAAGCCTGAGAGAGTTCCATTGCCTAGAACTAACATCTGGAATAAGCACCTCGATAAGCAGCATTTCACCAAAAAGATTTTACAAGTTATTTTTGTTTCTGTTTCTGTTTCTAGTTTTGGGAATCCAAGTTTAGATGAAAGAAGCATCCTAGCATCGGTTTATCAATGTTGCATGTAAGTACCATGCAGTCCTAAAAGGTTGCTGTAAAAGAAATGACTCCATAGGCGTGAATTATTCTGTCGCTTAATCACCCAATCCCAAATCGTCTTTGAAACATGAAAATAGGTGTCCTATTGCAATGCAAAAATACTGTTGCATTGGTGACATTCTTTAATTTGTACAAACAACTGTCCAAACACAATGGTGTGTGGACACTTGTGGAAGCACTTAAACCATGTGCTTGTGCAAAATCCTTTATTTACTCTTATATTTTTTAAGAATTTTTGGTTTGTGGTGAAACAATGTGTTGGAGCCATAATGCTGCACACTACAGAGTGGTAGTGTGTGGGTTTGTGCCTCCATTCCTTCACACTACAGTACTGATACTATCCAACAGGGAGAAGGACACTGTCACTCCAGGCCACTTTCATGCGCCATTCAGGAGTGACGTTGCCAGACACTTGGGAGCGGGCCACCCAGTACTTTGGTGGGGTACAGGGTGACCCACAGGGAGAAAATTTTTTTTTTTAAATTGGCTGTTTGTGCTTAAGTGGTTTTGTCCATTGTAAATGAGCAAACTCAGTATATTATGAACTAGGCACATGTTTGCTTATAGACTTCTTATTTTTTTTTTAAATCCTGCTGTTGAAGGTCTAAGTTGGTATTTTATCGCACAATATTAGCTGTATCCTATGGAATAGGATCAAAATGAATCCAGTATCTATATAGTGCTGATTATGCCCACACCAACTATCTTCATGATGGATCAACCAATGGATTTAATTTGTCATGGCTCAGAAACTGAAGTTGTTGAAGTGTCCCAACCCTGTCGGTATTTGACATTCCTGGTACTACTTCATCAGTAAATATTGGCTGTGTGTGACATGGAAAAATTAGTCTCCTTTATAGACAAGTCCACAGCCAGAACCTTTGCATCCTCCTTGTACAGCTGGAATGTACAAAAGGGGATTCGAAACCAGGTGCAAAGCTTGCTGAAGTTCAGTGGGTAAATGACGCAGCTGGTTTACTTCTAAGGCAGAGGGGCTCGGAAGGTCCCATGGATGATTCCTGTACGTACTGGGTGAGCTAATCTCTGCCAGGGTGGCAGCATGGACACTTCCATTGGCCACGGTGCTCCCAGGTACAGAGGGGGAAAAAATCAGTCAGCCTTCCTGCTCTCGTTGCAGACCAGTGACTTCTGCCAGAAAGTTCATATGTAAGGTCATCTGATGCGTACAGGAATAGGCTTGACTGTGATGGTAAGTTAGCTGAGGTACTGGAAGGCTGCAAGTGCCTGTAGAAACGTGAGGATGGGGAAAAATAAGCTCAAAGTAATAAATCTCAAATCTTTATTTTTCTGCACAATATGTTTTTGTGATAGTTTAGAATACATTTTTTTAAAGTTTGTGTTTGGGGGGAAAAGTGCTTGAATTTCTGTGTTCTTTGAATTTATATGCAAGAACAAAAGTTGAATTTGGAATGTGAAGTGCATACAAGATGTCGCTCTGGAGGTGGTGTGGTTTAAAAATTCATATTTACTTGTGAAAAGGTTCATAAATCCTCACCTATTGAATCAAGACAGTTTTCATGTGAATGACAAATGTAACGTCTATGATACACATTTTCTTCTTAAAATCTATGCTGTAGCTTGCACCCCATAAAGAAATAGGCTGGCAGAGTATGAGTGGTGGTTGTGGTGATGGCTCCAATACAGACTGTCCTGGGTTACAACTGAGATGGGGGTTATACATGGACATTCTTTTAGCAGTTTAAATGATCCCTGTGGTTTGGCGTAAAAATTTAGATAGAAACTTTTATTACAAGGCAAAAGTGTGTTGCTTTTTAAGTAAGTGGATGTAAGCTTTGTGAAATAACAACAGAAAACGCTGGAAAAACTCAGCAGGCCAGGCAGCATCCGTAGAGAGAGAAAGAGAGTTGACGTTTCAGGTCGATGACCTTTCATTTGTGATTTGGGTTAAAAACCTGCAAGGGAGCACTGTTGCTCTTTTCAACTTAATGACAATAAACTGACTCCGAGGGGGCCTCTAAGATTATTTGTAGAAGCAGTTTACAATTTTTTAAAGCAGCAGCAAACAATTACATTCCAAAAAGATATTGCGAGGTGAGAAAGAGAAAAAAATAAATAGAATGCGTTTTCATAATAAATCTCAGTGCTTTTTAGGACTACGGTTATGGTCTTCAATTGCATAAGAGGACAGATTTCCCCCCAAGATGAGTGTGTCATCATAGCAAGAGCAGTGGGAAAAATCTGAAAGTGAGGGAAGCCTTGGTAACTGGGAGGGAGCAACATTAGCAGAGGCTTGGAATTGTCTCCTGTCTCCGTTGAGAAATGCTGTATAGCATGAGTTTGCTGAATAGCATGAGTTTGCTGAAAAGAGATAACTAGCTGACAGAGAACATAGACTTACTAAAATTACAGTGTTGGGAGAGGCAGGGCAGTGTGTGGAGCTTATCGAGTGATTGCATGTGAGTTTGTGTCTGTGATTCTCTCGCACTCAGTTCCTGATATCAGTTAATATAAGCATAGTGCAGGCAATTCCTGGTATGGGCCCCTCTCACACACCTCCCAGTGGCCAGTTTCCAGAAGGCATTGCTAAAGATCTAGAAGCAGGTAAGCCTCGGAAGATGCAGAGGAAGCAGGTTTTTTTTCCAAAGTTGGAAGTGATGTGGACCACGCATTGCATTATAATTCTTTACCCTATTACACCCTATATACAAAACATTTATCGTTTTCAGTGTGTATTTTTGACAAAGACAGCAAAATTGTTGGAAAAATGTTCTTAAAAAGTGGATTTCCAATTATATTTGCATATCCGTGTGCACTTTTCACTCCACTTGAACTCTCATTTCCACAGCCTTCACGCTCAACAGTTGTTATAGGGTAATTTTTGTGAGTTGTCTTCACTTTGTCTTGTTTTGACCTAGTTTTTACACACATCTGACTATCTTTCCTTTTACAGTATTAGAGTGTCTACCTGGAACAGGTTAAACTACCTAAAGAATGGAGTTCTCAGTACTGCTATGCGGACTGCCATGTCACATGACCCCATCACCCCAATTTTGACAGATGCCCATTTGGAGGCCATGGACCGGCGGCTGATGGGCGTCATAGCAACTATCAAGCAGTGCATTGAACAATTTGGGACAGACACAGTGCTGGTGGAAGACAGAATGAAACTATCTCACTTGAAATAAGGTGCTTGAAACGCAAATCGAATAATACTACTGCTCTGCCTATGTCAAACAAGCATAGACAGTGCAAACTGTGCACAGTATGGAATACAAACTCAAGGAAATTTAAGAAAATGTTTCCATTCCCTTTAGGGGTATAAATTATTTGGAAAAGTAGGCTTGTTCCTGGGACAGGTACTAGAAAATCAGTTGGCCCAACTGAATTCTACCAACCCTGGATGCACTGACACACAGATGAGCATAACTGGAGGCAGTAAAGTTGGTTTCTGAAGTAATGCTTTCACTTGATCTTTACTGCAACCGTAAGCATGTTCTTTGTGGTTTTATCTTGTGTCAAATAATGCAGACTTGTTGTAAGTGTCTTAAAGAAAGGTGATGAATCTCTGCTTATTCTGACATATCTGTTACCTTCAGGGAGTGAAAGATTATTTAAATCCTTGATCTTACACTGCCAATAGTGGAATCCAGGACATTCTCCAACTGGATTAGTTTTTAACTTAACAAGTCTGTCTGGGTTACATTGAAGATGCTTATATGGACAAATTACATACCCAACTAATGCAGGTCCTGTCTCGTTTTTTTCTGACAGAAATTGGAAATATGTTTAAAAACTTGCCTATACAGTACAGTACCAGAATTACTGCAGTGCAAACTCGATGCAAAAGAGGCAGAATCTGAAGGAATGCCCCCTGAATTGCCATGAATTCAAAATGTATCTATTGTTTATCTTAAACTACAGAACATAATATTTATTTTCCTACTTTAACTTTTGAGCATTTAAAACTGTATGTAACTGATGGGCTTAAGGTAAAGTAATTTTTTTTTTGTAGAAGTAGTGCTCAATCAGACTTGTCCTATTTAAAGTGCATTAGTGAGTGCAAATGGTGAACTTTAAACCATAATTCTTTTCATGTAAGCACTGTAATGTTCAATATCCCAACCAGTTTGAATCTCGGCGCCCAACAGACGTTCAAACTTACCTGCCTTAGTGGATGACTTTGCCAGTTCTCAGCCAGGCCACTCTATCGAGCACTGTGTGGGTAGTGTTGGGGAAGGGAGATATAGCTAGTACTGCACAACACCCAAGCGTGGGACCAATTGAACAGTTCATGTCCATGGTTGAGACTGTTCTCCTGGGGAAGAGCTTGGATTTAAAAGAAAGTTGTGAATTTCTACGTTTATTGTCGTTTTGAGTGATTTTAAAAAAAATATCGGGACTTGATTAAAAGGTAACAGAAAAGGATGTCTAATTGTTTGTCAATTGGAAAAAAAAATCTGTGTTGGGGTTCTTAGCTTTATACTGTGCCAAGTTTGAGCTGTTGGTTTACTGTTTTGACATTTGTGTGCACTAAACATGTTTGTGAGATACCCAAAACCTGACAGTGGAACTTTCAAAGTTGATGGTCAGTGGCAGTTCCCCTCCCCCTCAACTTATGATCGACCAGATTTTGGTAGGATGTTTACAATAATTCTTGCAAAGCAGGAAGGCTTGGACTGTTTAAATCAACGATTCAAACTTTGGCAAGACATGGAAATTTTTTTTGAAGTATAGTAATAAAGTGGTGTGTAAATAATTATACAGATAATTTATTTGTTGGAAGTAGTCTTGGGCTTTTGCCACCTCTGCATTGCTTAGTGTACCTGATTATAAATGGAAGATTACTCCATATTTTAGTGGAGAGAATGGCTGCAGCTGTGGTTTAAATTCTCTGGTAACCCACATGTTTGGAAAATAATGTTCTGATCACCTCCAATGCAAATAAATGATTTAAGCAATGTGTAGGATAACGCCCTTCTATTTTAATAAAAAAAAATTAAAGCACAGCTTCAACAAATCTGCGTTTTCATCAGTACATAATAAAATTCTCGAGTCTCTATTAAAGGTCATCAGTCAGTAATGTTTCTTGTCATTTACTTTTTACGTTGTATGAATTTCATGCTCGGATATTCGTGTCCATAAATTTATTTTAATACTAGTTACTTTTGATGCTCCATTTAAAAAAAAAAAAATGTTCTTCCTCTTCTTAAACAAGACCATTCCCTCCATAGAAGGCAGGCAGGTATTCTGCTCAGAGACACCTGCCAATTCATGTCTTAAGGTGGCTGCGTAACTCGCCTTTCGTTTGCTCTCCTTCCCTCTGGCTTTTGGCCAGCAACTCACCCTGACAACACAGTTACAACTAGGAACTTGCTGTGAGAGTTGCTGTGGATGTGAACTGGAGCAACAAGGTGCTGTAGTAGCACTTTGCAGATGGAAGTATATTTTGTGCAATGTGCGAGGGTCACAAATAACAAATTTGATCTAATTTCTTCATTTGCCTCCTCCACAAACGGGAGTAATCTTAAATTGTCAGCATGAGAGTCCCAACTATTAGCAGTAAGCCTTTCCCTCTGTCATTCCCAGGGGCACACAATTGTCTTATTAAGTGTTGGATTTAATAAGTTGCATTTCTTTGTTTGTTTATCTTGTGTTCAAAAAAATACTTATGGTGTGAAGTGAAGAAATGTGAAGCCTCTGAGCACTGAATGTGTGTTGACTTTTATTACCAACAATGAACATTACAGATGCCTATTTTCCAAACATAGTTTGAACACCTAAAAACCTGCTTTAGATTTCTGGTGCAGAAATCCACCGAGACCCAAGTGCGCACTGCAGGAGTCATTAAGTTGGACATTCCTTGTCAAAGTAATTTTCACCGAACATTCTTCACGTGTGGTATCAGCTGATCTCCTCTAACCTTTATGATTTCACCAGTTTTGATTACCCAATTTGCCTATGCACTGTATAGATGTATCTCTGGATTTTTTCCTCCTTAGTTCCAACTGACGCAGCAAAACTGGTTTTGGCACTTGGTGTTGGAGGTCATTGGTACTTATTTCACAATCACCATCCCAGCAATGGTTGCCCCAACCTCAAATGCCAAAGTTGAATAATCTTCTTTCTCGCCAGATTTGAACTAGGATTTTTGGATCAAGTTTCACCTATCGGTAATGTTATAGTTGCAGTGACGTATTGTAATGCTCATTTCTTCATCCATTAATGACACCTCAGATCTGTCATTTATTGGAGACTCCTTGTAAGGTATATTTTGAATATAGAAGGGACACAAAAAGAAACCAATAACATTACATAGACTTTTACAGCCCATTTGGCCCAACAGGTCTATGCCGGTGTTTATGCTCCACATGAGCCTCCACCCACCCTATTTCATCTCAGCCTATCAACATATTTTTCTATTTCTTTCTCCCTCGTGTACTTAGCTAGCTTCCCCTTAAACACATCTATGCTAATCGCCTCCCACTCCATATGGTAGCGCAGTCCACATCCTGACCACTCTCTGGGTAAAGAGTTTCTCTGGAATTCCTTATTGGATTTATTGGTGACTATCTTATATTTATGGACCCTAGTTTTGGACTCCCCCCCCCCCCCCCCCCCCCCCCCCCAAAACAAGTGGAAACATCTTCCGTGTCTACTCTTCGAACCCCTTCATGTCACCTCAGGGCTTGTTGAAAGGCCACATTTACCTCACATCACCCTGTGACCACTTCTCTTTTCTAGAGAAAAAAGCCCCAGCCTGTTCAGTCTTTCCTGATGGTTGTACCTACTCAGTTCTGGTATCATCCTTGTAAATCTTTTTTGCACTTTGTCCAATGTTTCTGTATCCTTTTTGTAATATGGAGACCAGAATTGTGCGCACGGTATTTTTACCATTTTTTAAGTTTCACGGGTGTGGACCAACGTGGTCCTCTGGAACTGATGTGGTCTCCCCCCATTCTTCTGCTTTGAGAAGAGGAAGATCAGGAGGCTCACCACAGCGATGCCAAGCTGCTCGTTGGTACCAATGCCTCCCTGTCTGCAGATGCAGGTGGGCTGTGCCTCCCTAACAAAGCAATTACTGAGTTGTGAGCACAACTCATAATGGACCTTAAGCTAACTAAGATCCAAGCCCACTGCTAAATGAGTCTTGCTATCACAGTCCACTGTTGAAAACAAATGCAACTCAGTCACTGGCTGACACATAGCTCTCCTCCACTCAACTTCTAAGGCTGCAATTTTTAGTTTTGCCCAGGCATTTCGCCCATCTTGCCCTAAATTATTCTGCACATATCCTGTCAGTTCCAAAAACATCTCCCTGACAATGAAATCTGACAACTTTCTTTTTGTTTAAGACCACCATGCCTACTGTTGCCTGCCCTGTCAATCTTAGCCAACTAGCTCTCCTGCAGTGGCTGCAGCATCTGAGGTGGTTGGCTGATGATTTGCAGCAGGAGCCTGGGGCGACTTAGATGGACTTTCGTGATGGCCGTTTCCCTTTAAGAAAAAAGTAGTGTGTGAAGCCACTCTGTGTAATGAAATGCAATCAAAGTTTTACAAGGCATTCCTTAATGGAGGTGGCACAGGCCGATCATGTGCCATTTATGGGCTACCTTCCCTTGAGCCTAAAAGCTGGGTCAAATTACAGACAACAGCACCTCAAATGAAGAATCTTAAAAATTGTGGGATTGGTGTCCTAAAAATGTACCAGCCTCAGACATGACATTGAGCCACATGGCTACAGACACAAAACAACTGCCTTGATCCTTTCAGCTGCTGCAGCAGCACTGACTGGGTTGTCTATAGAAGGCCTTAATTGTGCCTGGAGCCCATCATGAATATATAATGAAGGTGCACTTCAGAAAATGGGATGGGTTCTTAGTGGTGCAACACTGGTGGATTTAAGATAGTTCTGGTGCACTTCCAGCGATAAATCTGCCGATGAGGAAAATCCTGCCCAAAGTGTCATACCAAGCCTCTTTACAGCCCAAGGCAAGGTTCATATCAGCAACCACCTTGGGGTGCAACTCATTACACTTTAGACACCCTCAGTCCACACCCTACAGTCAGATGTGCCAAAAGAACCCTGCCCAACCACACTACAGTTGCTCCATACTTCCAACCTCACCAGCAGCGTAAATAGGAAGAGTCTGAATCTTGGTGTTGCAGCCCAATGGGAGTGCGTTTACGTCCAAAACTTGGTTCAGGGGAATCTATGCAATGTGTTTACCTATTAGATTTCACCAGTATTCCTTAGATTTTCAGGAATAGTTCATTTGGATAACCCTGCACTTGGATACCTTTTAGCAAATGAAATGAAGCTCCGTGTCAAAAAGAAGGATCTGGTGGGATAGAAGAGGATTTAATTTTATTCCTGTTAGTTTGTAATTTCCCTCTTTCTCACATTTCAAGCCGTTATCTCGCGTCTTGCACTGGTACCGGTAAATAAACCTCTTGAGAAGGAAGAAGCTGAAGATGATCAGCCTCTCCAGGAAGCTGGCTGTGTTATTCCTCACAGATGGCTGCTTACGTGTGATATTTTGGCCATAGTTCAAGGAAGTTCTTGAGGGCCTGCATTCAAAGAAATAAAATGACAATGCCAGATATTCCTTTCAGCTGATGAAATTGCCTGTCTGAAATTGCAGCCCATCGACAGCTACAGAATTTGCAGGGCTGGAAGGTCAGTCCAATGAAGTACTAATGTGAAACCTAGTACAAATAGAACTTACTTTGGCTTTGACATTGAGATGATCGGCCCTAGAGTCAAATATTCTCTCGGGGTTAAGGTTATCGTTAATGCCACCATCTTTTGTGCTTGTGATGATTTGGGACATGTAACACCAAGGGACATGGACCTGAGACCTTTGGACTCTGGTGCAGATACATTGGCACATAATTCAACTCCAACTTTGCACAGTATAGTTAGACTTGATGGACTTTCAGGTTCTAGTCCAGGGGCAATTTGTGTAGCTTTGAAAAAGATTGAAAGAACTTGCATTTCTATAGCGCCTTTCACAACCTCAGGATGTCCAAACTGCTTTACAGCCAATTAAGTACTTTGAAGTGTCGTCACTGTTGTAACGTAGGAAACGTGGCAACCAATTTCCGCAAAGCAACATCCCACAAATAGCAACGAAATAATGACCAGATCATCTGTTTTAATGTTAGTTGAGGGATAAATAATTGGCTTGGACATTTGAAAGAACTCCCGTGCCCTTCAAATAGTGCCATGGGATCTTTTACATCCACCTAAGAGGGTAGATGAGGCCTCGGCTTAACGTCTCATCTGAAAGACGGCACCTCTGAAAATGTAACACTCCCTCAGTATTGCACTAAAGTGTCGGCATAGATTATGTGCTCAGGTCTCTAGGGCTTGAACCCACAACTTCTTGAATGAGAGGGGAGAGTGGTACCACTAAGCCAAGGGCATTGAATGTCACAGTGGTCCATTAAAAAAAAATTAATAGACCATGAAAAACTCCTAATTCTTTTTCCAGTCATTTATTTCAGAACCCAGTCACCTTTTCAATCCAGCATTTGGACTGTGTAGGCATTATATCTGGCAATTTGGCTTGTCCCCATTGAGTGGCTGCTTCTCTTTGAAAAGACCCACGATCTGTTTCGAAACTTCGGTTACCCATAGGTAAGTTTGTTTGCGCCTGAAAATTATTGTTCACTGCCTGGGTGCATCTCATGGAATAGGGGCGACTTAACTTGGATGCTACCCGTTTTCTTGGGAAGTTGGGCTATTTTTGGGTTTCACCTCTCCAATTCCTACAGGGTTGCAGAAAATACAGAAGACAATTAAGATTTTAATTCCCTGCTGACATTGATGATCTGGGCTCTTAAAGTTCCAGTCAGATCTCACTCCTACACAGAGTTTACCTTCTGTCTTGGGGAGTCAGATCCTCAATCTGGATTTGGCAAACCTTCCTTTGATTAAATCCTGACTACTGGCCAAAAGTCTTACTTCTCTCTGAAATGTAGTCTCTAGTGGCCTTCAGGAAACATTCCACCAATGATATCAATACTCCCAAGGGGAAGACATTGAAGCAGAGGCAAAGAATTTTTTAGATTTCAATAGGAGGACTGGGGTAGAGTGACCTTCACTCAGTGCCCTCCCACAGGTGGACAGCTGACAACAGCAACTCTGTGAGGGACCACAAGCCCAAGTCTGCCTCCCACTATACCAAGGCACAGAGAACTGGATACCCAGTACACTATGTTCCTCCTAGATTTTAACTGATCATAAACAATCCAGTAGATTAGTTTAATAAGTTATCACAGTGGGAGCTGTCCATTTGTGTGTGCATAATTTCTAACTCAGTCATCTAAATTATTCAAAATTAGCCGCAATGGTGAGCAGTCCAATGCATTAGTACAAAATTACTTTACAATTAAAAAAAATTGGTGAAAATACATAAGTTAAACTTGGCCTTTTTAAAGAAAGAACTTGCATTTACATAGCGCCTTTCACAACCTTCAAAAACACTTCACAGCCAATGAACTACTTTTGAACTGCAGTTAGTGTTGCAATGTAGGAAACCGTTCCCTAGCCACCGACTCCATCCCTCTCCCTGGCAACTGTCTGAGGCCGAACCAGACTGTTCGCAACGTTGGTGTTATATTTGATTGAGATGAGCTTCCGACCACATATCCGTGCCATCACTAAGACCGCCTATTTTCACCTCCATAACATCGCCCGACTCCGCCCTTGCATCAGCTTATCTGCTGCTGAAACCCTCATCCATGCCTTTGTTACCTCTAGACTTGACTCTTCCAACGCACTCCTGGCCGGCCTCCCAAGTTCTACCCGCCGTAAACCTGAGGTCATCCAAAACTCTGCTGTTGGTGTCCAAACTCGCATCAAGTCCCATTCACCCATCACCCCTGTGCTCGCTGACCGACATTGGGTCCTGGTTGAGCAACGCCTCCATTTAAAAATTCTCATTCTTGTTTTCAAATCCCTCCATGGGCCTCGCCCCTCCCTATCTCTGTAATCTCCTTCAGGCCTACACCCTCCGAGATCTCTGCACTCCGCCAACTCTGGCCTCTTGAGCATTCCTGATTTTAATCATTCCAGCATTGGCAGCCGTGCCTTCAGCTGCCTAGGCCCTAAGCTCTGGAATTCTTTCCCTAAATCTCCTTGCCTCTCTACCTCTCTTTCCTCCTTTAGGATGTTCCTTAAAACCTCCCTCTTTGACCAAGCTTTTGGTCATCTGCCCTAATAGCTCATGTGGCTCAAGTGTCAAATTTTGTTTGGCAACGCTCCTGTGAAGTTTTACTATGTTAAAGGCGCTATATAAATGCAAGTTGTTGTTGATGATGATGAAGAAACCTGACAGCAATGGGATAAATGACCAGATAATCTGTTTATAGATGTTGGTTGATGGATCAATGTTGGCCAGGATACCGGGGAGAACTCCCCTGCTCTAATACAAAACAGTGCCATGAAATCTTTTATGTCCGCCTAAGAGGGCTGAAAGGGCCTCAGTTTAACGTCTCATCCGAAAGATGGCACCTCCGACAGCCTGGAGAGGGGCTTGAACCCTCAACCTTCTGATTCTGAGGCGTGAGTGCTACCGCTGAGTCAAGGCTGTGTATTTGTGTGTACTTTTCATTATACTTTGGCTGTTTTGGGGATTTTACAGCATTTGGTATCAACGCTGTCCACTACTGAGCTTAATGGAATGACAAATGATTAGTTTATATCTTAAGCACTGGTAGGCTTTTAGTTCACAACCAGAATAGCAAAGAATCTTTTTCTTTGTGTGCCTGGAGTTTTCCCATTAAACAAATAATCCTTTTATGCTGGTGGTAATTGTCACCTCAGTATGGAGTAGAAAACATTGTTTTTTTATAAATTACACTCCATTTGCCTCAAGATCCCAGCATTGAGGATGTTAGAATATAATTAATGAGTTGCGTGTGAAGTACTGCTGCCTATTTCTCCCATCACCTTAAGCATAAATAGTGGCGTATATTTAAAAAAGACACCTATCTGCAAATACTTTCATGAATTGTCCTCTCATGTAGCATAGATTGAGACACAGTAGCTCTGTATGTAAATACCCACAAAATTCCTCCATATATTAGAACAAAATAAATTTTTTATTTTTTTATTTAAGGAGCTCTGTAAGCCTTTAGGTTAGGAAGGCAGAATTATACAGATGTGCTGAGCTGACATTAGCCTTGAACATCCCTTTCGATCCTGTGCCATCGAATGCGAATCTCCCTCTTGTGGTCTCTTTTTTTCTGTCTCAAGTGGCCTGCTGAGATAAATGTTTGTATAACTCAATAATAATCATCATATCTCCTGCTCGGCCTCTGCCAAAATTTGGTGGAGATTTTGGGGCAGTGAGGGAATAAATTTTATTGGGATCGGCCACTGCAAGACCAGGAAAGGGAGATAATCAATTTTGTGGGACAGAGATCCTTCTTTGAACTAAAATTCTGTATATTTTTTTAAAACTGATGATGTGGGGCAGCTTAATTAATGTAATTACTTGTAGTTAACTTCTCTCTCAGTTTTTAGGTTAGAAATCCACATAGAGATCAACAGTGTTCTGTGTTTTGGTTTTTACCGTTTTGCTCTTTTTGATGAACTCTTATTTTCATCAGGTTTGGGGATGCCCTTGCTGCAGAACAAATTTTTTTTTTCCTTTTTTTTTCTTCGTTCCTGGGATGTGGGCGTCGCAGGCAAGGCTGGCATTTATTGCCCATCCCTAATTGCCCTTGAGAAGGTGGTGGTGAGCCGCCGCCTTGAACCGCTGCAGTCCGTGTGGTGAAGGTACTCCCACAGTGCTGTTTGGGAGGGAGTTCCAGGATTTTGATCCAGCGATGATGAAGGATTGGCGATATATTTCCATGATGTGGAGATGCCGGCGTTGGACTGGGGTGGACAAAAGTGAGAAGTCGCACAACACCAGGTTATAGTCCAACAGATTTATTTAAAATTACAAGCTTTCGGAGCTGTCGCCCCTTCCTCAGGTAGAGTTACAGGATGGTGTGTAACTTGGAGGTGGTGGTGTTCCCAAGTGCCTGCTGCCCTTGTCCTTCTAGGTGGTAGAGGTCGTGGGTTTGGGAGGTGCTATCGAAGAAGCCTTGGCGAGTTGCTGCAGTGCATCTTGTCGATGGTACACACCGCATTGCAGCCACGGTGCACCGGTGATGGAAGGAGTGAATGTTTAAGGTGGTGGATGGGGTGCCGATCAAGTGGGCTGTTTTGTCTTGGATGGTGTCGAATTTCTTGAGTGTTGTTGCAGCTGCACTCATCCAGGCAAGTGGAGAGTATTCCATCACACTCCTGACTTGTGCCTTGCAGATGGTGGAAAGGTTTTGGGGAGTCAGGAGGTGAGACACTCGCCGCAGGATACCCAGCCTCTGACCTGCTGTTGTAACCACAGTATTTATGTGGCTGGTCCAGTTAAGTTTCTGGTCAATGGTGTCCCCCAGGATGTTGATGTTGGGGGATTCGGCGATGATAATGCCATTGAATGTTTAGGGGCGGTGATTAGATGCTCTCTTGTTGGAGATAGTCATTGCCCGGCACTTGTGTGGCGCGAATGTTACTTGCCACTTATCAGCCCAAGCCTGAATGTCGTCCAGGTCTTGCTGCCTGCGGGCATGGACTGCTTCATTATCAGAGGAGTTGCGAATGGAACTGAACACTGTACAATCATCGGCGAACATCCCTACTTCTGACCTTATGATGGAGGGAAGGTCATTGATGAAACAGCTGAAGATGGTTGGGCCTAGGACACGGCCCTGAGGAACTCCTGCAGTGATGTCCTGGAGCTGAGATGATTGGCCTCCAACAAACACAACCATCTTCCTTTGTGCTCGGTATGACTCCAGCCAGTGGAGAGTTTTCCCCCCGATTCCCATTGACTTCAGTTTTAGTAGGGCTCCTTGATGCCACACTCGGTCAAATGCTACCTTGATGTCAAGGGCAGTCACTCTCACCTCACCTCTGGAATTCAGCTCTTGTCCATGTTTGGTCCAAGGTTGTAATGAAGTTTGGAGCTGAGTGGCTCTGGCGGAACCCAAACTGAGCATCAGTGAGCAGATTATGGTAAGTAAGTGCCACTTGATAGCACTGTTGATGACACCTTCCATCACTTTGCTGATGATTGAGAGTAGACTGATGGGGTAGTAATTGGCCGGTTTGGATTTGTCCTGCTTTTTGTGACCAGGACATACCTGGGCAGTTTTCCACATTGTCAGGTAGATGCCAGTGTTGTAGCTGTACTGGAACAGCTTGGCTCGAGGCGCGGCTAGTTCTGGAGCACAAGTCTTCAGCACGATAGCTGGGATGTTGTCGGGGCCCATAGCCTTTGCTGTATTCAGTGCGCTCAGCTGTTGCTTGATATCACGTGGAGTGAATCGAATTGGCTGAAGACTGGCTTCTGTGATGGTGGGGACCTCAGGAGGAGGCCAAGAAGGATCATTCACTCGGCACTTCTGGCTGAAGATGGTTGCAAACGCTTCAGCCTTGTCTTTTGCACTCGCGTGCTGGGCTCAGCTATCATTGAGGATGGGGATATTCATAGAGCCTCCTTCTCCTGTTAGTTGTTCAATGGTCCACCACCATTCATGACTGGATGTGGCAAGACTGCAGAGCTTTGATCTGATCCATTGGTTGTGGGATCGCTTAGCCCTGTCTATAGCATGCTGCTTCCGCTTTTTAGCATGCATGTAGTCCTGAGTTGCAGCTTCCCCAGGTTGGCATCTCATTTTTAGGTGTGCCTGGTGCTGCTCCTGGCATGCTCTTCTACACTCCTTATTGAACCAGGGTTGGTCGCTTGACTTGATGGTAATGGTAGAGTGAGAGATATGCCGGGCCATGAGATTACAGATTGTGGTGGAATAAAGTTCTCCTGCTGCTGATGGCCCACAGCGCCTCATGGATGCCCAGTTTTGAGCTGCTAGATCTGTTCTGAATCTATCCCATTTAGCACGGTGGTAGTGCCACACAACACGATGTAGAGTGTCCTCAGTGTAAAAAGGGGACTTTGCCTCCACAATGACTGTGTGGTGGTCACTGCTACCAATACTGTCATGGACAGATGCATCTGTGACAGGTAGATTGGTGAGGACGAGGTCAAGTAGGTTTTTACCTCGTGTTGATTCTCTCACCACCTGTCGCAGGCCCAGACTGGCAGTTATGTCCTTCAGGACTCGGCCAGCTCGGTCAGTAGTGGTGCTACCGAGCCACTCTTGGTGATGGACATTTAAGTCCCCCACCCAGAGTCCATCCTGTGCCCTTGCTAGTCTCAGTGCTTCTTCCAAGTGGTGTTCAACATGGAGGAGTACTGATTCAGCAGCTGAGGGAGGGTGGTAGATGGTAATCAGGAGGTGGTTTCCTTGCCCATGCTTGACCTGAAGCCATGGGACTTCACTGAGTCCAGAGTCACTATTTCCCGACTGTATACCACTGTGCCGTCACCCCTGGTGGGTCTGTCCTGCCGGCGGGTCGACTGGGCTGGGTGTGTCGTAATCGTGTCCGAAGCCGGTGACGGGGTCAATGCCGGGTGGTCCATCCAGTTTTATTCTTCTTGTTTCTTGTAGCGGTTTGTTACAACTGAGTGGCCTGTTGGGCCATTTCAGAGGGCAGTTAATCACATTGCTGTGGGTATGGAGTCACATATAGGCCAGGCCAGGGAAGGACAGCAGATTTCCTTCCCTAAAGGACATTAGTGAACCAGATGGGTTTTTACGACAATCCAGTAGTTTCATGGTCACCATTACTGATACTAGCTTTTCATTCCAGATTTATTTAATTGAATTTAAACTCCACAGCTGCCGTGGTGGGATTTGAACTCACGTCTCACAGATTATTAATCTAGTAACATAACCACTATGCTCCCATTCCCAGTGCACACTGTCAGTGTCAAGTACTCGCGACACAGATACAGAGATCGCCAACAGCATAACAATCCTCTGGAGCAGCGGTTCCCAAAATCCTTTTTTGCTGCACATGCTGCCCACCCCCCCCCTCCCCCGAAGATTCATGTCCCATGCACTGGGGCCCCCTTCTAGGAAACAACATAGTCAAGAACCAGTAAATGTGAAGTCCATGTGGGAAGGATGGTGTTTCCTATTTTTCTTTTGCCTGCCTCTACTTTTTCTTTCCCCAGGATTAACATCCTCAACGTTGCGCTTCCACTCATTCACAATTATCGAACACCAAACGTCACACTCACATCAGTTATATAGCGTGCAGAAGCTAGTGGATACTGACATGATTACTATACACTGGTAATCCCGGGATTTGAGGGACAAAACTCATGTATACTTGTGCCCCCTGGTAACCTCACTGTGCCCCCCTAGTTTGGGAAACTCAACAACAACAACAACAACAACAACAACTTATTGCATTTATATAGCTACTTTAACGTGGTAACACATCCCAAGGCGCTTCACAGGAGTGTTATAAGACGGAGAGAACCCAGAAGTATGCTGAACCCCCCCAAGCTCAGACATTTCTAACTCCCACACCGTTTATGTGCTACATTATGCTGTAGACTCGCACCCTGTAGGAATAGCCCAAACTTATTTTACATGGAGCTCTTACTGGCAGCCCTCAGAGAGGGGGAACAATTTGATCCCAGCAATTAAGGCCTAAATTTAAACACCAGAAGTGAAAAAACATAGTTCTCGCTGATGACAGTACTCAGCTCTGGGGAGGGGAGGATGATTTTGTTGAGTTTTGAAATGTAGAACCACCTTCTCCACATGCTCCTCCATTCCCTGGGAGGATGAAGCCACACAACTCTCTGTGGATGTTGTCAACCCTGTCCTCGTGACTGGCTAATTGTGTCGTGCTTCCACGTGGCAAGCCTTGCCCTTGGCAGTTTTTTCTTCCTGTGAAGCAGCATTGTCATGAAGCACTCCACTTACAACTTGTTTGAGAACTGCAGGCATTCTGTGGCAAGGGCAGTCAGGCTTAATTTTCAATCAAAGCTATTTGAACAAGGAGACATCTCATTGGGAGTCCAGCTGCATTGACCAACTTTTACTGCTTACGCACTTGTTATAATTAGAAGCGCTGGATAACGTCTGTGATTCATGGAACGTATCACGCATGCAAAATGTCCATCATATTTGCAACTCACTGACAGAAATAACATTCATAAACGAGCAACACATCACTGTTCGCTGAACGATGTTGATTGCCTCAAGTATTACAAAACAGAAGGAAAACCATCAATGAACCAGCAACAAAATGGTTGGAAACCCACCAGCGAAAGAGGAACAAGCAGGTCGGAGAGGCAGCAGCAGCAAAAATAAACGACCAAGGATCAAAATATTTTTTGAAAATGTTCTCAGCTGTTAATCAGCTTTCTCAGTAACCTGAGGATATTTAATACTAAATAAGTTTCTAACATAATTAGCACATAAAAATTACATAATTCTGAAGAAAATAATTAAACTTATCCTCGTTGCATTTTCTGTGCTTGGAATTTCTGCCTCCCTTGAGTCTCAGAGCTTGCCCCACTCTCCAATCTTGGGCCTTGAGCTTTAATTATTTCCTGAAGAGTGCCTTGTTCTGCGAGGCTTTCTGGCCCATTTCTGGCTTCAAATTGTGATCTATCGCACATGTGCGGCCTCAAACCCCACAGTGTGATGGGCTCTATTTTCTGTTGGATCCTTTTTTATGATTTTATATCGGGAATTTTTTTTCTTTTTGCCGTTCCTTCTGCGATTGTTTCTACTGTTTTATTACTGTAGCCGAATTGTTCATGTCATGGTGGATGGGTCTAATTTGGCATTTTTTATGTTTCATGCTCACATTATAGTTTTCCTCAAACCTTTGTTCATTTTCTTTTTTTTTGCCTCCCCTCCAGCTGCCTGGAATATGTAATAGGTGACTTGTTCATTGAGAGAGGACTACTGTCTCCCCTCCTTCTGATATATATCTAGCAACTATCTCTAACTCTTTCTATTCTAATTTGTGGTAAGTCTGTTATTTTATCACAGTTTATTTTAAGCACTATTGTACCAATTTTTTTTATCGCAGGGTAATTATGCATGAGGTAGGCAATTTGGGCCATCATAGACTTCTACAGCACAGAAGGAGGCCATTCGGCCTATCGTGCCTGTGCTGGCTCTTTGGTAGAGCTAACCAATTAATCCTATTCACAGGAACAGGAGTAGGCCATTTAGCCCCTCGAGCCTGTTCCGCCATTACATAGAAACATAGAAGATAGGAGCAGGAGTAGGCCATTCAGCCCCTCGAGCCTGCTCCGCCATTCGATGAGATCATGGCTGATCATTCAAACTCAGTACCCTGTACCTGCCTTCTCCCCATATCCCTTGATACCTTTAGCCTTAAGAAATATATCTAACTCATTCTTGAATATATTTAATGACTTGGCCTCAACTACCTTCTGTGGTAGAGAATTCCACAGGTTCACCACTCTCTGGGTGAAGAAATTCCTCCTCATTTCTGTCCTAAATGGCTTACCCCCTATCCTTAGATTATGACCCCTGGTTCTGGACTCTCCGACCATCGGGAACATTCTTCCTGCATCTAGTTTGTCCAGACCTGTCAGAATTTTATATATTTCGATGAGATCCCCTCTCATTCTTCTATACTCCAGCGAGTATAAGCCCAATCGACCCAATCTCTCCTCATATGTCATTCCTGCCATCCCAGGTATCAGCCTTGTGAACCTTCGCTGAACTCCCTCCATGGCAAGAACATCCTTCCTCAGATAAGGCGACCAAAACTGCACACAATACTCAAGGTGTGGTCTCACCAAGGCCCTGTACAACTGCAGCAGGACATCCCTGTTCCTATACTCAAACCCTTTCGCCATGAAGGCCAACATACCATTTGCCTTCTTCACCGCCTGCTGCACCTGCATGCTTACCTTCAGCGACTGGTGCACAAGGACACCCAGGTCTCGTTGCACTTGCCCTTCTCCCAATCTATTGCCATTCAGATAATAGTCTGCCTTTCTGTTTTTGACACCAAAGTGGATAACCTCGCATTTATCCACGTTCTATTGCATCTGCCACGCTTCTGCCCAATCACCCAACCTGTCCAAATCATCCTGGAGTTTCTCGGTATCCTCCTCGCAGCACACACTCCCACCCAGCTTTGTGTCATCTGCAAACTTGGAGATATTACATTTAGTTCCCTTATCTAGATCATTAATGTATATTGTGAATAGCTGGGGTCCAAGGACCGATCCCTGCGGTACCCCACTAGTCACTGCTTGCCACTCGGAAAAAGACCCATTAATTCCTACTCTCTGCTTTCTGTCCGCCAACCAGTTCTCTATCCAAGTCAATACCTTGCCCCCAATCCCATGTGCCTTAACTTTACACGCTAATCTCTTACGCGGGACCTTATCGAAAGCCTTTTGAAAGTCCAAATACACCAAATCTACTGGTTCTCCCTTATCTATTTTCCCAGTTACATCCTCAAAAAATTCCAGTAGATTAGTCAAGCACGATTTACCTTTTGTAAATCCATGTTGACTTTGTCCGATCCTGTCGCTGTTTTTCAAGTGCTCAGCTATTACATCCTTTATAATGGACTCTAACATTTTCCCCACTACCGATGTCAGGCTTACCGGTCTGTAATTCCCCGCTTTCTCTCTACCACCCTTTTTGAATAGTGGGGTAACATTAGCTACCCTCCAATCCATGGGTACAGTTCCAGATTCCATCGAATGTTGGAAGATGATCAGCAATGCATCTACTATTTCTAGGGCCACTTCCTTAAGTACCCTAGGATGTAGATTATCAGGCCCTGGGGATTTATCGGCCTTCAATACCGTCAATTTCCCTAACACCATTTCCCTGCAAATACTGATTTCTTTCAGTTCCTCCCTTTCATCAGACCCTATGTTCTCCAACATCTCTGGGAGGTTATTTGTGTCCTCCTTTGTGAAGACAGAACCAAAATATGCATTTAATTGGTCTGCCACTTCTTTGTTCCCCATTATAACTTCCCCCGCTTCTGACTGCAAGGGACCTACACTTGATTTCACTAATCTTTTTCTCTTTACATATCTATAAACACTCTTACAGTCAGTTTTTATGTTCCCTGCAAGCTTACTTTCATATTCTATTTTCCCCTTCTTAATTAATCCCTTTGTCCTCCTTTGTTGAATCCTAAACTGGTCCCAATCCTCAGGGTTACTGATTTTTCTGGCCAATTTATATGCCCTCTCCTTGGATCTTATGCTATCCCTAATTTCCCTTGTTAGCCACGGTTGAGTCACCCTTTTTGTTTTATTCTTATGCCACACTGGGATTAACAAATTCTGTAGTTCATCCATGCAGTCTTTAAATGTTTGCCATTGCCTATCCACCGTCAACCCTTTGAGTGACATTCTCCAATCAATCCTACCCAATTCGCGCCTCATACCATCGTAGTTTCCTTTATTTAAATTCAGGACCCTAGTCTCTGATTCAACTACTTCACTCTCCATCCTAATGAAGAATTCTATCATATTATGATCACTCTGACTTAAGGGGCCTCGTACAACAAGATTGCTAATTAATCCTTTCTCGTTACATAATACCCAGTCTAAGATGGCCTGATCTCTGGTTGGTTCCTTGACATATTGTTCCAGAAAACCATCCCGTAAATCAATGAGATCATGACTGATCTGCGACCTAACTCCATATACCTGCCTTTGCCTCATATCCCTTAATACCTTTGGTTAACAGAAATCTATCCATCTCAGATTTAAAATTAACAATTGACCTAGCATCAACTGCCGTTTGCAGAAGAGAGTTCCAAACTTCTACGACCCTTTGTGTGTCAAAGTGTTTCCTAACTTCACTCCTGAAAGGCCTGGCTCTAACTTTTAGACTATGTCCCCTAGTCCTAGACTCCCCAACCAGCAGAAATAGTTTCTCTCTCTCTACCCAATCATTTCCCCTTAATATCTTGAAAACTTTGATCAAATCAAAAATAGAGTATGAGAGTAAACTTGCAAGGAACATAAAAGTGGACTGTAAAAGCTTCTACAAGTATGTTCAAAGAAAAAGATTAGTGAAGACAAAGGTAGGTCCCTTACAGTCAGAAACAGGAGAATTTATAATGGGGAACAAGGAAATGGCAGTGCAATTAAACAAATACTTTGGTTCTGTCTTCACAGAAGAGGACACAAATAACTTTCCAGAAATGCAAAGGAACCATGAGTCTAGTGAGAAGGAGGAATTAAAGGAAATTAGTATTAGTAAAAAAATAGTGCTGGAGAAATTAATGGGACTGAAAGCCGATAAATCCCCAGAGCCTGATAATCTGCATCCCAGAGTACTAAAAGAGGTAGCCATGGAAATAGTGGATATATTGGTTGTCATCTTCCAAAATTCTATATATTATGGAACAGTTCCTGCAGATTGGAGGGTGGCAAATGTAACCCCACTATTTAAAAAAGGAGGGAGAGAGAAAACAGGGAACTACAGAGCGGTTAGCCTAACCTCAGTAGTAGGGAAAATGCTAGAGTCTATTATAAAGGATGTGATAACAGGACACTTAGAAAATATCAACGGGATTAGACAAAGTCAACATGGATTTATGAAAGGGAAATCGTGTTTGCCAAACCTACTGGAGTTTTTTGAGGATGTAACTGGTAGAATAGATAAGGGAGAACCAGTGGATGTGGTGTATTTGGATTTTCAGAAGGCCTTTGATAAAGTCCCACATAAGAGGTTAGTGTGCAAAATTTAAGCACATGGGATTGGGGGTAATATACTGGCATGGATTGAAAATTGGTTAACAGACAGGAAACAGAGAGTAGGAATAAATGGGTCTTTTTTGGAATGGCAGGTGGTGACTAGTGGGGTACCGCAGCGATCAGTGCTTGGGCCCCAGCTATTCACAATATTTATCAATGATTTGGATGAGGGAACCAAATGTAATATTTCCAAGTTTGCTGACGACACGAAACTAGGTGGGGTTGTGAGGAGGGTGCAAAGAGGCTTCAAGGTGATTTAGACAAGTTGAGTGAGTGGGCAAATACATGGCAGATGCAGTATAACGTGGATAAATGTGAAGTTATGCACTTCGGTAGGAAAAACAGAAAGGCAGAGTATTATTTAAATAGTGATAGATTGGGAAATGTTGATGTACAAAGGGACCTGGGTGTCCTTGTACACCAGTCACTGAAAGCAAACATGCAGGTGCAGCAAACAGTTAGGAAGGCAAATGGTATGTTGGCCTTCATTGCAAGAGGATTTAAGTACAGGAACAAGGATGTCTTACTACAGTTATACAGGGCCTTGGTGAGACCACACCTGGAGTACTGTGTGCAGTTTTGGTCTCCTTACCTAAGAAAGGATATACTTGCCATAGAGGGAGTGCAGCGAAGGTTCACCAGACTGATTCCTGGGATGGCAGGACTGTTGTATGAGGAGAGATTGGGTCGACTAGGCCTGTATTCACTAGAGTTTAGAAGAATGAGAGGGGATCTCATTGAAACGTATAAAATTCTGACAGGGCTAGACAGACTGGATGCAGGGAGGATGTTTCCCCTGGCTGGGGGGTCTAGAACGAGGGGTCACAGTCTCAGGATACGGGGTAGGACATTTAGGACTGAGATGAGGAGAAATTTCTTCACTCAGAGGGTGGTGAACCTGTGGAATTCTCTACCACAGAAGGCTGTGGAGACCAAGTCACTGAATATATTTAAGAAGGAGATAGATAGATTTCTAGTCGCAAAAGGCATCAAGGGGTACGGGGAGAGAGCGGGAATATGGTATTGAGATAGAGGATCAGCCATGATCATATTGAATGGCGGAGCAGGCTCAAAGGGCCGAATGGCCTACTCCTGCTCCTATTTTTCTATGTTTCTAACCTTCTAAATTTCAGGGAATACAACCCTAGTTTGTGTAATCTCTCCTCGCAATTTAATCCTTGGAGTTCAGGTATCATTCTGGTAAATCTATGCTGCACTCCCTCCAAGGCTGGTATATCCTTCTGAAGGTGTTGTGCCCAGAACTGCTCACAATACTCCAGGTGTGGTCTAACCAGGGCTTTGTATAGCTGTAGCTTAACTTCTACCTCCTTGTATTCTACTCCTCTAGATATAAAGGCCAGCATTCCACTAGCCTTTTTGATTATTTCTGTACCTGTTCATGATATTTTAATAATCTATGTACATAGACCCTTAAGTCTCTTTGGACCTCCACTGTTTCTAGCTTTTCTCCATTTAGAAAGTACACTGATCTATCATTTTTAGGTCCAAATTGGGTGACCTCACGCTTGCTTATATTGCAATCCATTTGCCACAGTTTTGCCCATTCACTTAATCTATTAATATCTCTTTGTAATGTTATGCTTCTATCTACAGTGATTACAATGCCACCTATCTTTGCGTCATTGGCAAACTTAGAGATGTGGCTTTCTATCCCATCATCTAAGTAGTTAATAAATACAGTGAATAGTTGAGGCCCCACCACTAGTCACATCCTGCCAATTAGAGTACCTGTCCATTATCCCTACTCTCTGTCTCCTGCCAATATCCTAACCTGGTCAATAATTTGCCTTTAATTACATGACCTTCAAATTTAGCGAACAGTCTCTTATGAGGGACTATATCGAATGCTTTCAGGAATTCCATATAAATAACATCCGTAGACATTCCACTGTCCACTACTTTAGTTGCCTCTTCATCAGATTCATCAGGCATGACCTACCCTTTACAAAGCCATGCTTGCTCTCTGATCAGCTGAAAGTTTTCAAGGTGTTCAGTCACTCTATCCTTAATTATAGACTTTAGTAATTTCCCAACAACAGGCTAACTAGTCTATAAATTCCCTGCTTTCCCACCCTCGCCTTTTTTAAATAGCGGAGTGACATGTGCAATTTTCCAATCTAAGGGAACGATTCCTGAATTGAGAGAACGTTGGAAGATTATAATTAGAGCATCTGCAATGTTCTCACCTACTTCCTTTAAACCCTTGGAAGGACACCATCTGGTCCTGGGGATTTGTCACTTCCCATGGCCCTGTAATTTTTTTCCCCTTCAAGTATTTGTCCATTCCCTTTTGAAATTTAGTATTAAATCTGCTTCCACCACCCTTTCAGGCAGTGCATTCCAGATCACAACAACTTGCTGTGTAATTTTTGTTTCTTCAATGTTGCCTCTGATTCTTTTACCAATCTGTGTTCTCTGGCTACTGACCCTTCTGCCAGTGAAGACAGTTTCTCCTTATTTACTCTATCAAAACTGTTCATGATTTTGAACACCTCTATCAAATGTCATCTTAACCTTCTCTGCTCGAAGGAGAATAACCCCAGCTTCTCCAGTCTCTCCACATAACTGATGTCCCTCATCCCTGGTACCATTCTAGTAAATCTCTTCTCCACCCTCTCTATGACCTTGACATCCTTCCAAATATGTGGTGCCCAGAATTGGACACAATACTCCAGCTGAGGCCGAACCAGTGTTTTATAAATGTTTAACGTAACTTCCTTACTTTTGTACTCTATGCCTCTATTAATAAAGCCAAGGATCCCCATATGCTTTTTTAACAGCCTTCTCCATTTGTCCTGCCACCTTCAAAGATTTGTGTACATACACCCCCAGGTCTCTTTGTTCCTGCACCCCCTTTAAAATTGTGCCATATTGCCTCTCCTCATTCTTCCTATCAAAATGTATCACTTCAGGCTTCTCTGTGTCTGCCCATTTCACCAGTCTGTCTATGTCCTCCTGAAGTCTCTTACTATCCTCCTCATTGTTTACTACATTTCCGAGTTTCATGTCATCAGCAAACTTTGAAATTATGTCCTGCATATCCAAGTCGAGGCCATTAATATATATTAAAAAGAGCAGTGGTCCTAATACTGACCCCTGGGGAACACCACTGTATACGTTCCTCCAGTCCGAAAAACAACCGTTCACCACTAATCTCTGCTTTCTGTCCCTTAGCCAATTTCATATCCACACAGCCACTGTCCCTTTAGTCCCATAGTGCAGCTATCTAGAAATACTCTAAAGTTCCTCCATTGTAGCATCCACCTGTTTCTTAAATGATTCCAGGATTTCAGCCTCCACTACTCTAGCTAGAAGTCCATTCCATGTATTGATCGCTTTTTGAGTTGAGATGAATTTCCTGATATCAATCCTAAATTTACCTTTTACTAGTTTGAACCCATGTCCCCTTGTTCTACTCATACAATTTATTTAAAGTAATTTTCCAGATTTACTTTTTCCTTACTGTTAATTATCTTGTATATAGGATCACCTCTTAAGCATCACCTTACTAGCCTGAAAAGCCCACATTTCTCCAGTTTGTCCTCAATTCAGACCTCTGACACCAGGGATCAGCATTGTGGCTCTTCACTGCACTTGAATGCATTTATTGTGTTTCAGTGAACACAGTACTCAAGGTGCGCTCTACCCAGTGCACTGTGCAAGTTGATCTGACTTCCTCTGACTTATATTCCACTGCTTTGGATATATAGTTCAACATTGTGTAATGGGTTTGTTGATTGAATGCTGCTTTGATTTGGTTGGACATGTCTGTTGAGTCTACAAAGACTCCTGGGTCTCTTTCAACTTTATCGTTAGCTACTTCACCTGCCTATAGGGAGTACATGTGTGCCAATTTGTTCTTCCTTTGTGCAGCACCATACACTTGACAGTATTAAATTTCATTTCCCATTATTCTGCCCACTTATATGTCTTGTCTAACTCATTTCATAATTTCTGAGCTGCCTCCTCCAATTCCACTGGCCCTATTAGTTTGAAACCATTTACAAATTGAATCAATTTGCATAGTTTCTAAATGCAAATCAATGATGTAAATTGGAAATAAAAACAGAAAATACTGGAAATACTCAGCAGGTCAGGCAGCATCTGTGGAGAGAGAGAAACAATGTTAACGTTTTAGGTCGATGTAAATTAGTCGTGATATTTCCTCAAAGAAGTGTAAGGAAATTGATTAAGCAGGATCTTCCCCTTGTGGACCCATGTTGATTACTGTTTAAAAGAGGTTATTGTTGTGTTGATAATCCTCAAGTTTACTCTGGATAATTTTACATGGAATTGAAGTAAAACCAATGGGTCTATAGTTGACTTATGTTTTGTCACCCTTTTTGAATATGGGAGCCTTGTTAGCCTCTTTTCAATCTGCTGCTACCTCCCCAGTGTCTAATGACTCCCTCATAATGATTTCAGTGTCTCACAAATCTCCTCCCTGCTTTCTCTGCACTTTGGGGTAAATACCAACTCTGCCTTGGGATTTATTGATTTTGAGCCTTACAAGCCTGTCTAGCATTTCCACTTCATTTATACAGTCATTCATTTTGCCTATATCTTTGTTAGGGGAGGGCAATAGAAGTTTACAGCACAGAAGGAGGTCATTTGGCCCATTCTGCCTGTGCTGATTCTGCTGGAGCTATCAAAAAGAAATCCCACTGCCCTGCTCTCTTCACAACCCTGTAACTTGTTGCTCACATCTTCCCTTTGAATACTTGAAGGAAATAATTGCTCAGATTGTTTACTATCTCATTCTCATCTTCCGTTTACAGTCAATTTGCATCTTTTATGGTTCTCACTACTCCCCTGCTACTCACTTACTGTTTAAGTATTGAAAGAATTTCTTATGGTTATGTCTTGCCTCTGGAGCAAGAAGTTGCAGAGATAGGGTAGGGTGAAGCCATGGGGGATATTAAGGCAAATTTGAGGATTTTGAATTCAATGCATTGGGACACAAAGCAGAACTCAAAGTCACACACCATCCTGACTTGGAAGCATATCGCCGTTCCTTCATCATCGCTGGGTCAAAATCCTGGAACTCCCTCCCTAACAGCACTGTGGGAGTACCTTCACCACACGGACTGCAGCGGTTCAAGAAGGCAGCTCACCACCACCTTCTCAAGGGCAATTAGTGATGGGCAATAAATGCTGGCCTTGCCAGCGACGCACACATCCCAGGAACAAATTTTAAAAAAAAGAACAGGACTCCGGCAGCTCAGTTTTGAACAAGTTAGAGCTTATGGAGGATGGGAGGGCAGTAAGGAGGACAGTGAAGAAATTGAGTCTAGAAGTGACAAAATCATGGATGAAGGTTTCAGCATTGGAGGTGAGATTGGGGGGAGGTGGGCGATGCTGCAGGGAAGACTATCCATTGTTAGAGATGTGCTGGTAGTGTTGCGACAGGTAGGAGTGGAACTATATGAGGGCAGCCGCATCGGACATCAGAATGGAGAAGGATGGCATGTTCGATATTTTAAGTGCCACATAGAGGTCGAGGAGGACAAGTGGGGCTAATGCACTGGTCACAGTTACAGAGGCTTTCATTTGTGACTTTGATCGGGGCAGTGTGGGGGAGGTGTGAAGGGTAGGCACTGAACTGAAGAGATTCAATTGGGGACTTCTAAAAGAGATGGGCACAAAGCTGAGAGACAACAACTGCCTGAAAGGGTGGTGGAAACAGATTTAATAGTACCTTTCTAAAAATAATTGGATATATACTTGAAAAGGAAAAATTGCAGGGCTATGCGGGGGGAAAAAGCAGGGAAGTGGAACTAACTAGATAGCTCTTTCAAAGAGCCAGCACAGGCACGATGGGTCAAATGGTCTCCTCCTGTGTTGTACAATTCTACAACAACGCGTTCGAGGGAATTGGAGAGAAAGGGAGTAGAGCTGGGGTAATTGAGTGATCGGATGCTGAGTGAGGAGAGGATCGAGGAAGAAGGAGATTGACCTGAGGGAAGAGATTAGCTCAGAGAGGGCATCAAAGTAAATGGGGGAGAAAATGTTGTTTTGGGAGATGAGAGATGGGTTGGGTGGGGTACTGGAGGAGAGGAGGGGGCAGGGGCAAATCCATGAGCCCTTCACAACGATATTGCAGAAGAGGTGGCGGAAAGGAGTTTAAGGAAGCAAATTGTCATGGAGAAAAGCTGCTTCAGCCAGTCCTTGTCTTCCAGGATCATCCTGGAGTAGTCGTAGGATTTGGTTGAGGAAAGCGAGGTTGAGTCCAAGATCAGATCAGCCATGATCTTATTGAATGGCGGAGCAGGCTCGAGGGGCCAAATGACCTACTCCTGCTCCTACGTCTTATGTTCTTATGAGTCAGATCTGGTGATGAATGACCAGACCAGTTATGCAACAGGTGAACTCCAGTTTTCAGCCCTTTGGGACTAAAGACAGAGACTCTAACTGGGGAATGACAGGGGTGGAGGCAGTTGGTGGGAATAAAGGTGTTGAAGGCAGAGGCAAGGGTACAGTTGAGCAGGACAACACTGAAGGGCGTAGAGTTTGAGCATGAAATAGTGAGGGAGCTGGAGGAGAGATTTCCAGGGGTGGCTGGTGAGGGTAGGGAGTAATTTGTCTTTTCCCAATACTGTTAATTGTTAAATTTTGACAACTCCTTTTCTCAATGTTCACAATCGAACATAATGCAAACTGAGCGCTTTTTAATACAACTACACGTGTTTACGTTTATGTAGTTTCTGTGCAAAGATTTATGAAGCATGCTGAGGCTATCTAGTGGCTGCATTGAACACTACATGTAGAGTAATAGTACAGGAATTCAAATACAACAGTTCATTCCAATGATCTTGACACTGAATCCGAGGTATTGTATCTTTTCTATTAGTACAAATTAATATGATTCTTCATCCCAACATCTTCTGCATTCCACAGGAGTGAGCCCTGGTTAGTAATGGAGAAAATCTGAAATCTCACAGTCCCAGACTTTTGTTTTTAGAGATCTATGTTATCATGACTTTGAGATTCTCTCTTTCCCATTGTATAAAGATGCCTTGGTTGATGCGCCATTTCTTTGCTGTTAGTACTCTCATGGTGTTTCACAGAGGATTAACTGGTTACTCAGTCAATTGTTTGTTTGTAATTTAATCGTGATACATCAATCTTCTAAAACCAACCCTGACTTCAAGCAGAATGTGAAATACTCTAAAACCTTGACCATCGGCGTAAGCCACGCCTGTACAAGAAATATGACATGGCATCCTGTAAGATCTGTGCCTGCACCTGGAGAGATGCAGGAATGGGTATGAGTGTATCCACCCAAGGAGTTGGGCAGGTCAGTGCACACCACACTGGAATGTGTTTGTGCTGAGGTTATATGGGAGCTTGCCCTTGTTTAAAAGCAGTACCAATTAGGGTCTTGATGCAGCACAGGTTGGCATCCAACATTACACCCTCCACATTAAGATTATTTGGTGCTTGTCAGCACTGCTTAGATGCTCTCTTTTATTTGAACTGTTCTGGCCAGACAGCCCTATTAGAAGCATTTTGGAATCGGCAATCTTAAAGTGAAAATCATGGCTGCCTGCCTGCCTGCCTGAAGCTGGCTAGCATCAACTCATTTGAATTTGGATTTGGCTTTTGGGAAATTGAGTGTACTACTATGTCAAGGCACTGGAACCTCTTTACTCTTGGATGTAGCTCTTTGACCCAGAATGCTTCCCAAGAGTCTTCTACAAACCGTTGCAGTTGGTGAGAATCCCTATGATCGCACTTCAATTCCAAGGAGGGTGAGGAATGGCAGTGCTGTCCCAAACAATTTGTAGGTTTAAAGAGTGAAGCTTTATCCACAGAACCCTTTGTCATTTTATTACTAAATCTGATAAATGATGGCAAAGATTCCCCATTAAGTTTCAGCTGTCAAAGGGTATCCCAGGGTTTTCCTAATAGTCAATCCTCTCCAGCAATTGTCTCAGACTGAACCAGACTGTTCACAGTCTCTGCATCCTATCTGACCCAGAGCTGACCAGTTCGGTGTCTTTTTTTAGCTCATGCACTATAACTAATATATGACAGCAATAAAATGCAAACACATTTAACCTGTTTAATCCTTTTTCTTCTTTCTTACTTCCATTTGCTTTATTGGAACTTTGTTTCCCTTCTTTAATCTACCCTACAGTATGTTTCCTAAATTTTTCCCTGAAGTAAAATTTTCTACTGGCCTTTTTTCTCCAGGTTCCTGCCATCCATTTTGGAGTTGGGTTCAAGTTTTGATAAACTTAGCTTTCATTGGCTGAAAATAAATTCCAATGGCTGTCAGTCAAAAGCCTTGATTTTGAAGATTGACATGGTCCCACCATTGATCCAGGGGGAAGACTGCCAAATCCAGTTCCTGACAATGCACAGGCAAGTAGACTTGTCAGTGGCACTCTTAGGGCTGGATTTTGTCTTGGGGTCGTGTTACCCACATTTCGTGTTGTCCCCCCGACTGCAGATTAATGTGGATGAGTGATGCAATTTTCACTTAATTGGGCAATTGAGTTCCAGCATGTGGGAACCCATGAACCAATTAGTGGTTTCAGTCTGAAAGTCGCCTCTGATGATGTCATCATTGCAGGTCAGAGACTGCCTGCCTGGTCTCAGAGACTGCCTGGCCTTTGCTGTGAGTGGACCTGGATGCAAAATGAGAGAAAGAAAAAAAATATTGTTTTTGCAACCAAGTCCTCCCAGGCAGTCTCTGAAGACATTCAATGCAGCAGCGACTTTCAGACCTAATACTACTACCTTCATCACAATACTACTACTACCTTCATCACATCTCCGTTGTAATAGTGGACCTGCAGCTGATAGTCAGATATCCACTTGTGCTCCCGCCAGGTTTCACTGGCGTGTTTCACATCAGGCGTACTTCACGTCGGAAAAGGGTTAAACTAGCTAAAACGTTTCAAAATGGCATTACAGAGCCAATTTAGGGCTTGTTAAGGGCTTTAATGGCCTCTCCCGCCTCTTGGAGGCGGGATGGAGTCGGGAACCCCGCGACTGATTTTGTCAAAATTGCATGGAGGCAGGATGGGGTCGGGACCCCCGGCCCCGCAACTTTAACCCCCCACACGCCTCCAAACCCGACTCCATGGGTCATTGAAAATCCAGCTCTTAGTGTTTAAGATTGAGGCCTGTGTAGTGCAATGGATTGTGACAGTAACCCTTGGGACCCCAAGTTCCCATTTGAAAAATGTTAATATACAACACTGCATCTATGTTGATATACAATGCTGTTCTAGATTAATATACCATGTTGCCTCCGTGTTAATACATCGTGCTTCGTCTGTGTTGATATAAAAGCTGCATTTATGTTGATACACAAGGCTGCGTGTGTTACAGGATTGACATCCAGAGGCAGCCTGACTCTGGTAGAAACCCTATAATATAAATAAGGGGACACTAATGTACCTGATGGCATCCAGTGCACTTCAGGAGCTGGTTTTTCCAAGAGTGATGAGAGGCATAGCACTAGCCCTAGCAGCAAACATAAATGGCTATTGTCACGGCACTGCACAGGACCACCTTTAAAAATTAACAGAGGGCTAAGCTTTAAACCTCCTCAGTCTTCATATTGCTTGCCTGCACAGAACAGGTGCGACGGCAGTGAAGGTCCACAAGCTAGAACTTTGTTTTTGTGTTGCCACCAGTGTTGAGGAATCCATCTAGTGTAAATGGAGTGAAATCCAGAGCACTGAAAGCCAAAACACATTAAGAAACCACTTTAATTCAAAGCGGTTCTACAAGGTAAACATAATGGCCCAAAAATTAGTGAGGGAGCCTTCGTGCGGGGGTAAGGCTTCCCCGCGATATCTCACTGCGCGCCGGCTTTTTCATTCCCAGCTCGCACGAACTTGATGTTCCAGACAGCAGCTGTGCAGTGCTTGCGTATCCCACAGGCGCAGTTAATTCGTGCGAGCTGTGGGATCACGTGACTCAGTTAGAGCCAATGGCAGCACACCATCTTTCATTCATAGTTTTCACATAAGTGCTGTGAAAGCTATGAATCTATACCCCCCGAAAAGAACAGCTAAACCTCAATTAAATTTAAAAAAAAACATCACATTAATAAAATAAGTATAGTTAAATAAATTAACCACTTTAAACAAAAAATTAAATTTTTGAAAAAATTTAAAATCTTTTTAAAGTTATAAAAATAAACTTACCTTTCTTTAAAGTCTCTAAAAAAGATATACCTGTTGAAAAAAATTCAAAATAATACTTAATTAACTACTTACCTTGTTAAAAGAGGGCCTTACGCCTCCTTTCTTTATGTGTAAAATCTTCCATGCTTACCTGCGCGTTCAAAGCACTAAGTGCACTGCGTGCGCGCAGCCTGTAGCGCGCAGCCTGTAGCGCGCACGCAGTTCACCTAGGAACCGCCCCCTTTTGAAATCACCAAGTGCCGGTTTTCAGCGCATGCGCAGTGCATGCAGAAAACCGGCAATTGGAGACAGAATACGCGAGAGTACACAGTGCGTACTCTCGCGTAGAAGCACTAATTTTTGGGCCAATATTTCTCTTATTACTTAGCTGGGCACACAGTGAGTGGGGGGGGGGATATACCGTTTTATAATTGGGGTGTTACAATGTAGTATCAAGGCAACTGAATATGGTAACTGAATAGGGTTATATTTTCGGTTAGGTTTACATACGAATGCTTAATGCGCTCATGTTTCTCTGCGTGCTATTTTTAAAATAAACGGGCTAAAGCCGGCCGAAAAATAATGCACAGAGGAACAGAGTAGTCATGTTACGCGGTTGTCTGTGAACTTTGCTCATCGGAAAATATACACAAGTTAAAATAACTTGCATTTATAGATCAAATTGAATTTTTATGATATTCTGGGATTTGGAGGATCGATTTCAGTGAAAACTGTAAATCGCCAGCCTTCATGATTATTAAATGTTCCTTTACATATTTACTCTTTTTAATGTCTTACCTTTTTTGGTGGTTTGGATAGATGGACAAGAAGTATCAGGTTTGAGGTAGGATTGAAATAGACAGGAAGAACCTGCTTCAATGGTGGTGGAAAATATTGAAGTGAGAGAGAACATGGGTCTGTAGACTCCGGCTGGGAGGGATTGGGGAAGAAGGGGATGGTCAGCATGGGTTATGCTCTTCTAAGTGGGGTAGGGTACCTATCTCCAGTGAAAGAATTTGGAAAGAAGTTTGTAACATTAGAAAGGAGAACAAATGACAGCCAAAATGATTTTTTTTTAATTTCAGCTATTTGCTTCAGTTTGTTTTTTTTTCCAATTGATAATTTCTCACTGCTTGAATGATGTATGATTTGTTAGTTTTACAAATATATAAACAATCACCAATGTGAGCGAGGATGTGCACAGATGTATCATTTTATGTATAAAAGGTATATATAATCTCGTGGCGAAAAGTCAAAGCAGGTGCATCCCACAAAGATTGGTGGTATAGTGTGTCGTGTAGACGGGAGCATAAAATTAGAGACATTGATAGATTAAGTGAGTGGGCACAACAGCGGCAGATAGATTTCAACGCAGGTAAGTGAGAGAACATCCATTTTAGACCAAAAAAGGATAGATCCGAGGATTATTTAAATGGTGTAAAGCTAGGAACAGTGGAGGTCAAGATCACTAAAATGTAGTAGTCAGGTACAAAAAATAATCCAAAAGGCTAATGAAATGTTAGCCTTTATAACTAGAGGGCTAGAATATAGAGGGGAGGAAGTTCTGCTACAGCTATACAAAGCCCTGGTTAGACCACATCTAGTATACAGTGTACAGTTCTGGGCACCGCACCTTAGAAAGGATATATTGGCCTTGGAAGGAGTGCAGCGCAGATTCACCAGACTGTTACCAGGGCTCCAAGGATTAGATTATGAGGAGAGATTACATAAATTAGGTTTATATTCTCTGGAATATAGGCAAAGGGGTGATTTGATTGAGGATTTTAGGATTTTGAAGAAATTGATGGGGTAGACAGAGAGAAATGTTTTTCACTGGTGGGGGAGTCTAGGTCAAGGGGACATAACCTTAAAATCAGAGCCAGGCTATTCAGGAGAGAAGTTAGGAAACACTTCTTCACACAAAGGGTGGTAGAAGTGTGGAACTCTCTCCCACAAAAAGCAGTCGATGCTAGCTCAGTTAATAATTTTGAATCTGAGATCGATAGATTTTTTTCTAGCCAAGGGTATTGGGGGATATGGAGCCAAGGTGGGTGGATGGAGTTAGGATACAGATTAGCTATGATCTCACTGAATGGCTCGAGGGGCTGAATGGCCTACTCCTGTCCCTAGACCAAAAGCAGTGCTGATTGCTCCTGAAGAGGTCAGCAGATCCTGTTGTTTCCCTCCTTCCTGCTGATTGACATTCCATACATTTTCTTAGCATTATATATCTCAAAATGGTGAAAGTAATAGCCACTAAACACGCAGACGGTTCCTGGTTAGTAGAAACAGGTTTTTTAATTAAATAACTTACTGGGAAAGGATAGGTGGGATTCAGTTTCTTGTGTGTTTCAGCCAGCTCCACAAACAGTGACTTATTGTTGTATAGTGACAAACGAGTACCAACGATCTCCAAGAAGTTATGTTAATTGCTGCTACTCTATGTGAAAGAAATGCACTTTGGACAGCCTCTTCCCTCATCTGCTCAGGATATAAATGTACTGCAGTGTGGTACTGACCCATACAGATGAAGACGGTCCTTCATCTGTGCTGAATTAACAGACCTCAGCAGGGGTGCTGCTACAGTTGACCTTAGTATCTACCACAAAAGCAACCAGGGTTCCTGCTCCTGAGCTCGATGCAGAAACCCCCCTGCACGTGGCTGTCCAGTAAGGACAGGATCAGCGATGACTTCCTCCCTTCGGCTGAGAAACCACCGACTAGGCTCAGTGTGACAACAGGCCACATGGGCAAGGAACGGTTGGAACCGTAGCCCAGAAAGAGGCAATACTTTAAGGAAAGGAAAGGGACAAATATAATTCACTTTGAAGTATGTTTGTTTTGTGCACCCAAAATGACAGAATGGAATTATTGCTGGGAATCAGACATTGGAAGAGACCTGCATTCAGTACTAGTTGTTAGGGACCTGGAATACCCACTTATAAATCTTAACAACTGCAGGGCACTAAAGTTTTAAAACATTTTCCCAACAGTACACAATGCAATAAGGAAATAAATTACAAATTAATAAAAGCACAAGTAGTTTATTGTTTTAAAAAAAGTTAACTTTACAAAAGTCAACCCTTACATACTTTACAAAAAACTCTTTTAAAAAAAAATTAAAATTAAAGCTATACAAAACAATTGTGCAAAATGTACATATCTGACCACTATGGTGTCTTATCAGTTCTGGTTATTGTTGGTCCGATTAACAGCCATAGCAACAGTTGAGATCAGGGCTCCCATCATTTCCATGAAGCACATGTCTCTCCTTTCTGCAGCCTCCCTGTCCAGCCGACGCTGCTCAGCCTCAAACTCCAGGTACCTGCGCTGCATTTCCTGCTGACATATCATGTAATCATATAAGACGTTGCCAGTGTCTCCCTTTTTGCATTTCTTTTTGCCATCTGCAAATTCAATTTTAAAAAAAGTTGTTCTTATTCTGTCAATATATTAGATGCAAAAATCAGCAGTCACAGCAGTATTGAGCCTAACTCAGGGCCTTTTGCTTCACTGACATGAGCCTGATTGTGTACAGAATTACTGATGGAGAGAAGTGGTGAGCTAAAAAGACACAGCCATGGAGTAGAGATGGACACAGGTTCAGTTGCCAATATGAGCTGCACCAAGCAGGGAAAAACAGTGCCTCCTGGCAACCAGCAACAGGGGCCACTGACAGCATCTTGGGAGCACGATGTCGGTCTCTCCTTCGGCAGCAACGGAGTCAGACTGACCAAAAATGGGAAATAGTTTACAAGAAGAAAAATTACATAAAAAGAGAGTATTAAAATAAATGAAATGAACTACTGGCGGGAAGGGCGAGGGTGGGATACAGGAACTGATCCACCAGTGAAATGAAGCCCTTGACTCTTGGGTCACTGGAATTCTATTTGAACCGAAAACTTTTAATGTGCTTGAAAATGAAATGATTAATTTACCCTTACAAATTCTGGTGACGCAATTGGCTCAAGATCATATGAAATTAGAAGTTGCTAATAACCTATGGCGCTTCAGATAATTCATTATGCATTTTCTTTATTTCTTTTTGGGATGCGGGTGACAAGGTAGTACTTAGTGACATTGTGGAAGCTTTCATGGTCACTTTCTCGCCAAGTGCTATCCCACCAATTACCAGATTTATAGAGTTCAATTTGATCACAGGACCTCTGGGTTGCTAGTCCAATAGAATAACCAGTAGGCTCCTCCACCCTTGTACTGTGTGATCCCGTTCTCCCTCTAATGAATGGAACATTTCTGAAAGTTTTGCCATACTTGGTCTGTTGTTGATTGCAAAAGGCTGAATACATTAGTTTCACAAAGCAGAGGGGCTAGGATCGAACCTCACAATCGGCTGCATTCCCTAACACACACACACTCCCTCCTTCTCTATGTCACAATAGATTGAGATGGACTGAGAAACGGGTGTGGACAGAAACAGGAAAGGGAGATCTCAACGGAGATGGGAGGTAGTAGCAAACGTGTACATGTAAGTCTAATAGTTAATTTATATTTTTTAGATGAGTCTGTGAAGCTGAAGGATATTCATGCTAAAGAGAACGCTTTGGAGATTGTCAGCATGAAGCACAGAACGGGTGAGACACAGGGTACAGCTTGTTTGACTATGTTTCAACAAACTGTTTTAAGTCTAACGGTAGAAGATTGCCCGTGTTAACTATCTTTGTGGACTCTGAGTGAGCCAACAACAACAACTTGTATTTATATAGCGCCTTGAATGTAGTAAAATGTCCCAAGGCGCTTCACAGGAGTGTTATAAGTCAAAACATTTCTGCTAATTACTGGTAGTTTGCACCCTATAAGAAGTGGATTGATGGTCCATACTTTTTTGTTAATGTAGGGTGACAGATGGAGAAGACCTCCATCCCATTACGAGATTCTGTCTGTACTATACTGCACTCACCCAATGCCTCTTAAATATTCACTCGTGCATCTGGAGAAGTATCGTTACTACTGAGGGAACTACCTCCCCCCCCCGCTCCCCCCCCCCTCTCACTCTGGAATTTCCTCCCTAAACTTCTCTGCCTCTCCACCTCCCTCTCCTCCTTAAAACTCACCTCTTGGACCAAGCTTTTAGTTAGATATGCATGGAATGTAGTGATTGACACTTTAGTAGTCTAAAAACCTAGCGAAAAAGCTACACTTTCCAGGGTTACACTGCAGTGAGCCCCCAGCTGAGGCAGTGAGAATACTGAGAGGGGGGGGGGGGGTGGGGGTGGGGGTGGGGGGGTTGCACTCGCTCCAGTTCCCTTTACGTTGATGACATTCTAATGGTTTTCAACCTAAAAACCATTTGCCGCTTCTACACTCTGATATGAAATAAACTGTGGTAGATCAGAGGTGTTACCAAGTTTTACATAATTTATCCCAAGAAGCGTTCAAACTCTTGCCAAAGTTACTGAAGGCCATGAGAACGAGCCATATAATTTTGCTTTAGAACTGCAGGATAGATGCCTTATTTTAAATGGAAAGAAAAAACCCCACTCTTTTGTAACTGGCAAACACAAGCCAAAGAAAACAAAATGGGTTAATTGTGTTCAGTCAATGTACTTACGCATGTTGGTGCCTCGAGGCCTCTCCTCAGCTCCGTACCTATACTCATCACCTGAAGATGATGAGGTGGAGGGTTTGTCTATCACTTCACCAGTGACATCACCTGCAGTTTAAAGATAAGAATGAACACTGGATTAATTCACAGTTCCTACTGTGCGAGACCCCAGTTTACATTACAGTACCAAGGGGTGACTGTGTCCATAAAAAACTTCCCTCCTGGCAATGATGTGCTGGAATACAGTTCCAGACACCAACAGCTTTCACATGATTTGCCCTTTATTTAAGTGCGAACCTAGATGGCGAGTGTCAGCAGGCTATTGGAGCAGGGGAGGGCATCACCATTGATCCTGATCCCTTGCCTTTTGTCCACGTGCGTTTTCCAGCACACCCCACTTAATGGCAACCAGGAGCAAGGTCTGTCGTTTGGTATGAAATTTACATTCCCCACATTGATCTTGGCTTTTCTGAGCCAGACAGGTGATCTTATGGCCAATTTATAGGCAATTTGGTACTGAAGATTCATGCCCACCAAAAACTAGATGGTTAGGACACTCCTAACTAAAACCACAGGACACTCTCCACCCACAAAGGACAGAGTCTTTACCTACAGTGGTTCTTCAATTTGTAAATACTGTGCAATATTGGCTGTTTGGATGTACTTAAAGAAAGAAATAATTTGCATTTATCAAGTGCCTTACTGGACATCACAAAGCACTATACAAGTGATGGATTACTTTAGAAGTGCAGTCACTGTTGTTGTTTGGGTAAACTTGCATAACTAGCCTCAACAGTGACTGGGTTCAAATTAGCACCGGATAAGACAACTCATTCTTTTTCTTTTATTCGGTCTTGGAATCTGGCAAGGCCACATTTAATGCCCTAGGTACCCTGAGGAGGTGACGCTGGTGGGCCACCTTCTTGAACTGCATCTGAGTGGCTTGCTACACCACTTCAGGGGGCATTAAGAGTCAATCATGAAGGGCAGGACTAGAGTCACATGTAGTCTAGACTGAATAGGGGTAGCAAGTTTCTTATTAGTGAACCAGTTGGGTTTTTAAGACATTCTGGCAGCTTTCATGGTCAATTTTTCAGGTGCTTGCCAGAATTGATTAAATTCAATTTCACAACGTGTAAAAAATCAGTAGTGTTTTTAATTGAAGGAAAAGTGTTTTCTACTGAATCATCACATGATTGACCAGGTTGACAGCTGCCTCTCCACTTGGTCACCTCTGTGCTGGAAATGCTGGTTAGAGGCATTTGGAAACAGACCTTTCTGACTCGAAGTTCCCCCTATGTGGTGCATTTATCACATAGGCAAAGTGCTCACACATGAACAAAAGAAACAGGAGCTGGAGTAGGCCATACGGCCCCTCGAGCCTGCTCCCCCATTCAGTAAGATCATGGCTGATCTTCTACTTCAACTCCACTTTCCCGCACTATCCCCATATCTCTTGATTCCCTTAAGTGTCCAAAGAGCTATCGGTCGCAACAACTGAGCATCCACAGCTCTCTGGGGTAGAGAATTCCAAAGATTCACAACCCTGAGTGAAGAAATTTCTCCTCACCTCAGTCCTAAATAACCGACCACTTATCCTGAGACTATGACCCTAGCTCTAGACTCTCCAGCCAGAGGAAACAGCCTCTCAGCATCTACTCAGTCAAGCCCTCCAAGAATTTTATACGTTTCAATGAGTTTACCTCTCATTCTTCTAAACTCCAGAGAATATAGGCCCACTCTACTCAATCTCTCCTCATAGGACAACCCTCTCATCCCAGGGATCAATCTAGTGAACCATCGTTGCACCCCCTCTAAGGCAAGGATATCCTTCCTTAGGTAAGGAGACCAAAACTGCACACACTACTTACTCCAGGTGTGGTCTCACCAAAGACCTATATAATTGCAGCAAGACTTCCTTACTCTTATACTCCAACCCCCTTGCAATAAAGGCGAACATACCATTTGCCTTCCTAATTCCTTGCTGTACCTGCACGTTAACTTTCTGTGATTTGTGCACAAGACTCTCGAATCCGTCTGCATACCAACTTTTACTAGTCTCGCTCCTTTAAAAAAAATCTGCTTTTCTATTCTTCCTACCTAAGTGGATAAATTCACATTTCCCCACATTATACTCCATCTGCCACCTTCTTGCCCAATCACTTAACCAGTCTATATCACTTTGCAGCTTCTTTACGTTCTCCTCACCACTTAGTTTCCCACATAGCTTTGTATTGTCAGCAAACTTGGATACATTACACTTGGTCCCCTCATCTAAGTCATTGATATAGATTGTAAATAGCTGAGGCCCAAGCACTGATCCTTGTGGCACCCCACAAGTTACAACCTGCCAACCTGAAGATGACCCGTTTATTCCTACTGTTTTCTATCCGCTAACTAATCCTCAATCCAAGCTAATACATTACCCCAATCCCATGAACCCTAATCTTGTGTAACAACCTCTTGTGTGGCACCTTATTGAATGCCTTTTGAAAATCCAAATATACTACATCCACTGGTTCCCCCTTATCTACCCTGCTAGTTACACCCTGAAAAAACTCTAATAGATTTGTCAAACCTTTCCCTTTCATAAAACCAAGTTGACTCTGCCTAATCATATTATGAGTGCCCTGTTAACCACGTCCTAAAAATAGATTCTAGCATTTGCCCTACTACTATAAATCTTCCAATCCTCCTTGGATACGGGGGTGGTGCCAGAGAACTGGAGAACTGCAAATGTTGCACCCTTGTTCAAGAAAAGGTGCAAGGATAAACCGAGCAATTACAGGCCAGTCAGTTTAACCTCAGTAGTGGGGAAGCTTTTAGAAACTACAATCCAGGACAAAATTAACAGTCACTTGGACAAGTGTGGATTAATTAAGGAAAGCCAGCACGGATTTGTTAAAGGCAAATAGTGTTTAACTAACTTGATTGAGTTTTTTGATGAGGTGACAGAGAGGGTTAGGGTTAGGGCAATGCGGTTGACGTGGTGTACATGGACTTCCAAAAGGCGTTTGATCAAGTGCCACATAATAGGCTTGCCAGCAAAGTTGAAGCCCATGGAATAAAAGGGACAGTGGCAGCATGAATACAAAATTGGCTAAGTGACAGGAAACAGAGAGTAGTGGTGAACGGTTGTTTTTTGGACTGGAGGAAGGTATACAGTGGTGTTCCCCAGGGGTCGTACTAGCACCATTGCTTTTCTTGATATATATTAATGACTTGGACGTACAGGGCACAATTTCAAAATTTGCAGATGACACAAAACATGGAAGTACAGTGAACAGTGAGGAGGATAGCGATAGACATCAAGAGGACATAGACAGGTTGGTAGAATGGGCGAACACGTGGCAGATGAAATTTAACACAGAAAAGTGCGAAGTAATACATTTTGGTAGGAAGAACAAGGAGCGGCAATATAAACTAAAGGATACAATTCTAAAGGGGTGCATGAACAGAGAGACCTGGGGGTGTATGTGCACAAATCATTGAAGATGGCAGGGCAGGTTGAGATAGCAGTTCGAAAAATGTATGGGATCCAGGGCTTCATAAATAGGTTGAGATAGCGGTTAAAAAAGCATATGGGATCCTGGATTTAATTTAGTTGTCTGCAATTGTAAGGTACACATGCTTTGTTGTCTATCTATATATGCTTTGGCGATTCTGTATCTATTTACTTCACCTGAGGAAGGGGCAATCGATAGCTCCGAAAGCTTGTGATTTCAAATAAAACTGTTGGACTATAACCTGGTGTTGTGCGACCTCTCAATTTTGTCCACCCCAGTCCAACACCGGCATCTCCGCATCATGTTCATTATTAGAGGCATAGAGAAGTTATGATGAGCCTTTATAAAACACTTGCCCGACCTCAACTGGAGTATTGTCTAATTCTGGGCACCGCACTTTAAGAAAGATGTGAAGGCCTTAGAGAGGGTGCAGAAAAGATTTACAAGAATGGTTTCAGGGATGAGGGACTTCAGTTACATGGATAGACTGGAGAAGCTGGGGTTGTTCTCCTCAGAGCAGAGGTTGAGAGGAGATTTGATAGGTGTGTTCAAAATCATGATGGGTCTAGACAGAGTAGATAGAGAGAAACTGTTCCCATTGGCAGAAAGGTTGAGAACCAGAGGACACAGATTTAAGGTGACATGAGGAAAAACTTTTTTATGCAGTGAGTGATTAGGATCTGGAATGCACTGCCTGAGAGGGTGGTGGAGGCAGATTCAATCTTGGTTTTCAAAAGGGAATTGGATATGTACCTGAAAGAAAAAAAATTTGCAGGGCTACGGGGAAAGGGCGGGGGAGTGGAACTAGCTGAAGTGCTCTTGCAGAGAGCAGGCACCGGCTCAACGGGCCGAATGGCCTCCTTCTGTGCTCTAACCATTCTATGATTCTACTGATGTCAGGCTAACTGGCCTATAGTTCCCTGTTTTCTCTATCCCTCCTTTCTTGAAGCACTTTGGAATATGTTGCACCCAGGAAACCTCAGCATCTTCCGACAAGGGGACAAATTGTTTTGAAAGTGCTCCACTTTGTTGGTGCGTTGCTGATTGCCATCCATGCAGTTCAGATTTCTATTTTCAGAGTGTCAACTCATCATATGCGGTGACACTTTGTGAGTTGCCAAACCCCTCCTCTCGCCCTGGCTGTATGCACAGCAGGGGATTCTGGGAGCAGAGCCTCAGCAATACAACATCACTGTTCCACAGACAAGTTCTGGAGATACGGAGGGCACGGGCCAGACACCTCATCGTGATTTTAACACATTCTGAGCTGCATCGTGTCACAGTGTCACAACAGGCCAATGACGAAAAGAAAAAGAACTTGAAGTTAAGAACTTAATTACATATCTCCATAAAAAATGTATAGGAGTATTTTTAATTTGTATTTTTCAAGGGTAAGATTGATTTGGATCTTGAACTATTCCTTTAAATCATATAATTTGACTCATCTAAATACACGTAAAATATTTTGAACAGATGCTTTATATTAGAAGCACATATTTTAAGCAGAATATTCAGCATACCCTGGTGGAATAATGATTCTATTTTTGTGAGGCTGGTTAATTCACATGCTCTAAAACCATAATTTATAGTCAATGTGAGTAGTGAAGATACATATTGACACAGGGACAAATTGAGCATTCTGCTTAAAGCACTGCTTCTAATGTCAAAAAAGACAAGTTTTGGAAATAGAAATAAGAGTAAACCAAAGGTTAAAGTCAGCCAGAATGTTGCAGAACACTGATTCTTAGTGGCTTTGGCCATTTTTGTTAATGCTGTCCAGGAGTGTTCAATTCCCTTTTAACCACTGCAGAAGATAATCAGGGAAACTAGTAATCTTTGATTATAATTCCACCACTGAT
The DNA here is from genome assembly GCA_030390025.1 of Squalus acanthias. Classification (NCBI taxonomy): domain Eukaryota; kingdom Metazoa; phylum Chordata; class Chondrichthyes; order Squaliformes; family Squalidae; genus Squalus; species Squalus acanthias. The sequence goes on from CM059439.1 coordinate 84,259,065, forward strand.
CTGCACAAGGTGTTGTTTTTAACAATAAAATCCAGTCACACTAGCTTTTAAACACCCATTTTTCTTCCCTTATGCCTCGTTTTAAGTGGGGGTGGGGGGGAGGGGGACCTGTGGACAGCAGACAACTGATACAAGGGGTGCAGTTCCACAAACACTGGTAGCCTTCTGCTACCTTACCCAAAATGGCCATTCTTAATATGTGAGCCATGGCAAGCGAGTGCCTCTGGGGCTTTCAACAGCAGAGACGTCTGATCAGGTTTTTACCTCAAGTTTGCACCATACATACACACACTTTCCACTGGACTGATTTTTATTGCCCTTCATTACCCAGAGTTGTCTAGGCTAAATGTAATGCTCCCACTGCTGCCCTAGCCTGAGACAAGTTGGCATGGCACAGACCAGGAATCAAACATGGAACTAAGACCATAGAGTGCTTTAGCTAATGTGCCATTAGGGAAGCAAGGCATACAATTTCAATGGGACACAACCTTCAAGAAAACCTTTGTTTACAGAAAGTACGATGACTGGGATTACTTCTGTATAACGTTACTGTAATAAAAATTATGCATGGCCCGTCTCTATTCCTATATAAGGTTTGCTAAACACTTGCATGAAAATATTGCCCATTTAACTTCTGTAATCATGCCTCAGCTTGATGTAGAGAAACTGTTTAAACTTTGTTCTTTTCTTTAAAGGGACACGAATAAAATTGACATGCAATTTACACAGCTGTTTGCCATTTCATCTGTAAAAATGGCACCTGTCCTGATCCCAGTCATCCACTGTGGAAAGTTCCAAATGAATGTCAGACTCTTTTCCCCAAGGAGGGGGAAGGTCACCTCTAATGTTCTGTCCATCTCCGAGTTGCCAGTTTCGAAACATGTTGGTAGAGACCACGAGAGCAGGTCACCCATGCAGGACTAGTGTATGGCACAGAGAGACCAAAGAAGGGAGAAGAGGAAAAGGTATTTTTCTAAAAGAAAATGTCTGTCAAACAAAAATGGCCCACCTGGAATTTACATAGGCTGAAGAAAACAAGCAATTGTCAGCTCAACTACCAGAGTAAATATATGGTGGCAGAATGCTGTTGGTACAAAAAAAAGTTAATAGCCAGTCAGCTGGAAAGGTGAATTCATCACAAGAACGATTTAGATGGTATACTCCACCACAACTCAAAGTGTAAACGGAATTTTAAAATAAATCAATGGTGAACATTTTCTATAAAATGCTGATTTATTTTGATTAATTAATGATATGCGCCTCCCATATTGACAGCTTGTGGATGGTTTCTGATCATGAATATGTTAATTTGGCTGCAGTGGTTGAACTTTTATGCTAACTGGAATGCAAGAAATTCTGGGCATTAAAGTATCCAGGGCCATGGCTAATGCTGTTCTGTGGTTAACCAAGAGGTATAGTTCAAGCAGTGTTTCATTTATTGCAAAAAAAACTAAGGTGGGGATTGGGAGGAAAATAAGTGTCATGTAAATGCAAGCTGTTGCTACAAGCATTGAGGAATTGAAATCTGCGGCTTTCTGGTTGAAGTTAAGACTTTTTCAGTCAGCATCTGGATCCTCATTATAGCACTTGCAAACTCCCCAAACCCGTTTCTTCGTTCCCCTGCACCATCACCTCTCGAGTCCCTCGCTGTGGAGAGATTTAAAGACGAGAATAGCAATTTTAAATTTATGACTTTGGAGGACCAATGTGGGTTTGGGGAGATGGGCGAGCAGGACAGTACAGCAGAGTTTTGGACAAATTGGAGTTTATGGAGGTTGGGATTTTAGTATTCAGCCACTGCAGTAGTTGTGTCTGGTGATGATGGAACAATGTATGAGTGTTTATGCAGTGGAGGTGGGTAATGTTCAGAGGTGGAGGTTGACCCCCATACTTTCAGATGATGTCACCGAGGGACTGCATGTAGATGAAGTGGAGGAGGCCAAGGATTGTTCAGCTTCTATATGGCACTCTGCTCTAGTACTCCATCACTTCTGTTAACTGCCTCTATGCTGTCAGACTGCTTCACCGATAGACTTGGTTGAGTCACAACTTCCTCGAGCTCAACATTGGGAAGACTGAAGCCATCGTCTTTGGCTGCTGCCACCGATTCTATCCCCCGGCCACTGACCATTTGCTACCTTGGCACGCTGTTCGACCCTGAGCTTGGTTTCAGACCCCATATTCTCTCCCCCACAAAGGCTGCTTAACTTCCACCTCTGCAGTAGTGCCTGCCTCCACTGCTTAAACACTCATACACGTCTCCATATCGAAAACTCTGCTGCACTAAGATCCGCTCACCCATCACCCCAAACCTCGCTGACCTATATCAGTGCCTTGGTGGCCTGTCCCCCCAAAGCATCAAATTTAAAATTGCCATACTCATCTTTAACTAGTGCCAGTGCCTGAGCCTTGCCCCACTCTATCTCTGCAATCCCTTCCAGTCCTTATTGACTCTCCTCCCCCCACAAACTCTGACATTGGTTGTTAGTTCATCCCTCTCCTTTCGCCCCACCACTAGTGGCAACATTTTCAGCTGCCTGGGGCCTACTCTCTGGAATTCCCTCCTGAAACCTCTCCACCTCCTTTCTCAAAACCCATCTTTGGTCATCCAGCTGGATTTATCCTTTCCCAGCTCAGCATCTGTTTTCTTACAGCTATTGATGGGGGCATTCTTGACTTTAAGTGCCAAACGTCCTGGGTGGAGACCATCTGACATTCGACCCTGCTAAACTGTTCCGGCAAAGGATAACCTTTCTCTTTCCAGATGCTGACAGGACGGCTGTGCAACTTCCAAGATTTTCTGTTTTTTATATTCAGACTTTCTGCATTTGCCGTTTTTCCTTTCTATCATTTCTATCTCTAGTTCTTCCAACCTGGAGCCAAAGACAACCAATTCATTTAGCTATGGAGATAGAGACATATTTATATTTAGGGTCAAACTGAATGCTGCGAGAAGTGGGAGGGGAAGCAGCAGCAAATCGCGGTGCTTTGGTGTTGTTGCAGGGTTTCCAATAAGTAGCAATGAGTGAATACTTGCAGATGAACTGGGCACCTTTGCTTCTACCGGGCGTGGAGTCTGCGTGCAGGCCCGGCGGCTGCGGGCTGGCAGCGGGGCCGCTGAGGGTGAGCGGGCTGTCGGCGGACGGCGTGCGAGTGGGCACGGTGACGGACGGCTCCTCCGGGCTGAGTCCGAGCCCCGGCCCTTGTCCAGGGAGAGAGGCGGGGCTGAGGCTGTCGGGGCTGGGGCTAGGGCTGTAGCGCAGGCAGGCGGCGGCGGCGGCAGGCACACACTCCTCCGGATCGGCTTCGAAGGCGAGGGCGTGCAGGACGGCCTTGGGGGCGGCCAGGGGCCGGTCCTTGAGGATGTTGTCGAGCAGCTTGAAGTACTTGAAGGCCTTGTGGCGGCCGGGGGCCCGCAGGTGGCAGTACTTGAGCTGGCGGTACTCGTACTGCAGCTTCTTCATCTTGTGCCGGCACTGCACGGCCGTCTTGAGGTAGCCGGCCGCCGCCATCAGCTCCGAGATCCGCGTGTAGACCTTCAGGTTGCGCACCGAGCGCCTCAGCTGCGCCTGGATGTCGTCGCGGCTCCAGGCCGCCACCAGCGCCAGGGTCTCGTCGTGGTCCCACACCGAGATCACTTTGACGCAGCTCTCCGAGTCGGCGGCCATCGTCTGCCTTCTGTCTTGCCCCCCCACCCCGGCCCTGGCCCTCCCCCACCGCCGCAGCCGGTGGGGCCGCATCCGACAACAAAGGACCAAAGCCGGGGGGAGGAGAGGAGGGTGGTGGGGGGGGCTCGAGCCACTACGCCCGCGCGCGCCGGGTGTGCGCGCACAAAACGAACGCGGTGTCGCGCGCACGTATTTATAGTCCGTATCACGGCCCCGGGCGGGAGATCCAGCCGTTGGTGAAGACACCGCCGCCGCCATCTTGGTAAAGGAGACTCAACCGGTTGTTAATTAATGCTCCTGTTTGCTGTCTCTATACTCCGGGGTATCTTGTTTTAAGATGTGTTTTTTCTGGATGATGCACAGACATGGATTGTGCATTGGCAAGGGTTGGTTCACCTGTGACTGCTGAGGGCTTCTTTAAGGGAGGGGGAGATTTACCTTCTGGTCAGTGGGCTATCTTTTGTGAGTTCTTTGGAGGAGAGTAGTTTGTGGGTTCTTCAGGGAGGAGCTTGTGGGGAGAGAAAAGTGATTGAATTGATTCACTAGTTACCGGTGATTGCTGTCCTCTGAGTACTGTTATATAATAAAATGGCGAAGAGGAATTATATTATATTTTTGAATATGCTCTGGGTTGTCCTAATCGTTTGTCACTTTTTCTAGATCATTTTTAATGTTATATAAGATGGCTCAATTACACTTATTTAAAAGTGAAATGCTGTTTTTTAACTGGAAGAAGACATGATAAAAATGAAACTTGTTTGTTTATGATCTTGTAATGCTACATTTGAGGGGGGTGTTAAGACTGAGTTCATTTTTAAGTTCAGGCATATAGTATAAGAAATGTAGCAACATGGATAGAAAATTAGTTGCTGGACAGGAAACAAACAAAGAGTTGGGCTAACTGGCTGTTGCTCAGATTAGAGAAGGGTTCGAAGTAATGTATCCCAAGAATGCATCTATCAATATGCTGACAGCACAAAATTAGGAGGTTTGGCAAATAGTGGTGAGGACTGCAGAAGATAGAGGCAGATTAGGCAGACAGGTTGAAGATGCAATTTAATGGGGGCTCTTAGTTCCGAATGTGGAGGCACTGAGCAGGGTAGGTGAGCAGCAGATTGATTGTACATGCTTCAGAAAATGAGCTCCATCCTAGCTGCAGTTTGAATGTGATCCATGTTGTCTTTAGACAGTGTCTGTTATTGGTTTGTTTGTCAATGGCTCTGCTGGATGTTGTTTGTAGAGTGTCATTTACTGTTTATTTTATTTGATGCAAAAATATGACAAGGTAAAAAAAAATCAATTTTATTTTGACAGTACAATTTGGCATTACATAGTAGTGCTTTATCTTTATAGTCTGACCAGTTTATCAGACAGGGGGTAATGAAAACAGATTCGTTTCACACTTATCACTCATGATCTGTTTAAACTATTAACTTCCCCATAACATGTGTTCCTGTTTTATCAGTGCTGAGGTCCTTTTTTATATAAGGGAACGTTATCCCTTTTGCATGGATGTTCCTGCACCATGTTCCATCCCTTGCTGAGAGGGCAAGTAAGCAACCTGTTCCTTAGTTCCCACCATGGCCACTCTGAAACCAGACACCAGTAACTGTGCAGGAAGCGTCGAGTACCTCTTATGTTAACAAAATTTGGTTGTGATACTGTTAATACATTTCTGTGCCTTGGAAAGCATTTATTTCACTGCATAAATGTAACATATAAAAATGTTGCAATCTAAAGGCTTGTGCCAAAAAGGAGGCCAGTGCTTCCCCATCTTCTCAGAGAGTAAAGTTTTATTTTCTCACAGTACGATTAACTTAGATTCTGGTGGTACTAAGGACTGATTCCTCGCATTTCTAAAAACTGTGGTCATAGCAGAAGGAAGGTATTCTGTTTAATTACCAACAGGGTTTGAAGTCCCCTGGGGCTTGTCTGATCTGAATTTTTGACAGATTTCCTAAATTGACTACAGCTCTCTTTTTTGCTTCTCTCAGTAGGTGGCTCATCCTAAGTATAACATAAACAGTAAATCTGAATCTGTCTTAACTAAGTAATTTAGTTCAGGGATCTAGATGTAACTTGATTACCATGATAGATAGCTAGGGTGAGTTACTATTTTGATAAAACTCCTGAATTGTACCAAACCTGCCTAATGCAGTCAAGCAGTACAATTGCAGTTTGTTTGACTCAAATTTTGTGCCGGTGAAGGAACTGAACATCTCAGGGTGTAGCAAGTACAGGAATTAGCTATGCTATAATAATTGAACAAATATTGCTATTATTGTCACATTGATTAAGAAAGAAATGCAGAGGAGGAATAATTTTAAAACCGCCTGATGGCTCCCTCTCACTTCATAAGTAGACTGAACACAACACACTGATGCCAGCTTGCAGAGACTGTCTCCTGGCTGAAAACAGGGCAACTACTTTCAGGCAGTGAAACAAAGAAAGTGATTTACCAATGTCCTCCTGACCTGCATGTGGTATCGGTTCAGCTCTTCAGGAGGACCGAAGTAGTCTGGTATATTATGAGGCAAAAACCCTTTACCCTGAAAGTAGTTACCCTCCTTTTAAAAAAAAACTGTTTTCTAGTGATTTAATTGTCTTTAAATTACCATTAATTTGAAACATTATTTGGAGGCTACGATTTGATAAACGTACACACTAAGCAACGGAGTGGCTGTGGACAACACCACTGCAGAGAGCTGCTCCAGACCTAGCAGCCCCCAGTGATTGTGTAGGTCACAAGCACAGAAATAGTACAAACTAATATGGTTCAAATCCCAGTTTGGTCTCCAGTGCTTTTTTGCCTCTAAGTGTCACGAGTCACTACAGTAACTCATGATTTAGTGGTGTCCTTATGGACTTCCGCTGGCCAGTTGACCTGAATGTGATATGGGCTCAGCTCTTCAGGACTCACATAGTCTGGTGCATTGCTCATTAGATCACGCCCTCTGAAGGATTTAGGAAAGGCAATGACATCCCTGATACTCGATGCTCCAACTGTAAGAGCTATCAGTCTGTCCAGACCTAAAATGAAACAGATTAGACAATGAAACAGTATGATCTAGCATCCAGAGACAATAAGCACCACAAAGAGTGGCATTGGATTTAACAAACAAAATGAGAAGCCTCTGCCCTAAGTCACAGCTGATAGACACTAATGCAATGGCCAGCCCATGAAGAAAGAAAAAAGCAGGATTTTATGCTATTTTTTGCTTTAATATATAGCGCCTGCCCTATTTCAGCATTTCATGTTAGCATGGAAGAGGAGCGAGCCTAGTGTAGTGGTTATGTTACTGGACTAATAATCTAGAGAACGTGAGTTCATATCCCACCATGGAAGTTTGAGAATTTGAATTCAGTTTTTAAACATCTGGAAATTAAAAGCTGGTATCAGTAAAAGTGACCATGAAGCTGTCAGATTGTCGTAAAAGCCCAACTGGTTCACTAATAATCCTTCAGGGAAGGAATCTTACCATCCTTACCTGGTCTGGCTTATACATGACTCCAGTCCCATATCAATATGGTTGACTCTGAAGTGGCCAAATATTAAACTTGCTCAGGGCAAATAGCGATGGCCTTGCCAGCAATGTCCACATTCTGAGAATGAAAGAAAAGTCAGCCCTTCTCTCTCCCATAATCCTTAGAGTTACAGATATCCCTCAGACTCGAGGTGTCCTCAACTGCAAGGTGTAACTGTGTATGGCATGATAGACCATCAACAAACTAAGTCCTGGTTTATTCTAATCTCAGGCTCCTACTGTGCTAGATTGTAGAGAAGGGTGACACAAAAACTTAATTTGGAACTCACCCAATGCAATCCCACCGTGGGGCGGTGCTCCTGAATCTAGTGCCTCGAGTAGATGTGATAACAACCCACTGTCTTCCTGTGACATACAAACAAGTAAATAAATAAATAGATAGATAGATAAATAGGGATATTTCTTTTTAATTCAGATCTATTCAACTGAAACTCTTGCATGATCTGCAAAGTGATACAATACTTTTTTCCATCTAGGGTTGGAGGTATTCTGGAGGTTTGAGGACCTGACATGAGATCATGTGACACTTGCCCGCAGTTTGCAAATGTTATTGCATTTACCTTCAAGGTTGGGTTCCGAGTATCTTTGCTTACGGTTTCACCAGCAGCTGTTGTGTGAAAGTTCTGAGAACCAGGAGGCCACATACAAGGAGGTGAAGAAAGTACACAGGTGCACATTTATGGGCTAATAAATGAAAGCCAGCACGGATTTGTTGAAGGCAAATCGTGTTTCACTAACTTGATTGAGTTCTTTGATGAAGTAACGGAGAGGCTTGATGAGGGTAATGCAGTTGATGTTGTGTATATGGACCTTCAAAAGCCGTTTGACAAAGTACCACGCTTGTTAGCAAAATTAAAGCCCATGGGATTAATGGGACAGTGGCAGCATGAATACGAAATTGGCTAAGGGACAGAAACCAGAGAGTAGTGGTGAACGGTTGTTTTTCAGATGGGAGGGAAGTGTGCAGTACCCCAGGGGTCAGTATTAGGACCACTGTTCTTTTTGATAAATATACTAATGACCTGGACTTGGGTATACAGGGCATAATTTCAAGTTTGCAGATTAAATTAAACTCAAAAATGTAGTAAACAATATGGAGAACAGTAACAGACTTCAGGAGGACATAGACAGACTGGTAACGTGAGCAGACACGTGGCAGATGAAATTTAACAGAGAAGTATGAAATGATACATTATAAAACACTGGTTAGGCTTCAGCTGGAGGACTGTGTTCAATTCTGGGCACCACACTTCAGGAAGGATGTCAAGGCCTTGGAGAGGGTGCAGAAGAGATTTACTGGAACGGTACCAGGGTGAGGGACTCCAGTTATGTGGAGAGACTGGAGAAGCTGGGGTTGATCTCCTAAGGGGTGTTCAAAAATCATGAACGGTTTTGATAGAGTAAATAAGGAGAAACTGATTCCAATGGCAGAAGGGTCGGTAACCAGAGGACACAGATTTAAGGTGACTGGCAAAAGAACCAGAGGCGACATGAGGAAACATTTTGTTACACAGCGAGTTGTTATGATCTGGAATGCACTGCCTGAAAGGGCGGTGTTCATAGAGTCATAACGGCACAGAAGGAGGCCATTCGGCCCATCGAGTCCGTGCCGGCTCTCTGTAGAGCAATCCAGTCAGTCCCATTCCCCCGCTCTATCCTCGTAGCCCTGCAAGTTTATTTCCCTCAAGTGCCTATCCAGTCTCTCCTTGAAAACATTGAGTGTCTCCGCTTCCACCACTTCTGTCAGCAGCGAGTTCCAGGTCCTCACCACTTGCTGTGTAAAAAAGTTTTTCCTCACGTTCCCCCTGTATCTCTTGCCCAAAACCTTAAATCTGTGTCCCCTAGTCCTTGTACCATCAACTAGTGGGAACAGCCTTTCCCCGTCTAGCCTATCCAAACCCGTCATAATCTTGAACACCTCTATCAAATCACCCCGCAACCTCCTTTGCTCCAATGAAAGCAAATCCAGCTTCTCCAACCTGTCCCTGTAGCTAAGATCCCCCAGCCCCAGAACCCATTCTGGTAAATCTCCTCTGCACCCTCTCAAGGGCCTTCACATCCTTCCTAAAGTGTGGTGACCAGAACTGGATGCAATACTCCAGTTGTGGCCTAACCAGTGCTTTATAAAGATTCAGCTTAACTTCTCTACTTTTGTACTCAATACCTCTATTTATGAAACCCAAGATCCCATATGCTTTGTTAACCACTCTCTGAATATGTCCTGCCACCTTCAGGGACCTATGCACATTAACTCCCAGGTCCCTCTGTCCCTGCACACTCTTTAAAACTGTGCCATTAAGTGTATATTGCCTCTCCCTGTTCCTTCTGCCAAAATGCATCAATAATAACTTTCAAAAGAGAATTGGATAGATACTTGAAGGGAAAAAATTTACAGGACTGGGGAAAGAGCAGGGGAGTGGGACTAATTGGACTGTTCTACCAAAGAGCCAGCACAGGCCTGATGGTCCAAATGGCTTCCTTCTGTGCTGTACCATTCTATGATTCTATAAACCACAGGTGTCAACTGCAAATGCTCAGTGTAAGCTCTACATTTTCGCAGGTTGCTAGTAGCAGTGTTTGAGAGATTAACATTCCATTTCTGGACTCCCAGCCAAAGTGGGAGCTTGAAAACCTGACCCTGGGATAGAGGGAGGGACTATCAGCCAGGGATCCTGCTCCTGATCAATAACTGGAGTACTCGCCTCTAACCCCATTCTTCCAAGAACCATTTATATTCCTCTTCAAATATTTATCCCAGTCTCTTTTAAATTATGTTCTGGTCTCTACCTCAATAGCCACTTGTGGTGAAACATGCATGGCAGGTCTAATAGCCCTCCGTTCAAGAACCTTCTTCATTCTCCCTTGTTTTGGTTTCCGGATGCCACCTCTACCCACCAAAAATTATCTCACTACCCCAATATTTTCAAGCTGACATGAAGCCCCCCCCCGCCACTGGGTATGTGGGTCTCAGTAACGGGCAAGTTCTACTTTTCTCCCGCGTTGCTAACAATAGTGCCCGGGAGATTCATCTTCCATTACCGGAGACTCTGGAAGGGATGGCAACCCCATTTTCAACCCCCATACTTTTCCTGTTTCAGGCTGAAGAGTCCATCTGTATAATTGCTGATCCTTCCCGCGCTGTGAAGCATATTCTTACATAGCTTCACTGAGACGTAAGCAATATAAGTTGAGCTATATACCTTTAGTATCTTCTCCAGTACATAATGCTGCAATTCCATGTTATGTATTCGAATGGAGCCTCCTCCTATTTCATTGCCATTCAACACCAGGTCATAATGTTGACTCTTCACCTACAGAAAACAGAATCTGGTAATACTAGACAGTGATAGACTCACAGAAGTCCAAACAAGACAAAACCAAGCTATATCAATCATCAGGTGCACCTCTGAACCATTTCTCACTGGTGCACCAACATCCTAGCCACACCACCAAGTTTGCACAGGAGTAAATCTGTCAGAGATCCCTAAGCAGCATTCATTCCTCTAGCTGAGGATTTTCTACAGTCTCAATCTTGCAGGCTGACAGAATCCCTTTGACGAGCAGGCACCTATTCTCAGGCTCCGCCGAGCCAGTCACAATGAGATGTGTGAGATTTATCCTCCGATTATCATTTCCTCAACGAGCGGCGGAGGCTTTGGCTTCTTCTCACAATGTCACAGCCAAAATCACCAACTTACCCCTTGGGGAATCAGGCCTATCACTCTGTGACACAGGACACTGGTCCACCACTGAAACTACAAATACGAGAACCTGTATTCATTTTGCAAATGCACTGTGCAATTATTTAAGAAGTTGTCTGTTAAAAGATTAACTGAAAAATATCAGTTGTGTTTGGTGAGGATTTACCAGTTAACTGGAACAATGTCTTTGCATATTATATTTAGCTGCCATACCTTGCCAGGCTCTGTGTAGATGAGATGGGCATCATCTGGGTGGGGAGCTGTGAAGGGGTGATGAGCAGATTCAAACTCTTCGGGGCTGTCTTCTTTTGGTAGAAACAGTGGGAAGTCGACGACCCAGAGGAAATTGAATATACCTGGATCTCGGAGGGCAACACCCCTGGACTCCAGAATATCCGCACACTCCAGCCGCAACTTCCCTAATGCAATGTTCTTTGAGGGGGCAAAAAAACACGTGTTAAGAAAGTGTGTCACTTTAGATCAATCACTGCACAAGACATGGAGGCACAAAAGAAAATCAGTTGGTCTAAAAGCAGGCTGATCATACCAACAGCAGAGGCGGGAAGCAGATACCTCAAAAGCTGTTCCACCAACAGGAATATCATTGGGGGGGAAAAGCTACTACTGTGCTTCTTCCAAATATCTATCCTGAGAGTTATCGCCTCTAGTTTATTTCTAAGTGTTGCCAAAATCAGTAGCCTCTTCAGTGAGCTAATAACGTGACATCTTGGTTTACTGTGGAACAGTATAATGTAGGGTTGCATCTGTAACTTCCACCTGCTCAGTACCTCACCTGTGCTAACACAGCATGAGAGATACCAAGTCAATTAAATTAACATTCATCCTGGGTTGTTCTCTTCTTCCAGCTCCTAAAGGCCGGTTACAGATCAAGCAGATCACTTGTTTGGTCTCTTAGGCAGAGAATAGGACAGGCATGAAGGTTCTTAAAGAAGCAACAAGAAATCCCAACAAAATGTGAACTTTTTAAGCTTGTTTTAACTTTACCTATAGCTCCACTCAGGTAAATGAGAAACTATCAGTCTCAGTTTTGCACACAGACAACCCCACTAAAAGAGTAGTGTGTTGTACTGCTACTTAAAATCATAGAACTTACAGCACAGAAGGAGACCATTGGGCCCATCATGCCTGTGCTGGCTCTTTGAAAGAGCAGTCGTGCTTAGTCCCCCCCCCCACCCTTTTTGTCTGTAACCCTGAAAGTTCCTCATCCTCCAGTACCTGTCCAACTCCCTTTTAAAATTATTTATAGTATCAGCTTCCACCACCTTTTCAGGTAGAGCTTTCCAGATCCCAACAACTCAGTGAAAAATTTCTCCTCATCGTCCCTCTAGATCTTTTGCCAATTATTTTAATTCTATGACCTCTGTATTGACCCACTCACTAGAAGGAATAGTTTTTCTGTATCTCCTCTATCAAAACCTCTCATCATCTTGAAAACCTCTATTAGGTCACCTCTTAACCTTCTCTGTTCCAAGGAGAACAGTCCTAACTTTTTCAACCTCTCCTCATAACTGAAGTCCCTCATCCCTGGTAACATCCTGGTAAACCTCCTCTGTACTCTTTCATCGCCTTTACATCTTTCCTGAAGTGTGGTGCCCAGAATTGTCCACAATACTCCAGCTGATGCCTAACCAGTGATTTATAAAGTTTTAGCATGATCTCTGCTTTTATATTCTATGCCTTCACTTATAAACCCAAGTAAGCCATATGCTTTTTTAACCACCTTATCCACTTACCCTGTCACCTTTAAGAATTTGTGTATATGGACACCAAGGTCTCTTTGCTCATCTACACTTTTCAAATTGTGCCATTTATAGTATACTGTCTTTCCATAGTAGTCCTCCCAAAGTGCATCTCTTCACACTTCTCCGCATTGAACTCCATCTGCCATGCTTCTGCCCATTTCACCATCCTATCTATGTCATCCTGAAGCCTACAACTATCCTCATCATCCACTAAGTTGCCAAGTTTTGTATCATCTACAAATTTTACAATGCTGCTTCCGGCACCCGAGTCTAGGTCGTTTATAAAAATGGAAATAAGTAATGGACCCAAAACTAATCCTTGGGGAAACACCACTACAAACCACCTCCCAACCTGAAAAAACATCCATACAGCCCTTTGCTTCCTGTCACCGAGCCAATTCCGTATCCATACTGCCGCTTCCCCCTTAATTCCATCTTATTAATAAGCCTCCTGTGTGGCACTTTGTCGAATGCCTTCCGAAAGTCCATATATACATCTACTGCACTACTTTGAACAACCTTTTCTGTTACCTCAAAGAATTCAATCAAGTTAGTCAGACACGATTTGCCATTAACAATCTATGCTGGCTCTCCTTCATTAACCCATGCCTTTCCAAATGAAAGTTTATTTTGTCCCTGATAATGGTTTCCAATAACCTATATAACTAAAATACTTACTGCCTTTGTCCGATCTCCCGCTGTGAGAATCAGCACATCACCTTTTTGGAGATTGGTTGCATGACACAGTTGTGATTTCTCCACATTTGTAAGGATTTTGGCAAGTGCAGATTTCCATGTACCATCGGGTTGCAGCCCAACGAATGTCAAGTCCTTTTGGCAGAGAGAACCACAAGTGACAGTGAGGAACACCTTCAATTTCTCCCTGCTTTTCTTCCATTAGGTTTCTCTATACCAGCACCATACTACCCCGGCTGAGAGGAATGGGCCAGCACACCCCCAGGCCTCTGCACTGTGAATGATATCCTGGAAGGGTAGCAGAACAGGTGACTCACTAAACCTGTAGAGAAGCACTTGGCTTTGGTGCAATAACACTGGAGCCAAAGTTGGGAACCCACTATGTAGGGAACAGCAGCAACAAACTCACATTCAATCACTCCATGCTGCAGTGTGCTGGAGCTGCACCATGTAAAAATTCAAAACAAATCTTCAGGTCCACCCAGGAAATCTATTCGTACTCTCACTGGGCTTGCTGCATGCTTCATGCCTCCTAATTGGTATCAATAAACTTTGATATCAATCCTTTTATGCCTAAATCTAAAATCATTTACAGTATATAGATTTAAAAAAGCCTGTCTCAGCATAGATCAGTACCCTCAATCAGTTTGCCACAACTCTTGGCTTTCTGTCCCCTAGCCATTCGCTATCCATGTGGTTACATTCCCTTCTAATACAATGTGTTTCAATTTTCTCTTTGGTGGCACCTTATCAAAACACTTGAAAATCCATATATATATATATATATACACACACACACAACTCAAACAATGTGTCATGTTCACAATGAAAATAGCTAAAGAAAAGGAGCAGTCTATAGGAGAAATGCCCTAAGAATTGTCTTAAACAGGACCTCAAAATGGAGTCAGCAGTCATACTGAACGGTAGGAAAGGAAAGGGCTAATGCTAATTAAATCACGAAGACTTATACATACAAAACATTATTTACCAGGGATAGAGAACAAGCCATCAAGACCACAGGACTGAAGACAACTTCATTAGGGGGGACATAAAATGTCCTGCAAATCTGGACCTGTGTGCAACCCTTTGTTAGCAAGCAAAGACCTGAGAATAGGGAGTAAACGGGCAACCTGGCATGTCTAAGTGCTGGTGCTTCATTGATTTGGAGGTCATCAAAAGTACCAGAAAGCCTGAATTCTTCTAACATATCACTCAGATTGGTCAATAGAATTGAAGAGGTTTCTCTGTAATTTAAGAATATATGATAGTATTTTTGACGCTAAACAGAGAAACATAAGATTAGGAGTAGGTCATTCAGTCCCTTGAGTTCCACCATTCAAATCAGATCATAGCTGATATGTACCTCAACTCCATGTATGCGCCTTTGATCACATTCCTTGATACCCTGACCAGAAAAAAATCTATTGATCTCAGTCTTGACAATTTTAGTTGACCCAGCAACCACTGCCTTTCAGGGGAGAGACTCCCAGATTTCCATTACCCTTTGTATGAAAAAGTGCTTCCTAATTTCACTCCTAAATGGCCTAGCTCTAATTTTAAGATTGTGCCCCCTTGTTCTGTATTCTCCATCAGAGGAAATAGTTTCTCTGTATCTACCCTAGCGAGTTCCTTTGTTATTTTAAACACCTCAATTAGATCGCCCATTATCTTCTAAACTCAAGGAACTACAAACTAGAGCTTGTACAGCTGAAGCATCACTTCCTCACCTTTGCATTCCAGCCCTAGCCTTTTTGATTACTTTTTGTACCTGCGCACTAGCTTTGTGACTTGTGTACATGGACACCCAAATCCCTTTGCTCCTCCATAGTATCTAGTCTCTCATCATTAAGAAAATATTCCGTTTTGTCTTTATCAGATCCAAAGTGGATGACCTCGCACATCCCCACATTGAACTCCAGCTGCCACAATTTTGCTACATGTTCCTTTGACATCAACATTTAAACATCCCCCCACTACATCACCACTGTCAGGAGGTCTGAGTCTGGCATCCTTTACTGTTCACTCTTGCTGTAATTGTGTCTGTTAATGCTGAATTACTGTGACAGAACTGAACTGCCTTTGTAACTTCTTATTTAGTCAACAGACCCTATCTATTAATTATTTTAATACTCAGTGTTTAAGTGTTACTAACTTTGATTCTGAAGTCAATAAACATTTGTTAGTTTGTGACTTTGTTGTCTGATGTCTTCTTTGATAATTGGCAAGAAATAGTTAGTTAATTCATTCACTCAGTGATCCTGATGGGAGGGAGGTTGGTAGTGTAAATGGTTAACTGAATTATTGATGTAAGAGTGTCATACCAATCACCAGGAATTTCCATACACAGTGCTAATCTGTCCTCAGCTAAGGCATGATCTGCAATAATTTGGCCACTTCACTCAGAAAAATTGCTTCATTCTCAGTGGACTGCCCCATCGATAATGTCATATGAGTTGAGTCTGAGCCACATCCTTTGAATTCATTTTTTAAAATATTTTCCAGTCGAAGAGCAGATTTTATTGTGTAAAGTTTGGAGTTTGAACTCCCAATGTTACAATTTGAAGCAGCTGCTCAGACCAATTCCTGTGATAAAACAGGCTGTGCTCTGGAACATGGCAACCACTTTGAAGCAGTCCAAGTGACCAGATTGGTTGGATTATAAAAGCATTATATTCTCATCACTTTCATCCCTGAATTTTAGTTGTTTGAGGACTACCTGGTGTAAATACTGCTGTTCTTGAACTGGAAAATGGAAAGGGTTCCAGGTACCAGTGTAAATGTGTATATATAAACGCAAGTCTTTCTTTCATTAGGCTTCATGTAAAAACAGTAGATATCACTGTCTTACTTGATTAAACTGGGCCTTTGCCAATTCGGTAAGGTTTTCTAAATCTTTCTTTTTCAAGTATTTCTGAAAGTAAAGAATGGAAGTATTAATGCAATTATACAAAAAAAAGGAAAATAAAAAATATATACAAAAAAAGAAAGGATACAAGTTGAGCCTCATTTCTCTCTGATCCAAAGTTTGGGGCTCGATGACCAACTGCTGAGAGGAGTGTCAAAACAGTCAGTCTGAGGTGACTCTCCCTCAGATTTTCCCCCTCTCACTTTGGGGAAAGTACCTAGCCTTTGCTCGATACCTCTCTATGATTGAATGGCTGAGACTGTAACACTCACAGTGCGTGAAAACAAGAGTCATGAACTTGCATCCTCTGAGTCTACACTGTCCAAAGTGATTAATTGAGGAACCCCACAACAAAACCAGTTGCGTATCCTGATTTTAAAAAAAACCTATCCTTTTACAAGACTGCCAATATGATTTATACTTCAATCCTTATTTCCAGACAATGCATACAAAGAAATTATATTTTATAAAACGTAATTACACATATTGCACATGAACTGAAGTAATACTTTAATTTACTAAATATGACCTTGCTATCCTCTGAATTTTTATTTCCCCCTCTCATTGTATCTCACTGCACCACTCCCAGATAAAAGCACTTTTTCACTTGTTCTGAATGAGGTCACAGCAGGTGGGTGGCAGCACCATTGGCATTAGCCAGGTAGCAATGTAACTGGCTAGTAGGAGATGTGCGAGAGCATCCTGGGCAACTCATCATGAATTTTGCCTCCCTCTCTGAGGCCTCTGTACCGTGTCTCTCTAATAGTACAACTGAGATGAGGGACTCAGCTTTGTGAGAAGTCACAGTGACAAAATAGTGCCGTACCAATCCACAGCACCAAATCATCAGCGCAACTAAAACAGGATCATTGTGCGAAACATGGCAGAGACTGGCTGGACTAAAAATAGCTAGTTTGTTAAATGCAATGGATGGACAACCACAGCACGGAGTTCAGAATATATCAGTGAGAAATCCTATACTGGATATCGGGGGAACGACTGAGCAGCGATTTGCTCTATTAAATTACACATATGGATGGTATGTTGTTATCAAATACAGACAGCAAAGACCTCCCTGTGAGCTGACCTTGATTCAATTATACTTACCGCCCCATCAGCGACTGAGATTACCCGTACAGCACCACACGGGCGGGACAGTGCATCACGCAGGAAGGAAACCTCTGTATTTCTGAACACTTCACTGACGTCAACAATCTGTTTAAAAAAAAAAATACAGATTAGGAGAGGAGTTCAAGAAGCATCTTTAACCCCCCCCCCGCCCCAGATGGCTCACAGTGTTTATCCAGACAAATCAGAAGAGGTTCCCCTGAAACTCTGTATTATGAAGTCTTTCTATTTGCCTGCAGTTCAAATGGTGTTTGCATTATACTGTACAAGATGAGTTATAACGAGGCAGTTGAAGCAAGCTGATCAGTAACTGTAATCCCTGCAATTAAGAACAGTGCGGTACGATTTATACAGATCCAGAGATCTGACCTGTGCTTCCAACCCCATATACGCTCCTTCACAACGACCGCCTACTTCTACCTCTGTAACATTGCCCATCTCTCATCCATGCCTTTGTTAGCTCTAGACTTGACTATTCCAACGCACTCCTGGCTGGCCTCCCATCTTCCACCCTCCATAAACTTAAGCTCATCCAAAATTCTGCTGCACGTATCCTAACTCGCGCCAAGTTCCGTTCACCCATTACCCCTGTGCTCGCTGACCTACACTGGCTCCCGGTCTGGCAACACCTTGATTTTAAAATTCTCACCCTCATGTTTAAGTCCCTCTATGGCCTCGCTTCTCCCTATCTCTATAACCTCATACAACCTCACAACTCTCTGAGATCTCTGCACTCCTCCAATTCTGGCCTCTTGCACAACCCCGATTTTAATTGCCTCATCATTGGCGGCCATGCCTTCAGCTGCTTATGCCCTAAGCTCTGGAATTCCCTCCCTAAACCTTTCCGCCTCGCTACCTCCCTTTCCTTCTTTAAGACGCTCCTTAAAACTTACCTCTTTCACCTATCCTAATATCTCTTTATGTGGCTCCAGTGTCAAATTTTGTTTGCTAACGCTTCTTGTGACATTTTACTACATTAAAGGTGCTATATACATGCAAGTTGTTGTTGTTGAAGGTCTCAGGAGGTGCAAGAGTGTGACTCAGAGTGGCCCTTTCCCTTCCCTTGTTGTAGGGAAACACTCTGTTCCACCATCACCTCTCCCATTTTAAAAAAAATTCAAAAATACATTTCAGGGTAACTGATTTCTAAAGATGGTTTAAAAGTATACATCTCATCCTGAGAAAACTGACCTTCATTCCAAATCGAGTGTCAGGCTTGTCGACACCATAGCTGTCCATGGCCTCTGCATAAGTCATTGATGGGAAGGGTGTGTTAATGTCTCCTTTTCCCTCTGGCCAGGAGTACTCTATCAGCCCTTCAATCAGCTTCTGAATCCTCGCCTGGTCTACAAAGGACATCTCAATGTCGATCTGAAATATACACATGTGGATCAGTGACAGCATAATTTAAACAATATTTCTACCATCAGTTAACACTCAAGGGAGGCAGCAACACCACTGACTTCAGAAGTATTCATTTTTAGAAGCTAACAATTACAACAAAAGCTGTCAGATAGATTGCTTTATGTAACAAGTACCAGTGATGCACAAATTAATAGTTTTGCTGGCACTTTGCTATAAAATAAGTCACTGCATACCATATATATATCTCGAGCTATATTTATTATTTTAGTGGAATAATTTGTCACCACCGGGGACTAAAATTTAATTAACACCCACAATATAAAGATTTTAAAAGTTATTCCTGTCCCGTCTTCCCTTTGAATTCCAAACTCACCATAGCTCACCTGGGTAAACTCAGGTTGTCGGTCTGGCTTTGAACCCTCATCTCTATAGCAACGAGCCACCTGGAAGTACCTGCAGAAATACTATTGCAGGTGAATCAGCGCAATAAGTGTACCTAATATCACTCTTTTATATGTGTGTGTATATATATATATTTTATACATACACACATATATATATATATATATATATATATATATATATATATATGATATAAAACTTGGGGAAAAAACTGAAGGCTTACGCTTGCTGCTGGTCATCTGATCAATAATTTTCATTCATTAAGGAGGAAATTTCACCCTTAAACATTCAACAGCTGGAAACGCAAACCTGTTTTCGACTTCCTGGTGTGGTGAGACAGTGAGTACTGATGACCAGGGGCAAGTGATACCCCACGAATTTCTAACTTATCTATTGATCGTGATATTTAAAATGGATTTATGTTAGCTGTATTTTTTAAAGAGTTCCTTTTCCTGTGCAGTGGAAGGAAGACAATACACAAATCTAGCTAGAGATTGTTAGTCTTGGGGGAGGCAGCAAACCAGTTTCCAGGAAGCAAATCATTACATGCATTCACAAATTAATTGCATCAACAATTCCTTCATTTTGAAATGTTAAAAAAAAAGCCTTCCTCCAGTTCAATGATCGGCTAGCAGTCTGCTGCTCCCACTCTACCTGCATGGTAAAGTTAACATGATTGCACGCCTAGTGGGAAAGAACTGCTTTGATCTGGTGTTATCTTTCAAAGAAATTGGCCTCCACTTCAAAGAAAGCCTTGTATATCTGGACAGCATCCTAAGGTATTTAGTTTCCTGTTTATATCTGCATTATGGTCGTGAAAGGGGTTTTGTGGAGCTGAAGTGCCCACGTCATGTTCATCAAAGATTCAATTAAAAGCTTCAGAAGAGGACATTATGGACCTTCTACTGGACAGTTTGAAGTATTGTGTAAGTCAAGCACTGCATTGCTGATTATTGGATTTTTTTCCTTCTTTGTAATTATAATTGTTGTAAATATATTTGACCAATACCCTGAATGATATGGTCTGGCAGTGTGGCGTTTTGGAGTAGGCAACAAATGCAAGTTGGACAGCCCATGCAAAAGGCCACGATCAATAGATAACTGTTAAGTCATGTGGCCCACTATTCCCTGCACGTCACACCTAAAGTTGCAGATTTCAGACTACAGGAGACATGGGTCTGCTTTTGGAAATGCCTTTTTTCTGTGAATACAAGCAGAGAGAGCCCTAACCCTTTACTGTTTTCAAAAAATGCGTAATTTTATATTATGTAACACCTGAAAAATAGTTTCTCCGAACTTCTAATGCTCAATATTACAAAGCAGAATAAAAAAAGCGTACAAGGGGTGATTTTATGAATTTGCATTCCCAACACAAAGGATCATTTACCAGGAGCATTTACTGGGAATTTAAGCATGGAGCTCAGTGCACCCATCATGTGTTTCCTGTTCTGCTTTGTAATATTCAGCATTACAAATTCATAGAAAACATTTTGCACATGCTACAGAATAGAAATAAATATGCATACTTTGAAAACAGTAGAGGTTTTGCTAAGTTTACCACTTGGGCTTTGCTCTCTCTTGACTCTCCCACAATTAATCTACACCCAAACTCTACCATCTGCAGTGTAAAGAGTTAGTGTGCAACTAAATGATACGGGAGAGGCTTCCCACTCCCAGCTTTGAGATGGTGCCTTGCCCCCTCTCACCTCATTAACTTTTGCCATATGGCCTAGCCCAGCTGAGACGGGGCAGATATCACACTGATAATGGTTGACACAGACTTGCATTCCCTTCCTCTGACACAGAACATGCCACCTGGTCAACCCAAATTGTAATTTATTAAACATTAAAACAGAAAATAAATCGCTGTCTAGTATCTTATGAATTATACAGAACAAATATTAACAAGCAAATTCCTGGCAGTCATATAGATATTGGGTTTGCAATGTGGCTTTAAATTGTGCTCTTGCACTCAGTCTTATGAGGTCAGATTAACACCTCGATTAGTCCAACGTTCCCAAAATTTAAAAGTAGCCGTCTTATTTTTGTACACCTTAATGGGTAGCATAGGGCCTTACCTGTCCAGTCCTCCAACCATCAGCATCTGCTTGAACTGTTGAGGGCTCTGTGGGAGACAGTAAAACTTCCCTGGCTCTCTCGAGGGCACCACAAACTCCTTGGCTCCCTGAAGAATGAGCAACAAGGTAAATCTAGGGAATGCTCGTATTGCACTCTTGACAGTAGTAATATAGACTGCACCTGGTTCAAAAATACACAGTACTTGTACAGATCATAGTGGAGTCAAGAGCTCTACTGTTCATCACACGGCTCCATCTGGAGGCTAGTTCAGAAAGGCAATCATCTCTTCACCGTTAAATATCCAACTCTGATTTTTTAAAAGACAGAACTAGTCAGGAAATCAATAGAAAGAAAGTTGCCCAAACTGGATTTTAAAGAATTGTAACAGTTGTACAATTTTAGGCTCAATATGCCACAAAATTCTTTTGCCTAGATTCACGCACCAGGTTTAATGATGCATTTTAGTGAAATGAAAAGATTTGTTTTTGGAGTAGTATTTAGCACGCGCTCTCCATTCTCCAGACTTCAATAAACATCCACCTCTCCTGGTCATGATCAGAGGAGAAAAGAGATGAGACTCTTCCAAACAGAATATCTGTTTCAGGTTTATCAGCTGTGGAGATTACGGCATCACAGTAGTAAGGAAAGACATTGGGCTGGAAATTGTGGTCGAAGGCTTCCTGCGAACGAATGCCTCTGAACCGCAAGTAAACTCCGCACCTACCTGGTGCCTCCGTACCTTCGAAGACTCACGCTCCTGGGCCTGCAGGCGTATGCCTTCTAAAAGGCCCAAATATCCCAGGGGCACATGCGGTTCACAAGCATCCCTGGGATCACGTGGGCCGGCCCAATCAATCACAAAGGGGGATTCCCATTATGCTTATGGGGATTCCATTTACGTACGGAATCCTCATAAGTATAATAGAAATCCCCTAAAAAACACATTGGCCCGTATTTTCCGATCGTAGGCCTCCCGCGGGCGGAGGCCTGCGATCTGGAAAAATCTACGCCCTTACCTGAGGGCTCCTGGGACGCACACGCTTCCGCTCCTGGGCCTCTCCAAACTGCAAGTGCGCAGGGCCCACGTATCCCAGGGGTGCATGTAGTTCGCAGCGTCCCTGGGATCACATGGGCCATGGGGAGCCAATCAAAGAAGGGAATCTCCCTTCATACACTTGACAGGAAGACCTGTCAAATATATGAATGGAGATCACCCCAAAAACATAGTAAAACTTTAAATAAATTAAAAAACAAACATCACATTTTTAAAATGACTTGAAATTACAATAAATTAAGTATTTTAAACAAAAATTTAATTTTTTGAAAAAAATAATTAAAGTTTTTTACGGGGCTAAAAATAAACTTACTTTTTTTTAAAAGTATTTTTAAATGAGAAATCAGTGAAAACATTTTTTTTCAACTTTTTTTCAACTTTTATCCTGGTAAAAGCAGGCCTTATGCCTGCTTTTACCAGGCGTAAGAATTGTAGGGGTTTTCTGCGGGCGGAGGGTCTCCAAAAAGCGGAACTATCCGCCCACAGAGGGCCTTCGCCAGGGCAGCCGGAGGATCTGTCAAGACCATTCTTGACAGATCGGAAATGTCGGTTTTCAGCGCATGCGCTGTGCATGCCTGAAACCAGCATTTCCGATGTCCCTATGGGTGGGTGCACAGCGCGTACTCACCCGTAGGGATCGGAATATCTGGGCCATTATTACAGCACTTAAATAAAAATAAATCATCACATGGTCAAAATTAATTAAAATACAATTTACTTAAACATTTAAAACAAAAATTTTATTTTTTGAAAAATAAATGTAAACATTTTTCAAGGGACTAAAAATAACCTAAACTAATTTTAAAGGTTTTTGTATGGTTAAATAATTTTTTTAAATGTATTTTAATATTTATTTAAACCTTTACGCTGGCAAAAGAAGGCCTTACGTCTGGTTTTACCAGGCGTAAGAGTTTTGTGGGCATTGGCTGGGCAGTAACTCTGCGCCAGCAAATGTCCATTTCCTGCGGATTCGTACGCTCTGTCAAGCTGAAACTTGACAGATTGCAAGTTCCGGGTTTTCGCGCATGCGCATGGCATGCGAAAACCTGGAACTTGCGGGGCACTTACGACGTCGTACGCGGTCATAGGCCCCGGAAAATCCGGGCCAATCTTTCACAAATCCATTGGACACTTGAATCAATGCCTTGAACCAGAGGGCAAATTGTTCATTACTACCAAATGGAGCCAGAAGAATTTTTGTTCCATGCATGAATTTATTTTCAGATTAAAAGTGTTGTAGCATTTATCATTCCATTCAATCTGTAGTGTTGATACTGGTGATATTCACATCTACAACTGTATGTGATGTAAAATATGTAGTGTATAGTGTGTCACATTAATACCTAGATAACATTAAAGTGAGCTAAGACTTTTATCAATGCTGCAGTGTATGTTAATAATTGCTGCCTGCGATCTTTTCACTTATTTGAATAACTTTTGTGTAAAACTACCACTGAACTGCTGCACTAAAACTGGAAGGTCTGTAAAACCAATGTGCCTGCATTTGCCAAGTTATTGCAACTTGGCAGCAGTTTGAGGTGATCTATTACCACTGGAAGCATTGTGTGAAAAATATAATAGGCCTGATCTATTGCCACTGGAAGCAATGTGTGAAAAATATAGCCCTGATTTTATCCAGTTAATTACTCACAAATTGAGATTGAATACAGCCAGCTGAAACAGTGCTTATATAAATGGAACTGGAACCTGGGCTACTGCTTTAGGAAAACACAAACTATACTTGAGTTTGATCTTTTATGAAAACTAACAAATGCATTACCAACAAATGAGCAAGAAGAAATAAAACAATCTTCTGCTGAAGGCACTGACTCGTGCTTTAGTACAGCTCCAAAGACGAGCGTGGAATGAACCTGGTTTGTATGTGCTTGGGGGAGCCACACAACAATGTTATTATTGCTGTAAAACACTCAAAACCTCACTCGGTTTTGACCAACTTCAGCCCATTTTAACATTCCGGGAGAAAAGGTTTCTCCTGCCCTTCTCGAGAAAGATTTGTGAACCTTAAAACCCATACATCTCAGGCCTACAATCATTTTGTTTAATGTAATTGTTAACACATGGTGTACTCAGACTGCATTGAATCATTCATGAGTTGAATGTAAAGTATATTTACAAGCCTTCCTGCTCACCTGGTTTGACTACAATTGATTTAAAAAAGTAGCAATTCCTTAATACAGTTTGAAAATCAAACTCATTTCGACTTTCTCACCAGTTTTTCTCTGCCAATTTTCTCTCCTCTACTGAAGGCGTTGACTACTTGCTGAGTACAATTCCACAGGCACCAGTTACCCTCTGCTACCTCGACCAAATGGCCATGACTTGCGAGCCTCGACAGCGAGTGTTGGCATGATTTCCCCCCTTTCTGGCCCACGACTATTGAAGCCCCAACAGCGGTTCAGCTAACATCAACACAGCCTGAGGATCAGACCTGGAATCTTCCTGGTCTGTATGGATCAATTAGTCACTGATCCATAGGGGAGCTCTATAACCATTTAACTATAAAGATTAAATGTAACCATTACACATAACCAGGCAGATCCACCAGTGCAGCTCTGAAATCTGATCCAGAAGCTGAGTTGGAATCTCAGACTCTGTAGACATTAGAAGTTAACTACGCTTGGTTTTGCTGCTTATCTTTTCCACTGCTCAAGATTTCTCACTCCAGCAGGCTGCTCCATTACAATGGAAAGGAACCCTATCCTGCCATACAAAGACCTTCCCTCGGGCAACATAAACCAGGGAA
The DNA here is from genome assembly GCA_030390025.1 of Squalus acanthias. Lineage (NCBI taxonomy): Eukaryota > Metazoa > Chordata > Chondrichthyes > Squaliformes > Squalidae > Squalus > Squalus acanthias. The sequence continues at coordinate 84,284,135 of CM059439.1, forward strand.
GTCCACCATCTGTACTGTCTTCAACTCTGTAGGTCTAAAGTCATTGAGATAGGAAAGGCAACACAATGAGCTAACACGACAGCTAGAACAAAAACAGCTCCCCTGCAACTCAGCGGGGAAATGCATCATGTGGTGGGGTAGTGTACCCAGAGAACAGGAAGGTGCTAGGTCTGTGCTGAGTTATCCGATCCCAGCCAGGCAGCAGTGAAGGCACTATGATTGGTCTCAAGTATTTGGAAGGGAAACAAAAACAAAAAATTCAGACAGCGTCTTTGTCCCCGATTGCTCTCTGCTGACCCGTGCTTGGAGATACTAGTGTGTGTACACTGGGCAAGCATGAGATTGGACTTGGGCTGAGTGCTCCTCATAGTCAAATAGCCTGCCAACACTCATTGTCCAGACTCACAAATGTAAAATAGCAACTAGGGCAAGGTACAATAGAACTGCTGTGCCCAGCATGAGTCACCTCCTTCAGGGGAGAGAGAGGGATTTTTTAAAAATACCATGCATAAGATGAAGCATCAATGTTGCATACAAACATACAAAATTGACGGGCAGGAAAAAAACAGCTGGTCCATCAAGACTGCCCCACACACCATGATGGCCAGACCACCATGGCTAAACACTTCTTCCCTCCCTCGACCTCTCCACCTCACGCCCACCCCCGCAGCCATGTAATCTCCTGGGAGAGGTATAAAAAAAGAGAAAAAAACACAGGGCCAATAGGAAAGAAAATACTCTGTAAAATTCCTCTCCGACACCCTCAGACGATCAAAACAAGTCCAGGAGATCAAATGTATTGCTACTGCAGCTCATTAGACTGAGGGTGTTGTGAAGCTGTCAGCAGCTCCACTCAGCTGCTGCTCCAACACTCAAAGTGTAAGAAAACAGGTTTGTGCCCACAATCCCCCAAATGGCAATACCCTGCTCGAGTGTGCCTCCACACCAAGATGCTGAGAGGAGGTCAGCCTCTTCCCCACAGGGAGATTGGGGGGTGCGGGGAGAGCGGAAATCAGAGGAAAAGCATCCCTGGACTTCTCCTGAACACATTTTTGTGACCAAATCAGGAATGGCATTAGAAGCAGGTAGCCCACCCACCATCTAGGCCTAGGAATGGTATGTGACAGGGTGGAGGTTGAAAGAGATGGGGAAATGATACACATTGGCAAAGAAACTGTAGAGGGTGGGGGGGCGGGGGTGGTGGAGAGAGAAATATCTTGCAGTACTTACCCCAGGAGTTTTCTTAAATAATGTTGGAGTCTCCACATCTACAAAACCTGGAGACAAAACATAAGAAAGCGGTCAGGTACTGAATGAATATACTTGCTGAACATCACAATTTCACACATGTTTCATGTCTCCTATCATTTGGTCCATTTTATGACTGATACGGTTTTACCATAACTGCAACTTTGCTTTAGAAGAGTGAATTGCTCAAAGGTGCGAGTTAAACACCAACTATTACAGTATATGGAGAAAATCCAGATGGGTCAGCTTGTAACAACAGGCCATAATTAACAGAGACAACGAACAGCACTGACTCAGGAAAGGTGAAGGGAGAATAAAGTAAAAGAAAGAAAACAATTCCCATTGGTACGGTGCCTTTCATCTTCTCAGGGCGCCCCAAAGCGGTTCACAGCCAATGAATTGCTTTCTGAAGCGCAGTCACTGCTGTCTGTAGCTAAACCAATTTGCGCACAGAAAGATCCCAAAGACAGCAATGAGATAAATTACTAGATTTTGGAGGCGTTGATTGAGTGATAAATGTTGGCCAGGACACCAGGAGAACTCTCCTATTCTTCTTTGAATTGTGCTATGAACGGCTGGGTGGGCCCTCATCTGAAAGAGACAGTGGGGAGAAATTCAGCATGCTAGCGCCTGGCGGGGGCGCTAACAGGGCACTCAGGCAGTAGCGCCACGGTGGGGTGAATCCTGCGCCGCACGGCAAATTCGCCGGCCCCGTAGCGCCAGCGATAACAGTTCGCGCCTCGGCACCTTTCGCTATGCTGATCGTGACGTCAGCGAGTGTGCAACGCTCGCTGGGCACCCGATCTGCAAACTTCAGTCGCACCCACTGCTTTACCACCTCGCGCCGACAGCGCCAGGGAGTGGAAGCGTGAACCAACCGGCTGGCGGGCGCTACTTAAAGGGATGCGCCCCAGCTGTCAAGGAACTTCCGTTTCAAAGGTCAGAGATGAGTGCCAGAGAGCGCAGGATGTATCTGCAGCCAAATAAAGTCTGCTTAGTCCCCGGAGTGTTGCGGGCCGTCAAAGGACTTTGCATTTCATCCCACAGCATATCGTCGTTCTGCACTCCCCGAATCATTGGGGGCTGGTGTGCAGAGTCCAGTGACCCTCCCCTTTAATGGCTGCAAGGCGCCTTCACCAATGCTCACTCCCGATTACACAACACCTGATATTCGGTATCGCTTGGAGCCTAACGCCACTCACCTACGCCATTAGCGCCCCCCTGCATTCTGTGAGCGCTGAGACTGAATTTAGTAGGCAGCGAGATTGATTAGCACCTGGTGCTAAACTTCCAACTTCTCAAAAGTTAGAGCCCCAACTGGGGCGATACCGAATTTCTTGCCCACTCTCTGACTGTGCAGTACTTCCTCAGCACTGCACTGGTGTCAGTCTAGAAATGTGTGCAAGACCCTTCAGTCAGGCTTGCAGACACTAATACCTGACTCAGTGGCAAGAGTGCTACTACAAGAATAGAAGGGGGGGGGAAATAATTATAAAGGGAGAAAGGAAAAAGAACCAAATGGTGTGACATCATGCAAGCGAGTGTTTCTTACCGTGTAAATTACAGAGGTACTCCCGCATCCTCATGACCATCTGGGAGCGCAGTCGCAAGTTGTACTGCAGCTGGGAGCTCCTCAGGTCTAGGTATCGGTGCTGCATACGCAGTGCTTCTGACTTCTACAGAAAAGTAGAAAATCAAAATTTTAAAAACAGCCTGACATGCCAGAAAATGTAATCTTACAATATAGAATCTTACAGCAAAGAAGGAGACCATTCGGCCGATTGTGCCCGTGCTGGCTCTTTGAAAGAGTTATCCAACTAGTCCCACTCCCCTGCTCTTTCCCCATAGGCCTTCATTTTATTCCTTTTCAAGTATATATCCAATTCCCTTTTGAAAGTTACTTTTGACTCTACTTCCACCACCCTTTCAGGCAGTGAATTCCAGATCATAACAACTCACAGCGTTAAAAACATTTCTTCTCATCTACCCTCTAGTTCTTTTGGCAGAGGGGAGATAAGGATATGTTATTATTAATCTATTATTAATAATGTATTACTAATCTGTCTAAAATGTCACTGATGCCTCTATATCAGCAGAGCCGTTGTCAGTTTTATTCATATAATCTTGAGAGGCACCAAGTGCAGCAAATCTCCTTTAGAAAGCTCTTGAGCAGAACCTCTCCCAATGGCTCAGCATGGTATGGCTACTTTCCAGGACTGATCCCTGCTCTGAGCTGAGTTAGATCATCTCAGTTGGGTAGCAGTTGGAGTCAGTACAGTTGGGCTGATGTCTCTGGGCTAGGAGGGGATAAAAATAGCAACCAGGAGCCCTACTCCTGTCTGGAGCGTCACTGCTGGACGTTTGCCAGATGAGGACACAATCAGGCTAGACTGTGATGACTCTATGATCAAACTGGCCATCAACATTTACTATCCAAGCTCAAAGGACAAACGATCTCTTGGCTGCCTCCAGCCTGTAGAAGTCACTACCTTTAGGAGAGTTGGGGCAGAAGAGAAAAACTGGAGGGGTGTGGTAAGAAACCTTTTCAATATACCTGTTCTATAATGCACAGTTATGAGTTTATCACTAATAGAGACCCAGAAGTATACCCTCTTTAGAAGACACTGATCTTGCATTTATATAGCACCTTAGGACACCACAAAGAGATTGAAGTAATCACTGCTGTTATGTACAATTGGCAAAACTTTAGTCAGTTCTTTGCCATGACAGTTAAGAGTTCTTCTTTGTGATAAATGAGCAGTTTAACCTCAGAAATAGAGAAGAGAAAAAGCAAAACACAAAAAAAGGAAATGGTGCACTGCTGTGCTATAAGTGGCAGTCTAGGGTTAGGAAACATCCTTAAGAATGCTCAGCTTCCAAGTAGAGAAGGGTGGATAGGTGAATGTGCTGCCAGAAAGTTGTCAAATGCAATCCTTGGCCTGTAGTGAGTTAACTGATCTCAGCAGGTGCGGCAATTGGAGTCTACAATTGGCCTCAGTGCTTCTGGACGAGGGAGAGGGAAGGTTGGCCAGGATTCCTACTCCAGATCAGAATCTGGTGCTGAAAGCTGCCTGTGCATGGCTGTTGGGTGAAGACAGGATTGGCCCTGCTATAATTCCTGCCACTCCCCATACATTCTGGCAAGGCTCATACAACTGGGTGAGTTAGAAAAATGATCAACTGGGTGACTTATTGGATAGCTGCTGACATGTGTGGGACCGTAACCCAACATAAGTCAACAGCTTCAGGGCAGGAAGGAAGAAAATTGAGGGGAAAATAGCAGGAATTCAAACAGTATCATGACTAAACAAGAGAAATTTGAGACCATGTGCCATCACAGAGTGAGTGATGTGGTACAACAGTGAAAAAGGCATCCCGGCGCACTCCTATCACATCTTGTATCTGGTTACAGCGTGATACGAATACCTTCGAGTAGGATAACTGCCAGACATCTTAACAAAGAAATAAGATGAAGTGCGCAGAGTTTTATGTGGAGCAAGAAAGTGGGGGGGGAAAATAAAGTTTAAGTAAATACAAAGTTGCCTGTATTTGGTGTTTTAACTCCAGGACTCACCTTTACAAGCTCCTTGGTTTCAAAGGGCAGCTTCCTGCATCTGTTCAGAATCTCAGCATGCTGTATCCGCACTTCAATCTTACCTGTCGACATCTCCTAAAACACAAAAGGCAACCTGTCAAATCAGGCAGCTTTCACTGTCAGGACAAAATCATATTAAAATTCGCATAACAAAAATATCCAACAGTGAAAAAGAAAAAACGCACAATCCCTGAATGACCCAAAGTTTACAGCATTTTATATAAGTATCGAGCACATAACCTAGGCTGACACTTCAGTGCAGTACTACAGCACAAAGTCAAGATTTACCACAGGAGTCAAGATCCAGTGTATTCTTCACACAGTACTTATGAGTAGCAGGTAATTTGACCAGTGTGCAGAGACATAATTCAGTCTGCATTTTAAAGTCTTATATTCTGTTCATATTGTTACATGATATACTTTGATTTATACTATTATTTATAGTTAAATAGCAAAAGGGGAGGAAAGTTGGTGGATCACAGGTGTTTCTCTGCAGCGCAGGCTGAGGAGCTGGGACATGCAAAGTTGAGGCACTATAGTGCTACTACTGGTAGGAAGGTATAATTACAGCATGACAAGTTTACATAGGCAAGTTCCATTATAAGTGTGGGCACAGGAATTTAGAATGGCAAAAGTTGACAATAGGAAGTAACATTTTCTAGACTGGAAGTATACACAGACATAAGATTTTTTAATACATTATGTAGATATTTTGATATTTCTTTTAATGGTCTTGATGAAGCTATATTACTAATGAACGCAGTAGCATTTCTGCAACATAATTCAAAAATGAACAAGATTTGAACAGCTTGGTTTAAAATATATTGTAAATTTAAACAACAAATGCACTGTACCCTGTCGTGGCAGGGCATAGGCTCGGGAGGTGATTGGCAAAAACCAGGGAGGGAGAGAAAAATTGTGCGGTCAGCCAAGCCTCAAGCACATTGTGGCAATCAATTCAGAGAGCCGTCAGCAGAGACCTGGGAACCACTCAAAGTCCAGGAAATGATGCACAGACCGAAGGAGAAAATAACTTTAAAACAAGTGAAAACAAGTTTATTACAGTACTGTTACATTGCCACAGTCTGGTAGTTGGCACAGGGCATTTCTATATCAAAACACTGCGCCATGGAGTGGTAACCATGTGGGATTATGCCTATGATTCCTCACATTAATTTCCTAGTCTTTGGGTGTGCTTATTTTTTTATTATTCGTTCATGGGATGTGGGCGTCGCTGGCAAGGCCAGCATTTATTGCCCATCCCTAATTGCCCTTGAGAAGGTGGTGGTGAGCCGCCTTCTTGAACCGTTGCCGTCCGTGTGGTGAAGGTACTCCCACAGTGCTGTTAGGTAGGGAGTGCCAGGATTTTGACCCAGCAACAATGAAGGAACGGCGATATATTTCCAAGTCAGGATGGTGTGTGACTTGGAGGGGAACTTGGAGGTGGTGGTGTTCCCATGCGCCTGCTGCCCTTGTCCTTCCAGGTGGTAGAGGTCGCGGGTTTGGGAGGTGCTACCGAAGAAGCCTTGGCGAGTTGCTGCAGTGCATCTTGTAGATGGTACACACAGCAGCCACGGTACGCCGGTGGTGGAGGGAGTGAATGTTTAAAGTGATGGATGGGGTGCCAATCAAGCGGGCTGCTTTGTCCTGGATGGCGTCGAGTTTCTTGAGTGTTCTTGGAGCTGCACTCATCCAGGCAAGTGGGTAGTATTCCATCACACTCCTGACTTGTGCCTTGTAGATGGTGGAAAGGCATTGGGGAGTCAGGAGGTGAGACACTCGCCGCAGAATACCTAGCCTCTGACCTGCTCTTGTTGCCACAGTATTTATGTGGCTGGTCCAATTAAGTTTCTGGTCAATGGTGACCCCCAGGATGTTGATGGTGGGGGATTCGGCGATGGTAATGCCGTTGAATGTCAAGGGGCGGTGGTTAGACTCTCGCTTGTTGGAGATAGTCATTGCCTGGCACTTGTGTGGCGCAAATGTTACCTGCCACTTATCAGCCCAAGCCTGAATGTCGTCCAGGTCTTGTTGCATGCGGGCATGGATTGCTTCATTATCTGAGGAGTTGGGAATGGCACTGAACACTGTGCAGTCATCAGCGAACATCCCCATTTCTGACCTTATGTTGGAGGGAAGGTCATTGATGAAGCAGCTGAAGATGGTTGGGCCTAGGACACTGCCCTGAGGAACTCCTGCAGCGATGTCCTGGGGCTGTGATGATTGACCTCCAACCACCACAACCATCTTCCTTTGCGCTAGGTATGACTCCAGCCAGGAGAGTTTTCCCTCCCCACTTCCCATTGACTTCAGTTTTACTAGGGCTCCTTGATGCCACACTCAGTCAAATGCTGCCTTGATGTCAAGGGCAGTCACTCTCACCTCACCTCTGGAATTCAGCTCCTTTGTCCATGTTTGGACTAAGTTATAAAGCAGAGGATGGGCACTATCCACAGGAAACAAAGCATTCTCAACATTATTGGCTCAAGATCATTGGTTGTGATCTGCCAAAATTCTAGAATGGTCCCAGCGGATTGGAAGGTAGCAAATGTAACCTCACTATTCAAGAAAGGAGAGGTGGAGAAAACAGGGGACTACAGGCCAGTTAGCCTGACATCAGTCGTTGGGAAAATGCTGGAATCAATTACCAAGGAAGATGAAACAGGGCACTTAAAAATCATAATATATTAGGCAGAGTCCACATGGTTTTATGAAAGGAAAATCGTGCTTAACAAATTTATTAGAGTTTTTGAGGATGTAACTAGCAGGGTAAATAAAGGGGAACCAGTGATGTAGTATATTTGGATTTCCAAAAGGCATTCAATAAGGTGCCACATAAAAGTTTGCTATGCAAGAAAAGGGCTTGTGGGGTTGGATATAGTAGCATGGATAGAGGATTGGTTAATGGACAGAAAACAGAGAGTAGGGATAAACGGGTCATTTTCTGGTTGGCAGACTGTAACTAGTGGGGTGCCACAAGGATCAGTACTTGGGCCTCAGCTATTTACAAACTATATTAATGACTTTGATGAAGGGACTGAGTGTAATATATCCAAGTTTGCTGATGATACAAAGCTAGGTGGGAAAGTAAGCTGTGAGGAGGACACACAGAGCCTGCAAAGCGATATAGACAGATTAAGTGAGTGGGCAATAAAGGTGGCAGGTGGAGTATAATGTGAGGTTATTCACTTTGGGAGGAAGAATAGAAAAACAGAATATTTTTTAAATGGTGAGAAACTATTAAATGTTGGTGTTTAGAGAGATTTAGTTGTCCTTGTACAGGAAACACAGTAAGTTAGCATGCAGGTACAGCAAGCAATTAGAAAGGCAAATGGCATGTTGGCCTTTATTGCAAGGGGGTTGGAGTACAAGAGTAAGGAAGTCTTACTACAATTGTGCAGGGCTTTGGTGAGACCACACCTGGAATACTGTGCATAGTTTTGTTCTCCTTATCTGAGAAAGGACATACATGCCTTAGAGACGGAGCAACGAAGGTTCACTAGATTGATCCCTGGGATGAGAGGGTTGTCCTATGAGGAGAGATTGAGTAGAGTGGGCCTATACTCTCTGGAGTTTAGAAGAATGAGAGGTAAACTCATTGAAACATATAAGATTCTGAGGGGGATTGACAGGGTAGATGCTGAGAGGTTGTTTCCCCTGGCTGGAGAGTCTAGAACTAGGGGGCATAGTCTCAGGATAAGGGGTCAGCCATTTAAGACTGAGATGAAGAGGAATTTCTTCACTGAGAGGGTTGTGAATCTTTGGAATTCTCTACCCCAAAGGGCTGTGGATGCTGAGTCATTGAGTATATTGAATGCTGAGCTAGATAGATTTTTGGACTCTAGGGGAATCAAGGGATATGGGGATCGGGTGGGAAAGTGGAGTTGAGGTCGAAGATCAGCCATGATCTTATTGAATGGCAGAGCAGGCTCGAAGGGTCGTATGGTCTACTCTTGCTACTAATACTTGTTTTAAGAGCAACAGTGGCAGGTCTGAGAGTGAGTGTAATGGGGAATGGGGCCTGCAGCAGGAATGAAGGAGCTAAAACAAGGGGTAAACAGAGGGGGGAGGGTGCAATAACACCTAATGGGAAAAAAACCAGTAGGATTGATGTACGTAGTAAATTTTTAGAAGATGTGTGCACTTTAATTGGCAAAGCCAGTGACAATCCTGACACACATCTGACATTAGGCAAGTAGAACAACAGTTAATCCAGAGGCCTATAATGGAAAGAGCCCTATAAGAAACAGTATTCACAACTTGAAAGTCTTTTGGGACACAGGAGATACAGAAATCATTAACTGACCAGATTGGCTTGTCCCAGAGGTCGGGGGATGACTGTTCCGGTGATAGTAATCACAGACTCGAGAGGAAGTTCACAGAGTATCTTCTTGAGGTGTGCAGTGGACTGTGGAGAGAGGCAGCATAACCAAATTCAAAGGTGAAATCCCATCTTTTTAGGGACAGTAAAAAATCAACAACTTTTGTAAAAATGAGTAGCATAGCTGGTTGACAGTGGATGAATCTCAGCACAAGCTGCAGCTGTGAACTGCATCGCCAGTCTAAAGGGCAGAGTTTTCCCAATATGCCATGGAATGGTAGGCTGTGGGCTCCTGCCCATCTGTGGCATCAAAGGAAACCCTGAAGAGTAACACTGCCACTTACAAACTGGGAGGGAGGTAAAGAGACTCCAACATTTCTGCACATCTGTGATGGCACTGGAATCCTCAGCCAAGGGATTGTGCAAGGAGAGAGAAAATACAATTACAAAATGCTCTGATTTCAGAACAACTTGGCTTAACAACATTTTAACAGATTTTTTTTAACACTAATTAAACACAGAGGGACTACATCTTTCAACTCTAAATCTACTGCTTTACAACTTAAATAAATTATAATTAAGCAAGTCCTGCTGTGGTTGTTACTGTCATAAAAACTGATAAACTCTAAACCTACTTACCTCTTCCTGTGGTATAACAATCTGTGTTAAACCATCAAAATCTCTCAGCACAATAAAGACACCCTGTCTGAACAAACACAAAACGGTTAATGACACACAACAGCAGTGGATACAGTGTTCAATTGTATTCCACCTTTCCAAAGTCATTTTCTTCTCTCACTAGAGCTACACCTTATTCCTCAGTCAAGAGGCCCAGCAGCTGGGGGTGATCTACTCCCTGGCTTCTTCCAATGCTGCACACTAACTGGGTGATATTAAATAAAAAGTGGACAGGGATTTCACCCGTCAACTTGCAGCCCATCTGTGACCAGAGAGAAACACTGGTAGAGGATGTGCAGCTGTTCATGGCTCCCACTCGTCCTCGGGCAGAGTCCAGGAGACCAAGGAAGAGAAGAAAATGGGGAGAGTACACAAAACAGCTTTCAACTTAAGTACCTAAACTGAGATACCCACATTGAGAGTGAGAGACAGCACGCTGAAGGGAAGTTCAGACTGAGCTATGTCTGTTGTTTCATTAAAAACAGTGCCAGTGTTTTATTCATTCTCACTCCGAATCCCGCTTCTCGTTTTGTGGAAGACTGAGCGTATAAAATCCATCACTGTTGAATATGAACATGTGTCAACATTTCTACAACTTAGGGAGAGGGTCTGCAGAATGCACCTTTAGAGCAGGACTGGGGGAGGTTTGGAGCTGGCCACCCACTCTCAGCTGTGCATGGTAGGCTTGGGGCAAAAGTAACTACTAAATAACAGTTCAGGGGTAGAGTCGTGAGACGGATCGGAGAGCTCTCTTGCTTTTTCAGATCATAAAATAACATTTCTTCTTGGAACATGAGAAAAAGTATCTGAATTGTGAATCATAAGGAGTTCGTTATGGAAACTGCGGACAATAGACTCCCCAAAATCAAATAGATCGGATAAAAGCAACTTTATTACTTATTTAGATTTTATCAATTAGCACTGTTTTATAATGAATATGTCCAATATTTAAACACCATACCTTAATTCCTGTCCTCATAAATGGTACAAATTAGTGAAGGAAAAATAGACGGCGTACCTACCTCTGATACTGAACCCAGCCGCAGAGTCTGACCTCCTGACCGATGTGAGCAGCACACAGCTCCCCACAAGTATGAGTCCGAAAGACAAAACTATTCAGGTCTGCAGAGGGAGAGAACAAGAATTTCATGAGGCACTCACACTGATTACTTTTTGAAGAAACAGAAAGAAAGCTTTCTCCACATGGACCCACTGAATGCTGATGCCCGTTGCAACTTTTGAGAAACCCACTTTGTTTCAGGTGGCACAGTGCCATTGGAGTAGTTTATGCCCACAATTCCTCCTGGGTGAGCTACTGATCTTAGGCAGGGTGTCATATGGGAAAGCTGAAAAAAAATCCACGAATGCTGGAAATCCAAAATAGAAACTAACATTTCTGGATATGCACAGCAGTTCCGGTGACAGATCCCAGACGGAATGCTTATCAGTTTTTCTTTTCTTTCAAAAGGAAAAGACAAAACATTTCCCAGCACCCCAAACAGAGAGAAAGGCTGCTTGACAGATGGCCTGCCAGCTTTTACTTAGAGTGGAGTTAGAGAATGCCTGCTGGTCAGGGCCAGAATGGTGTGTGACAAACTAAAAGAAGTTCAAAAACACATGCTTTAATGTAGTTCTCTTCTTGCTGGATGATTATACAGAAATGATATGGGGCTTAGGATAGCATTTCTATCAAGGCCCTCATATAAGTTGATAGTTCACATACATTATGGGATGGCTGAGGTTGTATCACTGCCCGGATCTCCTTCCTAAGAAAGCATTTTGTGAAACATTTTTGAAAAAGTTCAGGCTTTGTTTGCTGAAATTGAAAATTCTGGGTGATATCAGGAACCTAAAGACCTCTGGAGATCAAACCTACTAATGTCCTCCCTCCCCACCAAACTCCCGGCATCTCAAACAAAAATATTTGTTCCGAAATTCTGTATTTACAACAGGGAACAAATAGCAGCAGAAAGTCATTTCAGTGTGCCCCATAGGAAATCAGAACATTTCTAATTTTGAAATGTAAATGTACAGCATAATGCCACAACCGAGATGTTAAGCTTGCTAATTTCGCTGTTCCAACTTTTTGTTCTCTCAGTCATCGCGTCCTGCTTTCTCTCTTTTTAAAAAGCAGTAGCTGAGGATCAGCTCCTGCCCTTTTACCTCTGGGTGCTGGGTTTGAATCCAGCCCAGACTGATGGAATGAAGGTCTTCTCTCTCTGAAATGGATCTAGGCTTTCTCAGATCCTAGTGGGCTTGTGCTCACATCAAAAGATGGGATCTAATTTGGGATTAAATGGCTTCAGATTGGCTACAAGGTTGGCTGTGTGAGATGTGAAGAAGTGCACGCTAGTGCAGTAGGAGTGCCCTACTGAGGTTGGAGCAGAGTAAAGGGAGCATTGCTCAATCGTAGGCTATGCTACAACTTGCAATAATATAGCCCATTTTACGTATTAAAAAAAAGTCTCAAGGCCACCTGATCTAGGAGTACTTGATAGCTGACACCAAGTGGTAGCACTGGAATAAGTGTTCCACTCCCCAGCATTCACTGCCATATTCATCTTGAATACAAATTAAAATAATCACACTATCGCCCTTCTGTGAATTTTTTCACATTCCACACAGCCATTATTATAGTTTCTCCAAGTCATCTTATAGCTGAAGGAACAGGAAAACAAAGCACACTTTATACACGTGCACTGTGAATATGCACACAATTTATAGATAGTGTATACTCAGTCATCAGGTGTTTGAAAACTGCAATGTATCACAGTGATGTCATAAATTAAGACACAAAACTCAATTTTAATCTCATCTCCCTGCGTGCAACTGATTTAAATTCATATGATTGTGCAAAAGCACCAATGAGAAGCCATGGACATCACCGATATCCAACAAAACAGGGAGGGGGGGGGGGGGGAAGACCTGCTATGCAACATGTTTGGGCCTATCCATAACTGACACCTTTTTCACAAGGGTGGAGAGAGGACACTTTTGTTTTCCCTGTCTCCCAGTACTACAAGACAGGAATGTCCAAGTAATTAGTCTTCATGGACCGCTCAGTGCATACCATAGGGTCTCGCTGGCCACGTATACAGTTTAATTGAATGTTCCTGTTAATTTGTATAAATCTGAAGCTGAGATACAACAGACTTTGCTGTTATAATGTAGGACTTATCAACCAATGAGGGAATATATATCTCACACAGGGGTCCAAGACCAAGTGTAGGCATCAGGTCAAACAGGATTAGAGCCGACATAATTGAATCCCTATTTTAAAGTCATACATTCTGTCTTTATTTTTATATTTCCATTAACAATTTCTATGTTCACATTTATCATGGAAACAGCTTATGTAAACTTGTCACACTGTAATTACACACTCCCATGAGTGATGGCACTGCAGTTCCAATGACAGGAGGGTGCAATAACACTGTGGCAAGTTTACACATGTCCACATATATAGTGGAAACTGCCCAAGAATAATAATGGGAAAACATGACAAGAGGTGCATACAGACATACACAGCCTGCTCTTGATACTCTTTGTACTGTTCTGAAAGTGTCAGTGTTTGGTGTTTTTCTTTAAACCGCCTCAACTATTTTATTCAAAAACAATAATACCTGTACAACTCATCAATTACATAGTAAATCCATTACATAGTAAATCCATTCAGTGTTTGGTGTTATGTTAAAGACATGCCCAGATGAGATCCTTTTCTGAAGGTTGGTTATTGAAAAAGAACTAATTAATGTAATTTCCATAACAATATGTGGGTCTTTAGTTCCTTGTTTAAACAATCAGGATTTTATAACGGATTAGAAAAAGGTTGGGAGAGGATTTTTGGTAGAGGAACAGAACATAAACAAGTTTTTTTTGAAGTAATTCCACTGTAACCATGTTTAGAAGCCAACATGCAGTGTGGTTAGGACAGCAGTAGGAACACTGGTCTTCATAGAATCAAAATCATACTTATGGTAGATTAAGAAATAGCAGTATACTGGAGCACCAACATCTTCCTCCCTTTAGTAATGAGCTGCCAATCGCAACAGTACAGCCAAGGTAAGTGCCATGCGGAAGGCTGACACTTCAGAGAGCACTCTTGAGCACTTCCAAGTGGCCAGTTTCAGAACAGCACTGAAGCAGGCGGTGCACAACTTATGCGGCATAGCAAAGGGAGATTTTTTTTTTAAAAAAAGCTAATTTTCATCCTCACAAAAAATATCCATCCTTCAAATAAGATACTAAATCTGCCTGTTCAGGTAGAGACTGAAGATCCCACAGTAAGGGGTACTCCTGGTGCTCTGGCCAACATTCCTTTCTCATCCAACATAGCTCATTGCTCCGAGTGCAAACTCACTGTGCACAAAAAGACTGCCATGGGGGTCGATGGAACAGTCACTTCACTTCAAAGTAATTTATCTTAACTTGAATCACTTTGAGATGTGATAAGGCTCCAGACAAATGCAAATCTTTCTTTCCAATCACACGACCATAGTGTCAAAAGCATGTGATGCACAGATTTCCAGCCCTGCACCAAGATCTGCCACAAATCTGTTTCTTTTTTGGATGAGACGTTAATCCGTCTGCCGTCTCCGGTGGATGTAAAAATCCCACGCACTTTTCGAAGGGGGGAGGGGGGGGGTAGTTCTCCCCAGTGTCCTGGCCAATATTTATCCCTCAACCAGCAGCGCTGAAACAGATTATCTGGTCATTATCACATTGCTGTTTGTGGAATCTTGCTGTGCAAATTGGTTGTCCCGTTTCCTACATTACAACAGTGACTACACTTCAAAAAGTACTTCATTGGCTGTAAAGCACTTTGGGACGTTCCGAGGTCGAGAAAGAGCCCACATATAAATGACAAAAATAACAGAAAACGCTGGAAAAACTCAGCAGGCCAGGCAGCATCCGTGGAGAGAGAAACAGAGTTAACGTTTCAGGTCGAAGACCCTTCAATGCATGTTTTACTGGTAATAATGGATGGTGACAAAGGCCTCACCTGGACTGACCCTGGGAGCTGGGAGGGGGCGGGTTTGGACAGGCTGGGCCGCCCTGGAGCAGCGGGAGCTGCAAACGGCCCTTAGGCCCACTGAACGCACCAGGGCCCGGCACAGCGCCGCTTGCGCCATCTCCACACCCAGCGCAATAAACCCCCAGCCCGGGCGGCTTACGGCTTCTCTCTCTCTCTCTCTCTCTCACTCACTCCCACACCCTCCTAATGGCGTCGGGGGCTGTACCCGGCTCCAGCAGACAATCCCAAGTCCCGCCGGCTCCCTGCGTTCCTCCGCTCCGCCTCTGACCTTTCACCCTGACAACAGACCCGGCCAATCGACTCTCCATCGCCGATCCTGGTTGCGGCGCGATCGGAGCGCGATTGTTTGGGTCTGTCGGCAGGCAGCGCGGTGCAGGACGGGAGATTAGTTTGAACCGAGCGGGAGACGGAGAGCGGCCCTGAGAGAGAGAAAGAGAGGCCCCGGGAACAGAGAGAGCGGCCCGGTCCCTGGAGCCGAGAGAGAGAGATCGGCCTGGTCACTGGAGCTGAGAGAGAGATCCCGGAGACCGAGCGGCCCGGGAGCCGAGAGAGGCCTGGCCCGGAGAAGCGGGGGCGGCCGGCCTCCGCCTCTCCCACGGCTGCTCCGCCAGAAACCTCTGGATGGCGGGTTTCTGAACGAAGATTTTAATCACCGGAGGGCCCGGGTAGCCGGTAAGTCTCTGCACCAGGGGCCGGATGGAGGGGAGGATGGGCTCATTGGATCCAGTGTCACTGGGAGGCCCAGCATCAGGCCAACTGTGTGAGTCCCCGGACCCTTCCTCCTCCCAGCAACCACAACCACCTACATTTAGCAAAATACTGCGGATGCTAGAAATCTGAAATAACAACAGAAAATGCTGGAAACACTCAGCAGGTCAGGCAGCATCGGTGCAGAGAAGGATGGCGCAGGTGCCGTGGGAAGGGTGTTGGAGGAGTGGATACTCACACCCCTTCCCCTTCGCCCGGTACCTTCCTGTGCAAGCGCAGGAGATGTAACCCCTGCCCTTTTACCTCCTCCCTTCCCACTATCCAGGGCCCCAAACACTCCTTCCAGGTGAAACAGCGATTTACTTGTACTTCTTGCAATTTAGTACGTGTATACTGTATTCGCTGCTCCTCTACATTGGGGAGACCAAACGCAGATTGGGTGACCGCTTTGTGGAACACCTCCATTCAGTCAGTAAGGGTGACCCCGAGCTTCTGGTCGCTTGTCACTTTGATTTTACGCTCCACTCCCACTCTGATCTCTCAGTCCTCGGCCTCTTGCACTGTTCCAACGAAGCTCAACGTAAGCTTGAGGAACAGCACCTCATCTTTCGATTAGGCACTTTACAGCCTTCTGGACTCAACACCGAGTTCAACAATTTCAGACCATAACCTCAGCCCCTATTTTCTTTTCTCTCTCACATGGCAGCTGTTGATGATTCTGCCACTGCTATTTATACCTCATCTAGAGTCATCTTTTGTTTCTTAACTTGTCCCATTACCACCTCCTTTTGCCTTGTACCATCATCCCTTTTGTCTTTTCATCTCTCCTGCCTTCCACCCTATCACAGACCTTCCCTTTAATTCTTTCCTCCCCACCTCCCTTTCCCTGCCCCTACACTTGCTTAAAAATCTGTTACATCGCTAACTTTTTCCAGTTCTGACGAAGGGTCATAGACCTGAAATGTTAAATTTGTTTTTCTCTCCACGGATGCTGCCTGACCTGCTGAGTGTTTCCAGCATTTTCTGTTGGTATACCACCTACATTTATATAGTTTCTGTAAAGTAGAAAAACAAATGTGGAACTTGGTTAAGGTGAATAGCATAGATGCAATTAAGGGGAAGCTAGATAAGTACACGAGGGAGAGAGGAATAGAAGGTTATGTTGACAGGGTGAGATGAAGTAGGGTGGGAGGAGGCTCGTGGGGAGCATAAACACCAGTGTGGACCAGTTAGGCCGAATGGCTTGTTTCTGTGCGGTAAATTCTAAGCCCCAAGGCATCTCCCAGATGTGGAATCAGGCAAGAAATAGGTACACGAGGGAGAGAGGAATAGAAGGTTATGTTGACAGGGTGAGATGAAGTAGGGTGGGAGGAGGCTCGTGGGGAGCATAAACACCAGCGTGGACCAGTTAGGCCGAATGGCTTGTTTCTGTGCGGTAAATTCTAAGCCCCAAGGCATCTCCCAGATGTGGAATCAGGCAAGAAATAGGCACCCAGCCAAAGAGGGAGATATCCACATAATAGACTTGTTAACAAAATTGAAGCCCATGGGATTAAAGTGCTGCATGGATATGAAATTGGCTGAGAGACAGAAAGCCGGGAGTAGTGGTGAAAGGTTGTTTTCAGACTGGAGGGACGTATACATTGGTGCCCCCCCACCGGTCAGTGTTGGGACCACTGCTCTTTTAGATATATATTAATGACCTGGACTTGGTTATACAGGGCATAATTTCAAAGTTTGCAGATGAAACGAAACTCAGAAATGTAGTAAATAATGAGAAGGATAGTAACAGACTTCAGGAGGACATAGACAGACTGGTGAAATGGGCAGACACATGGCAGATGAAATTTAACGCAGAGAAGTGTGAAGTGATACATTATAAAACACCAGGGTATTCTGGGCATCACACTTTAGGAAGGAAGCCAAAGCGGGAGGCTTGGTAACCTAAGGGAGGGAACATCAGCCAGGGATCCGGCTCAATAACTGGAGTTCTCTCCTCTAACCCCATTCCTCCAAGATCCTTTTATATTCCTCTTTTTCAAATATTTATCTGATTCCCAAATGTGAAGTGATTCATTTTGGTAGGAAGAATGAGTGGTAATATGAAACTAAATGGAACAATTTTAAAGGGGGTGCAAGAACAGAGAGACCTGGGGGTGTACGCACGCAAGTCTTTGAAGGTGGCAGGACAAGTTGAGATGGCTGTTAAAAAGTCATTGGAATCCTTGACTTTATAAATAGAGGCATAGAGTACAAAAGCTGAACCTTTATAAAACACTAGTTAGGCCTCAGCTGGAGTATTGTGTTCAATTCTGGGCACCACATTTTTGGAAGGATGTCAAGGCCTTAGGGAGGGTGGAGTGGAGATTTACTAGAATGGTACCAGGGATGAGGGACTTCAGTAATGTGGAGAGACTGGAGAAGCTGCGTTGTTCTCCTTAGAGCAGAGAAGGTTAAGGGGAGATTTAATCAAAATTATGAAGGGTTTTGATAGAGTAAATAAGGCAAAACTGTTTCCAGTGGCAGAAGGGTCAGTAACCAGAGGACACAGATTAAAGGTAATTGACAAAAGAACCAGAGGCAACATGAGAAGAATTTTGCGCAGCGATTTGTTATGATCTGGGATACACTGCCTGAAATGTGGTGGAAGCAGATTCACTAATAACTGTCAAAAGGGAATTGTATAAATACTTGAAAAGGAAACAATTGCAGGGCTATGGGGAAAGAGCAGGGGAGTGGTACTAATTGGATTGCTCTTTCAAAGAGCCGGCACAGGCCCGATGGGGCGAACGGCCTCCTTCTGTGGTGTATCATTCTGTGGTTAGGAGGGGTGATGAAAAGCTTGGTCAAAGAGGTGGGTTGTAAGGAGGGTCTTGAAACAGAGGCGGAGAGGTTTAGGGAGGGAATTCCAGAGTGTGGGGCTGAAACTGCTGAAAGCTTGTGCTGCCAATGGTGGGGCGAAGGAAGGGAAGATGTAAAAGCGTCAGTTCTGGGAGGGGGAAGTTGTAGTCCTGGAGGAGTTTACTGATCTAGGGAGGGGTGTAGCCATGAAGGATTTAAACACAAGGATGAGAATTTTAAATTCCAGGCATCGGTGGACCGGGAGCCAATGTAGGTCATCAAGCACAGGAGTGATGGGTGAGCGGGACTTGTTGTGGTGTATTAGGGTGATGTGAGAAGTGTAATTTCAAGCAATATTAGTAGTCTTCACAACTATGGCCCGTAATTTCCGATGCCTACGGGTGTGTACGAGCTGTGTAGACACCCGTAGGGACCTCGCAAGTGCCGGTTTCAGGCATGCGAAGCGCAGGCGCTGAAAACCGGCACTTCCGATCTGTCAAGAATCCTCTTGACAGATCGCACGCCTGCCCTGGAGAAGGGCCTCTGCGGGGGAAGAGTTCCGCTTTCTGCAGAACCTCCGCCCGCTGAAAACCCTTAAAAATCTTACGCCTGGTAAAAGTAGGCGTAAGGCCTGCTTTTACCAGCATAAGAGTTTAAAAAAGTAAAAAATAATTTTTTTCACTCATTTATAATGGCCCAAAAATTAGTGCCGCTACGCGAGAGTACGCACTGCGTACTCTTGCGTATTCTGTCTCCAATTGCCGGTTTTCTGCATGCACTGCGCATGCGCTGAAAACCGGCACTTGGTGAATGGAAAAGGGGGCGGTTCCTAGCTGATCCGCGTGCACGCTACAGGCTGCGCGCATGCAGTGCACTTAGTGGTTTCAACGCGCAGGTAAGTACGGAAGATTTTACACATAAAAAAAATTCAAAATAATACTTAATTCACTACTTACCTTGTTAAAAGTAGGTCTTACTCCTTTTTTTAACAGGTATATCTTTTTTAGAGACTTTAAAGACAGGTAAGTTTATTTTTATAACTTTTTAAAAGATTTTAAATTTTTTCAAAAATTAAATTTTTTATTTAAAATGGTTAATTTATTTAACTATACTTATTTTATTAATGTGATGGTTTTTTAAAAAAATTTAATTGAGGTTTAGCTGTTCTTTTGGGGGGGTATAGATTCATAGCTTTCACAGCACTTATGTGAAAGTTATGAATGGAAGATGGTGTGCTGCCATTGGCTCTAACTGAGTCACGTGATCCCACAGCTCGCACGAATTAACTACGCCTGTGGGATACGCAAGCCCAGCACAGCAGCTGTCCAGAACATCAAGTTCGTGCGAGCTGGAACTGAAAAAGCCAGCGCGCAGTGAGAGATCGCGGGAAGGCCTTACCCTCGCACGAAGGCTTCCTCACGAATTTTTGGGCCAATGTAAAAATACTTTTTAAAAAAGTAAGTTTATTTTTAGCCCCGTAAAAAAACTTCAATTATTTTTTGCAAAAAATTAAATTTTTGTTTAAAATATTTAATTTAATGTAATTTTAACTCATTTTAAAAACGTGATTTAAAAAAAAAAATCTTTAATGTTGTAGTGTCTTTTTTCAGTGATCCCCATTCATACTTTTGACAGGTCTATCTGTCAAAAGTATGAAGGGGGATTCCCTTCTCCCATTGGCTCGCCTGGCCCACGTGATCCCAGGGACGCTTGCGAACCGCCTGCGCCCCTGGGATACCTGGGCCTCTGCGCGCGCACCAGGAGAGGCCCAGGATCGGAAGAGTCCGGACCTCGGGTAAGGGCGTAGATTTTTTTCCGATAGGAGGCATCCGCACGCAGGAAGCCTCCTATCGGAAATCACGGGCCTATAATTTTACAAGTTGTCATGAAGCTGCCTTTAGTGTCTGGCTGTGTGATGCCTTTTTCAATTTTATTGCATCAATGCTGGATATGATGTGTTTTGCTGCATCCATGGCCATTTAAATTGTATTTATAATGCCAGTGGGTAATGTCGAAGTTTGTCGAAGACAAAAATACACTTCCACAGTAAGAGATTAGTTATATTGTGACAGTTACTAAATTCTACAGGAAACTCTTTGGTATCCGGGACTGGCGTGGTGCCGGTTGATCAAAAGTTCCGGATAACGGAGAGTTATATCTACCGAGGCTATTTTTAACAAACAAAAATTAAAAAATCAAGAAATGTGCAGTATACAGTATTTGGGTACTCACCTACAGAATGTTGTGTTAAATGGATGGTGGAAGATGCTTGATTAAGTACAGTACTGCCAGTTGAGGGTAATCCATAACTCTTTAATTACTTAACAGTAAAACAAAACTTACACACAGTAAAATGGCCGATCAGAAGAGACTCCCGGCAACGCGGGAGAATCAGACTCCTGTTACTGCAGTGTTCGGACTTCCGACAGCGCCAGGAGGCCGAGTAGTGGCACTTTGGAGAACTACCCCCATTGACTAACTCGGCGTTTGCGAGAGACTCGGACTCGGCAACATTGCCGGTTATTTGAGAGGAGTTTTCGGAGTATGATTTTTGCCGGTTGAGAGAGAATTCCGGATATTTAGGTGCCGGTTAAACAAGAGTTTCCTGTAATAACAACAGAAAACGCTGGAAAAACTCAGCAGGCCAGGCAACATCCGTGGAGAGAGAAAGAGAGTTAACGTTTCAGGTCGAAACCCTTCGTCCTGTACTTTGTTTGTCGTGTTGAAGTGGTCCTGGGGCATAAATTGTTGTAAAGATTTTTTTTTTCTAGATTCTGTATTAACTACTGTGGACACACAGAATTAATGTCAGTACTTGCTGGCTATTTTCTGCAAGTTGGAGGAGATTTACTGTATTGTCTGGCTAATATTCACACCTCAGGCCAAGGCAGAGATGTGTGCAGTTCTGGTATTCGTGGTCTTGATTGCTGCCATTGAATGTGTATAGGGAAACATCTGGCAAGTCAAAATATTTGGCACGGATCAATGAAACTAGCCGTCTCATTCGATTCCAAGTCTCTCTTGGTGATTGTTATCCGGCGGGGGCAGGGTAGTGATTCTTGATTGATAGCTGTATCAGGATTGTAAGTAGAGGTGTTTACTTTTTTTTTGATAACACTCCTGTGAAGTGCCTTGGGGCGTTTCATTTCATTAAAGGCACTATATAAATATAAGTTGTTGTTGTACCACATTCGCTGCTTTGCAGTCCTTTTGTCTGACAACTTTGGGGATTCAAATCACCTGTTCATATTGGGCTACTTGTTCTTAGCAGTCAGTTCATCAGTTAGTCTGCAGCCAACAGAAAAGCCAGGCTAACTTAACTCCGCGGCAGCGTTTCACCATGTAAGAGGTGAATGTCTGTTTCCAAGATTCAATGTATGTTGCCCAATAGCTCGGGCAGAGACACCTTTACTGTTTCGATATAACCAGTGTATGGTGACAAGGATCCTCTGTTTGAGCTTGGGTCTTTCTATCATTTACCTAGATACTGGGTGGAGGACGCACGGTCTGCTTACAGGAGTGGTCGGTAATGCTGAGCCCAAATAAAGTATTTAGTATAAACCCCCCAAAATATAATTGTGTATACAAAACACGATCATGGGCCCCACAATGAATAAACCATGAAAATGAGATACCACAGAATCGCAGACTTAAACTGCATAATAAAGATGTGTTTTGTACAGAATTAGTTCCAGCCAAACAATACATTGATTGGACTGCATGGTTCAAATTCTCACTGCCAGCTTTGCACATGTTTACATTGCACTGGAATTATACTTCATACAATGATACATGGAATTACATAGAATATACAGTACAGAAATAGGCCATTCGGCCCAACAGGTCCATGCCGATGTTTATGCTCTACACGAGTCTCCTCCCACCCTTCTTCATCTAAGCCCATCAACATATCACTCTATTCTTTTCTCCCTCATGTGTTTAACTAGCTTCCCCTTAAATGCATCTACACTATTCACCTCAACCATTCCCTGTGGTAGCGAGTTCCACATTCTCACCACTGTCTGGGTAAAGAAGTTTCTTCTGAATTCCCTATTTGATTTCTTGGTGACTGTCCTATATTGATGGTCTTTAGTTTTGCTCTTCACCACAAGTGGAAACACTCTGGGGGAAAAATTCAGTTGGTTGCGCCTCCCGTTAGCGCCTTAAGAGGGCGCTAATGGGGCGCAAAGCAGCTAGCGCCCGGGCGCAGCGATGTTTGCGCCGCTCGGGAACTTAACTAGACATTTAGCGGCGGCGCTAAACTTTATCGCCGCGATCTCTTGCGCGCGCAGATTGTGACGTCATACGAGAGTGCAACGCCCTTGTGGCGCCCCGGAGCAGAATTTCAGTGGCGCCCCCATCCTTACCGCCTGGCGCATCCAACGACCGGTAGAGTGGAACGCTATCATTCGCTGTGGGGCTGGGGGGGGGCGCTATTTAAAGGGGGCCTCTTCCTGTCTTTCTCTGTGGTGGACATTTTTGCACCACTCGTTCTGAGAGAGAGAGAGAGATTCGGAGAGAGAGAAAGAGAGACTTCTGCATTGAGTCAACGCTGTGTGAGGTAGTTTTGGCTACTCATCCTAACTTCGCTGGTACTTTGGTTTCTGGCCTTCATAACTTTGCTTGCTTAGAGATATGGGGGCTGCACTGATGGGGGGCGTCGTCCTGCGCCAGCTGAATCGGAGGACACAGAGACGCAGAGAGAGAGTGGCAATGATGGCCAGACGGAGGAGGGCCAACAGGCGTCTGTACAGGAGAGCTTACCCTCCCAGGGTATATCGTGAACAGCTCTCCTACATTCATATGTCTGAGGAGCAGTGTCTGCGAAGGCTGCGCTTCAGCAAGGAGGTGGTCACTGAGCTCTGCCACCTGCTGCAGCCAGATCTGCAGCCTCAGCTGAGGTCCAGGACGTCTCTGTCGGTGGCAGTGAAGGTCACAGTGGCTCTGAACTTTTATGCTACTGGCTCATTTCAATCTGCTGTTGGGGACATCGCCAATATCTCCCAGTTCGCGGTGCACTGCTGCATCAGGAAGGTCACAAATGCCCTCTTTTTAAAAGGAGACGAGAGTTCATCTCTTTCCCCATGACCCCAGACAAGCAGCAAGAACGCGCTCTGGGCTTTGCGAGGATAGTGGGCTTCCCCATGGTGCAGGGCGTCATTGACTGCACGCATGTGGCTTTGCGTGCTCCGCATGAGAATGCCGAGGATTTCCGGAACAGAAAGGGGTTCCATTCCTTGAATGTTCAGTTGGTCTGTGACCACAGACAGCTGATACTCGCTGTCAATGCCCACTATCCTGGCAGCTGCCACGATGCTTTCATCCTGCGCCAGACTACTGTGGCAGAACTTTTCGAGGCACCGCAGCAGCCAGTTGGTTGGCTTCTCGGGGACAAGGGGTATCCACTGTGCACCTGGCTGATGACACTGCTCCGTACGCCCAACACCCCTGCTGAGCTGCGGTACAACGAGAGCCATCAAGCTACCAGGAACATCGTGGAGCACACAATCGGCGTGCTCAAGCAACGGTTCCGCTGTCTCGACCATTCTGGAGGAGCCCTGCAGTACTCGCCTGAGCGAGTTTCCAGCATCGTAGTTGTGTGCTGCATGCTGCATAACATGGCAATCCTCAGGACCCAGCCAATGCCACCAGGCCTTGGAGCACCACCAGAGGAGGAGGAGGAAGAGGAGGAGGAGGATGATCAGCAGCAGCACCAAGGCGTGAGGGCGGCCCACAATGGTGAAACTGCAAGGGCCGTCCGTCAGCGGCTGATAGCAAGCCGCTTCTAGGCCCCTGCTGTGGAAATGGCTTCTGCCACTGAGAACAGCATGAATGAACCCAACACGCAACCCCTAAGCCGGCCAAGGCACCACTGATTCCAAACACCAAACATGTATATTTTGAGTACCAAAACTTATTTATTTTACAAACTCTGTGTGTGTCATTTCTTCATGACAAACTCATACAAATAAACACAAAAAAACAGTCATTACCATAACTGGTTCTCAAAACCTGGAGATCATGTGCAAAACACTCAACAAAAGTTTGACCACGAACCTCGGCCTTTAATAAAAAAATGACCAGCATTTTGTCACACCTCCTACATCGAGGGTGAACTCCTTCCCGTGCGCCCTTCCCCCCTTCTTACCCTACTGCTCCTCCGCAATGGGACCTCAGTGGCTGCAGCAAGGCTGGTGGAAGGATGTTGACTGTCAGGCCCTGACGATGCAGATGCCCTTGAGGGACGGCCTCGACCAGCTCTGGGCCTGGAGGGCCCGGCTGCAGACAGCACCAACTCTGCATGGGCGGCAGCAGTCTGTCCTACAGGCGGTGGCAACTGCAGTGGAGAAGTGACGGTGGTGGCAGCAGGAATGCTGTCATCTTGAGCGAGGACAGCAACTCCCTGCTCGACCGGCACACTGGCACTCTCACGGGGCAGCACCTCAGCATCCAGAGCAATCTGCTGGAGCACAGATTGCTGGCCTGCTGCGGCGCGGTGAGAGCCCCGGGGAAATGTGAACGAACCAGCGAGGATGGCAGCAGACAGTACTCGCGTGGCCTCAATCTGAGTCTGCATGAGAGCAGTCTGAGATTCAATTGCAGCACTGAGCTTCAGTGTCGCATCCGCCTGCGCTGCAGCGAAGTGCTCCACACTCCTTGCCAGTGCTTCAATACATTCGGGCACCCTGCCCACTGCAGCCATGAGCTCAGTGTGCATGCCCACCGCCTGGGTGTTCATTTCCGCGATCACCCGCTCCTCCTCTGCGTCCAGTGCAGCAGGACTCGCTGGCATACTCTCCCTCCGGGGAGAAGGCCCCCGAGCTTCCCGGCCCCCGAGCTTCCCTACCCCCATCGCGTTGCTGCAGCCCGCTGGGTCCTGGAGCTTCACCCTCATCAGACCCTTCCCCCCTGCTCCCCTCCAGGGAAGGCGTGTTCCCAGTGTCGACATGGGCTTCCTCGGGAGAGGGTGGCACTGATGCTCCGGCTTCCTCTTCCTCCTCGGCTGCAGCTTCACTCCCACTGGCAGCTTCAGGGCCCGTCTCCTCAGCTGGTGAATCACCATCTGAAAGCAGGGAGGTACAAGAGTGGCTTTAGCGTGAGGACAGGGTGGCAGTAAGGGAGGAAAAAGTGCAGCGAGTTAGTAAGTTGGATTGAAAGTGTCAAAGGCTGGTGTTGTGAGGGACAAGTGGAAGGACAGAGGACAAAAAGGTGATGACCTTACCATTGCTGTCCAGAACGGGGTCGGCGTCTCCAGTGGCGACGGGACCGATCACCCGGCTTGCCACAATCCTGTGGACGTGCTCCTCCAGATCGCTGAGGGGTTGCAGCTGAGGCCGCCCTCCACCCGTCCGTTGCTGCTGTCTCCTATTATGCGCCAGCTTGGCCTGCAAGAAAAAGGACGGCGTCTGAGTAAATATACAGCCATGGTCTTGCCTGATGTGCCTCCCATAGGTGAATAGCCCTTACTGTATGCAAAGTATGGAATGTGTGTGTGTGCTTCATGAAAGGGCCATAGGTGTTGGATGAGTGTTGTTAATTGTGGTTTTAAGACCCTCTGGCCATAGAGTGAGGTTGAGATGGAGGGATGGAGAGGTATTGCAAAAAAGCCACTCACCCTGACGACCCGAGTGAGGTCGTTGAACTTTTTCCGGCATTGGACATGGGTCCTGGGCACCATGCTCCTGGAGGAGACGCGCTGAGCCACCTCCCTGCACACTCTTCTG
Source organism: Squalus acanthias (assembly GCA_030390025.1). Lineage (NCBI taxonomy): Eukaryota > Metazoa > Chordata > Chondrichthyes > Squaliformes > Squalidae > Squalus > Squalus acanthias. The sequence goes on from CM059439.1 coordinate 84,310,285, forward strand.
TAGTCGCGCGGCAAAGGCCTCCTGCCACTCTCTGGGTACAGTATTGCTCTTCTGCGCTCCACCGCGCCAACCAGAGCATCCAAGGCCCGCTCGGTGAAGCGCTGAGCTCGTTCTCTCACCCTCTCCATCCTTGGCTGGAAAATGGATTCACAGGTCTCTCCAGGCCGAGATTCAAGGCTGCAATGAGCAGGGTGTGGCTGGGGAGCAAGATCGCCCCCCCCCCCTTTAAGAACTGGCCGGCGCCAGTGTGTCTGTGTTCCCTCGCTAACTGGCAGCACCTGCGCTGCGCTCGCGCTCTGAGTTAGCGCCTCACTCCTCGGCCTTTGCGCCTTAAGACAGGTGTGCAGCGCCTGATTTAGCGCTCCAATCACCTCCAGGGGCGTTAAAAGTGAAGTTTCCAGTCAGTGGCGATAATTAGCGCCAGGCGCTAATTTTTGCGCCCAGACGATATGTGCGCCCCAAATGGGGCGCGACTGAATTTTTAGCCGTCTGTGTCTACTCTATCAAAATTTTTCATAATTTTGAAGACCTCTATTAGGTCAGCCCTCAGCCTTCTCTTTTCAAAAGAAAAGAGACCCAGCCTGTTCATCCTTCCCTGATAGGTATAACCTTGCAGTTCTGGTATCATCCTTGTAAATCTTTTTTGCATCCTTTCCAGTGCCTCTATATCCTTTTTATAATATGGCGACCAGAACTGCACACAGTACTCCAAGTGTGGTCGAACCAAGGTTCTATACAAGTTTAGCATAACTTCTCTACTTTTTAATTCTATCCCTCTAGAAATAAACCTTAGTGCCTGGTTTGCTTTTTTATGGCCTTATTGACCTGCGTCACTACTTTTAGTGATTTGTGTATTTGTACTCCCAGATCCCTTTGCTCCTCTACCCCATTTAGATTCTTCTTTTCCAAGTAATATGTGACCTCCTTATTTTTCTTACCAAAATGTAATACCTCACACTTATCGATGTTGAAATTCATTTGTCAATTATATGCCCATTCTTCAAGTTTATTAATGTCGTCTTGTAATTTGTTGTTGTCCTCCTCACGCTCCTAATTTGGTGTCATCCGCAAATTTAGAAATTGTGTTTTTGATTCCAAAGTCTAAATTGTGAACAACAGTGGTCCCAGCACTGATCCTTGTGGAACACCACTTTCCAGCTTCTGCCACTCTGAATAGCTACTCTTTATCCCTACTCTCTGCTTTCTGTCTTTCAGCCAGCTAGCGATCCATTCTGCTAATTGTCCCCTGACTCCGCATCCTCTGACCTTATTTATTAGTTTATTATGTGGCACCTTATCAAAGGCCTTTGTCAATCTAGATGTATGAAAGAAAGAAAGACTTGCAATTATATAGCGCCTTTTACAACCATCGGACGTCCCAAAGCGCTTTACAGCTAATGAAGTACTTTTTGAAGTGTAGTCACTGTTGTACTGTTGGAAACGTGGCAGCCAATTTGTGCACAGCAAGCTCCCACAAACAGCAATGTGATAATGACCAGATAATCTGTTTTTTAATGATGTTGGTTGAGGGATAAATATTGACCAGGACACGGGGGATAGCTCCCCTGCTCTTCTTCAAAATAGTGCCATGGGATCTTTTACGCCCACCTGAGAGAGCAGACGGGGCCTCGGTTTAACGTCTCATCCGAAAGATGGCACCTCCGACGGTGCAGCACTCCCTCGTACTGCACTGGACTGTCAGCCTAGATTTTTGTGCTCAAGTCTCTGGAGTGGGACTTGAACCCACAACTTTCTGACTCTGGTGAGGATGCTACCAACTGAGCCACAGCTGACACTGTAGTCTATATTACATCTACTGCATTACCCTTGTCTACTCTCTCTGTTACCTCTTCAAAGAATTCAATGAGGTTAGTCAAGCAAGACTTTCCCTTTTGAAATCCATGTTGACTATTCATTATTACAGTTTTGGTTTCTAGATGGTTTTCTATTTTCTCCTTTAGGGATTCCATTATTTTTCCTACTACCGATGTTAAGTGGACTGGTCTATAGTTCCCTGGACATGTTCTATCTCCCTTCTTAAATATAGGTATAAAGTTAGCTATACGCCAGTCCTCTGGCACTACATCTTTTTCTAACAAATTATTAAATGTGTAATAGTGCCTCTGCTATTGCTTCCCTAGATTATTTTAAAATGCACGTTAAACCCAAGCTGCATGAGATTGCTGCCTCCAGAGGCTCTTGCATTCCTGTTGTCCGATATCAGGTTAGGATCCTACTTAAGAGTTTTATTGTTGGTTTTGTGTCGTTAAGCTAATTATTTCAATTTTAAAAAACTGCTTTGGGGTGACGGTATGACTGCACCATAAAGCTTCCTTTTTTGTCTCCGCCCCAACCTCAGAAGAACACCTACTGCACCAATGTGAACTTTTTCCATTTCCCATACCAGCCATTCTGTGGTCGTTCCAAGTAAGAGTACTAATTAGTGCTGGGTTAGTGGGTAATGCTAGCTGGAAACTGAATTGAAATGCCTAAACTCATGAGGAATGATATAGCCAGTAGACACTTTGATCCTATTTGTCTGAGCTTAATTTAAACCCAGGTCGGTGTTGCCAAAGGCCAATGTTGAAACTACTGCACCATTCAATGCCCTTGCATTACTTGCCTTGCTGAATTATGGTTGCACAGGTGCTCTGTGATACCCCATGCAAGTGTCCATTCTTTGCGTGAGCCAAGGCAGTCAGTTAGCTACATTGACCGTGGCTTTTGTGGGGGGGTGGCGGGGGCGGAAGAGAGAGAGAAAGAAAACATCACATCTGTACACGATCTTGTCCATGCCCCATGGCACAGTTACATTTTCAATAGGGGCTGCCAGATATTCATTGGATTTAGAAGCCCTGCCCAGTTTCTCCCACCCTAACCCAGAAGTGCTGGCACCAGTTATAACATTCCTATTCCTGCTCCAGTTGAGTCATTGGAGGGGCTGCTTGCCTTTGTTTATGGTTGTCCTTCTGCGCTGCTGGCAAGTGTGTTAAATGGCTAGCTTCTGTGAACAAATCAAGTAACTTAGAGGGGTGGGATTGTACCACATGATTTGAACACGAGTGTGTGGAATATTGTATCTTTCTGTATAAAATAATGATGACCAAAACTCTGTCATTTCTTATTCAAAGACTTTTATTTCAGAGTTACAAAATGCCTCTTCTTCCTATTGAGTGACACTTTAAATAATAACGTTCTCTGAATACACATTACAAGTATTCCCCTTGTAGTAAAATGAGATATAATTGTGATCGACTGAACAATGCCAAAGAATAAATGTTCTTTAAAATGTTAATTGGGGGAAAAACGTTGGGGATTGATTTATTAAAAAAAATAGAAATAGCATAGTTTGAATTGCATTCAGAATCCACTGTAGCTGTGCTGTGGTCGATTTATTCATTAACTGACAGAAGGGCTAGCAAGCAACTTCCACTGGCTCCAAAATACTGCGTTAAATTATATCTGTTTCATGTTGATTTTTTTTTATTCCAGGTTTGATATGGAGCACTTGACTCCTGCTGGCAAGGCAGGAATGGCACACCTGGGTGTGTGCTTTGCCAATACAGACGCCTCTCCAGTGGTTCTGAGGACAGTGCGGAAGCATACTCCATTTTGCCAGACTCCAGCCAAACGGAGAATTCCTAGAACAGACTTGCCAGTAGTCAGTAAAACTAATAGCCTTGATTTTCACGATAAGTAGAACATTTGCTGTTCCATTCTGGGTGGGGTGTTAACATAAGAACATAAGAAATAGGAGCAGGAGTAGGCCAATTGGCCCCTCGAGCCTGCTCCGCCATTCAATAAGATCATGGCTGATCTGATCCTAACCGCCAATCTACTATCACAGAACCATCTCCTGAACCTAACAGAATTGGACACACGAAATAGGAGCAGGATCAGGCTACACGGCCCCTGGGCCCGCTACGCTACCCACAGGGCCATGACCGATCCGAACCTAGACTCATGTCCAAATTCCTGCCCGCTCCCCGTAACCCTTAATTCCCTTTACTTCTAGGAAACTGTCTATTTCTGTTTTAAATTTATGTAATGATGTAGCTTCTACAGCTTTTTGGGGCAGCATATTCCATGGACCTACCACCCTCTGAGTGAAGTAGTTCCTTCTCATCTCAGTTTTGAAAGAGCAGCCCCTTATTCTAAGACTATGCCCCCTAGTTCTAGTTTCACCCATCATCGGGAACATCCTCCCCGCATCCACCCGATCCAACCCCTTCACAATCTTATATGTTTCAATAAGATCGCCTCTCATTCTTCTGAACTCCAATGAGTAGAGTCCCAATCTACCCAACCTCTCCTCATATGTCCATCCCCTCATCCCCGGGATTAACCGAGTGAACCTTCTTTGTACTGACTCGAGAGCAAGTATGTCTTTTCTTAAGTATGGACACCAAAACTGTATGCAGTATTCCAGGTGCGGTCTCACCAATACCTTGTACAACTGAAGCAATACCTCCCTATTTTTATATTCTATCCCCCTAGCAATGAAAGCCAACATTCCATTGGCCTTCTTAATCACTTGCTGCACCTGCATATTAACCTTTTGAGTTTCGTGCACAAGGACCCCCAGATCCCTTTGTACTTCAGTACTTTCCAGTTTCTTGCCATTAAGATAATAACTTGCTCTACTATTTTTCCTGCCAAAGTGCATAACCTCACACTTTCCAGTATTGTATTCCATCTGCCAAATCTCTGCCCACTTACTTTAGCCTGTCTATGTCCCCTTGCAGATTTTTTATGTCCTCCTCACTCACTACTTTCCCTCCCATCTTAGTATCATCTGCAAACTTTGATATGTTACACTCGGTCCCCTCCTCCAAATCGTTAATATAGATTGTAAAGAGTTGGGGACCCAGCACTGACCCCTGCGGAACACCACTAGTTACTGATTGCCAGTCTAAGAATGAACCATTTATCCCAACTCTCTGCCTTCTGTTAGATAGCCAATCCTCTATCCATGCCAGAATATTACCCCCAATCCCGTGATTTTTTATCTTAAGCAATAATCTTTTGTGTGGCACCTTGTCAAATGCCTTTTGGAAGTCTAAATACACCACATCCACTGGTTCCCCTTTATCCACCCTGTATGTTACTTCCTCAAAGAACTCCAGCAAATTTGTCAAACATGACTTCCCCTTCATAAAACCATGCTGACTTTGTCCTATTAAATTATGATTATCCAAATGTCCCGTTACTGTCTCCTTAATAATGGACTCCAAAATTTTACCTACCACAGATGTTAGGCTAACCGGTCTATAGTTTCCAGCCTTCTGTCTACTGCCCTTTTTAAATAAGGGTGTTACATTAGCAGTTTTCCAGTCTGCCGGGATCTTTGCTGAGTCCAGGGAGTTTTGGAAAATTATTACCAATGCATCCACAATCCCTACCGCCACTTCCCTCAAGACCCTAGGATGTAAGCCATCAGGTCCAGGTGATTTATCCGCCTTGAGTCCCATTATTTTACCGAGTACCACTTCCTTAGTGATTTTGATTGTGTTTAGCTCCTCCCCCCCTATAGCCCCCTGTTTGTCCAGTGTTGGGATATTCTTAATGTCCTCTACTGTAAAGACTGATACAAAATATTCATTCAGTGTATTTGCCATCTCCATATTTCCCACCATTAATTTCCCGGTCTCGTCCTCTAAGGGACCAACATTTACTTTAGCCACCCTTTTTCTTTTTATATAACTATAAAAACTCTTACTATCTGTTTTTATATTTTTTACTAATTTACTTTCATAATCTATCTTCCCTTTCTAATTCATTCTTTTTGTTATTGTTTGCTGTCTTTTAAAGTTTTCCCAATCCTCTATCCTCCCACTAGATTTGGCTACCTTATAAGCCCTTGTTTTTAGTCGAATACTATCCTTAATTTCTTTACTTAGCCACGGATGACTGTCTTTTCTTTTACACCCTTTTCTTCTCAGTGGAATATATATTTTTTGGAAGTTGTAAAATAACTCCTTAAATGTGCACCACTGATCATGTATCGTCTTACCCTTTAATCTATTTTCCCAATCCACTCTACTCAATTCCGCTCGCATACCTTCATAGTCTCCTTTATTCAAGCTTAGCACGCTTGTTTGAGATCCAACCTTCTCACCCTCTAATTGAATATGGAATTCAACCATGTTATGGTCACTCATTCCAAGGGGATCCTTTACTAGGACATTTTTAATTAATCCTGTCTCGTTACACAGGACCAGATCTAAGGTTGCTTGCCCCCTGGTCGGTTCAGTTACATACTGCTCAAGAAACCCATCCCTAATACACTCAATGAACTCATCCTCAAGGCAACCCTGCCCAATTTGATTTGTCCAATTAATATGATAGTTAAAATTCCCCATAATTATAGATGTTCCCTTATTACAAGCCTCAATTATTTCCTGATTGATACTCCGTCCAACAGAGTTGCAACTGTTCGGAGGCCTATAGACTACGCCCACTAGTGTTTTTTTTCCCCTTATTATTCCTTATCTCCACCCAAACTGTTTCATTATCCTGATCTTTTGACCCAATATCATTTCTCTGTATTACAGTGATTCCTTCCTTTATTAACATAGCCACCCCACCTCCCCTTCCTTCCTGCCTGTCCTTCCTGATCGTTAAATAACCTGGTATGTTTAATTCCCAGGCATTGGCACCCTGCAGCCATGTTTCTGTCATGGCCACAAGATCATACTCATATGTAGTTATGTCTGGAGAGAGAAAAAAACGAGTAAACTTTAATTTTTACACTTCGAGTTAAAGAATTATATAGAAATTAAAGCACGGAAACAGGCCATTTGGCCCAACCAGTCTGTGTTGGTGTTTATGTTCCACACAAGCAGTAGTCCTAATCCTATGTGCTTGTTCTGTTCTCGTATCCCTTTATATCTCTTTCCTTCAACCACCGATCTAACCTATTAAATGACTTGATCTCTCCTTCACTCACTGACTTGTAGTGCATTCCAAAGGCTCACAACTCTGTGTGTGTTCTGCTGCTTTCTCCTAAATCTCTTGCATTTAATCTTGTATCCATTTCCTCTTATTCTCGACCTCTCAAATAATGGAAACAGTATTTTTCTATCAACTCTCTCCCATCCCTTCATAATTATAAACACCCCTCTAGCAAATCACCCTGCACCGTCCTGGTCACTTATCACCCCTGTCCTTGCTGAACTACATTGGTTTCTGATTCCTCCAGTGCCTCAAATTTAAAAATCTCATTGTGTTTAAATTCCTTCATTGCCTTGCCCCTCTCTATCTATGTAACCTCCTTTTGCCCTACAAATGGTACAATTTTATAGGGGCTGCAGGAACAGCGAGATCTGTGGGTTCACATACACAAATTTCTGAAGGTGGTAGGACAAATTGATACGGCTGTTTAAAAAAGCATACTGGATGCTTGGCTTTATAAATAGAGGCATGGAGTACAAAAGCAAGGAAGTTTATAAATCTCTGGTTAGGCCTCAGCTGGAATATTGTGTTCAATTCTGGGTACCACACTTTAAGAACAATGTCAATGCCTTGGAGAGGATGTAGAGGAAATTTACTAGGCTGATAGAGAAGCTGGGATTGCTCTCCTTAGAGCAGAGATGGTCAAGCAGTTTAATAGAGGTGTTCAAAATTATGAAGGGTTTTGATAGAGTAGATAGGGAGAAACTGTTTCTACTGGGGGGAGGTAACCAGAGAACACAGATTTAAGATAATTGGCAAAAGAACCAGCGGGAGATGAGAAAAATTATTTTTACACAGTGAGTTGTCATGATTTGGAATGCACTGCCTGAATGGATGGTGGAAGCAGATTCAATATTAACTTTCAAAAGGGAATTGGATATATATTAAAGGAAACATTTGCAGGGAACGCGCAGGGGAATGGGATAGTTCTTTCAAAGAACTGGCATAGGTACAATGGGCTGAACGTGCTCTTTGATTCTATGAACAAGCTACCCACCCTCCCACAAACTCTCCGTTCCTATGACTTTGGCCTCTTGTGCATACTTTCAGTCACCTGGGCCCATGCCTTCCCTAAACCTCTACCTCTCCAACTCCCTCTCTGTTCCTTTAAAGATTTCCTACTGCACCCACCCATCCCCCACCACATGCAACCATCTCTTTGACTAAACTTTTGTTCACCCCTCACAATATCTTTCTTTGGTTCAGTGCCCTTTTTTAAATTACACTTCTAAAGCACCATGGGACATTTTTCAATGTTCTTATGTGCCTTCAGCTACCGAGGCCCTAAACTCTCTAATTCCCTCCCAAAACCTCTCCTCCTCGCTACCTCTCTTTCATCCTTTAAGAACATAAGAATTAGGAGCAGGAGTAGACCATACGGCCCTTCGAGCCTGCTCCGCCATTCAATAAGATCATGGCTGATCTTCGACCTCAACTCCACTTTCCCGCCTTGAATATACTCAATGACTCCGCATCCACAGTGCTTTCGGGTAGAGAATCCCAAAGATTCAGAACCCTCTGAATGAAGAAATTCCTCCTCATCTCAGTCTTAAATGGCCTACCCCTTATCCTGAGACTATGCCCCCTAGTTCTGGACTCTCCAGCCAGGGGAAACAACCTCTCAGCATCTACCCTGTCAATCCCCCTCAGAATCTTCTATGTTTCAATGAGATCACATCTCATTCTTCTAAACTCCAGAGGAGCTCCTTAAAACCTACCTCCGCTTTTGGTCATCTGCCCATATATCCTCTTGTGTGGCTCGGTGTCAAATTTTTGTTTGCTAACACTCCTGTGAAGCACCTTGGGACGTTTTACTACATTAAAGGCGCTATATAAATGCAAGTTGTTGTTGACTCACAAGTCTTCACATTTGCAACCGAAACGTCACCAAATATTTTAAAAGGTTAACTGCCCAATGGTGGACCAACAAATTGCAGCAGTCCAGGTTCTTGTGTGCATTGGAAGCAAAACTCTTACCTCATTGTCCTTTTTTGCAGGAGAATGCAGAGCAGATTGCAGTGCTGCTGCAGAAACAGTGGCGTCTGTATCACGTAACCCCTCTGTACAGATTCTCCGACACCTTGCTGAAGAAATACTCAAACGAACTGTCGGTCTTCATCGCTACTGAAAAGAAAAAGGGGATAGCAGTGGAAGTGGGAATCGAGCTTGCCAGTAAGGCTAAATTCTCCGTGCTTGCAGGCCTCCGAGCTACTGAGAGTGATCCGGAGGCTGTCTTCATACAGGTTAGATTGGAAACCACTTTCAAATAGCAAGAAAGCTGGAGTGTCTTAGGCTAGCTTGAATTTTTACCCAAAAGTATTTTGACTTGCTGAATACAGTAGAATGTATAACTCCTGCTGTTTAGATGTTACTTTTGTGATATACTTCACCTAAAATTGTCTGACTTAGGATGTTCATACATCTCCTAAAAGAACACACAAGAAAGTGCATGCACTATATTTTTTCCTAATTGACATGGACTCCTTAAATTTACTTCTATCCATTCACCTTCCATTCCTAAATAACCATGAAAGCTTCAAGGGGAGATCTATCTTCTAATGACTCAAATTGCAACTCCTGTATCTGCTACAAATTCTCCAAAAAAAATTATTGTTCTTTTTTTCGTCTCCCAAAGTTGTTGGCTCACTGAGGTACAGTGCCATGAGTAAAGGTTCAAAACCAATTGTATGACTTAGCCATATTCTTATGGACCAATTATTTTGAAAATAGAACTTTTTGTGTTGGATCCTGAATTGAGTGGAGGCGGGGGTGTAGTTCTGTCTGATTTTTCTCTACTACTCTCCTTAAGGTGATGACTTACCTCACCAGCAGATCCTACTTCTATTCTTCCTTGGTATCTATATTCAGTGTATTCCTTTCAAGAGTTATTGGCCACTCTAATAAAGGAGCGGTACAAAAGATACTTTACTTTTTTTTTTACCTTTTTTGCTTTCAGAATCTTGCCCACAAGCAAACTTGTTCGCCTGTGTAGCAAAAGCAATGTCCCAATATATTGATGTGCTGCGCTGCAGGGTGGTGGGATGTAGATGCCTAACCATCTTTTCTACACACAACCTTTCCCAGTTGAAGCCAGGCTACCTATGGGAAGTGCCTGCTCCACAGAAAAGGAAAACAATGTCAACTAGTGCTTTTCGTGTGCATCTGATATGGGCTTTGTCAAATGCACAACAAACATTTCCTGCAAATACTCTATGGCCAGTGCACTAGAGGGCAGGGGGGAGCAAGGAAGAAAATAGGGGATATTACAAACACACTCGGTATTTGTTAATAAGTCAAATGAGAAGGAAAGTCTACAGCAGGTACTCATTATTGAATTGCCGTCTCATTTTTGATGGGGGGGTAAAATCAAAATTGATGCTTTTTAAAAAAAAACACATGTCAATTTTCTTCCTGGTATGGAGACCCTTGAGTTAGGTTTTCCTGCCTACTGGACTGCTCCAATATGTCATGGATAGGGAACATCCTGGAGTGGCTCATCAGAAAACAGCATGAGCTATGACTTCACACCGGCCTTGAAGCTGCTGCGGAGCCACTTGATCCTGGGAAAACAATGCTGCTCCACATCAGCTCTGGAGCCAGGGAGCTGCATAGAGGGGCACCCCATCGACTCGCTCTTGCAAATCATTTTCTTGCCATCTCTGCATATCCATGAAGAATGACCACTTAGGTTAGGTGCCTTGTGCCCGTGGGATGGTACGCCAACAGGAATCAACACCTTCAGGAGAGAATTTTTTTTTTAAAGGAAGGTAAAGTTGTTAGAACAGTTTGGCTTTCATAAACCCATATTGGTTTAGATTTGTTGCTAAGTGTAGCGGCCTCCAATATTATTTCCTCTAGGTAATCAAGTTAAGTGAACCATAATATCAAGTGTTGAACCATATTTTCAACCTATGTCTCTTTTAAGATGCTGCTTAAAATCTACCTCTTTGACTAAGCGTAATTTAGAACATTACCCTAGTACCTTCAGTAGGTGGGGGAAATAAATATTAGTATTGTGAGACTTGGATAAAAGCGACTTTCCATTTCCTCACAGATAACGACGAAGACTCCAGTCCAGCAGGCAGCTGACGAGAAGGTGGTGTGGTGTGGGTGGCTGTGCTGCGTTGATGGAGACTTGGGCTTCCTGGAGTCTCTCCCAGTGGAGTTCACCTGTCTACCCTTGCTTTTTGCCAATGGCCCTGAAACTGTTACAGCCATGGTGGGGGAATGGTTGCAGAAAACATTCGACTGCTACATCAGTGCCTTCCCCATCAGTTCGGAGAACCTTACCTGGATGGCTGCCATGTGGGCCAATTGTTTCTCGGACTCTGTCCATCGTATGATGGAGCTGGAGTGGTGTGTGCCCCCAGTGCAACTGAGAATTTCGTTGAGTATTCACCCAGAGGATGCTAAAGCACTGTGGGATAGCATCCACGGAGACGAGGACGAAATCACCATCGAGGAGGTGGAGCTATTCATGAGCAGCCTCCATTCACATTTCTACAGGCATTTCGGGGTGCGGCTTGCAGCTACGCGGCTGGTAAAGGTGTCAACAGCTGTAGCATCTGCTCACTGCGATGGGAAATTAAAGGTGAGAAACTGGTGCCCCTTTTGGATTCAAATGGTATGCGACTTCCACTTCCACAGCATTAATTCTGTGTTAAAGGAGAATGCTGTGCAAAGAATTTTCAGTATAGAGTGTCTGTCTTTTCTTTACCTCCCCACCTGCCCGTGTATGATTTCAGGAAGAATTCAGTATCATCCTGCCTTGTTTCTGTTCATTTCCCTCCCATGGTGATCTGCCATTTCGAGCCTGAACTCACTAAAGAGCTTACCCAATGGCACAGCCTTCTCCAAGATTAGCGGCACAGTATAGTCTGAAAATTAGTATTCAGGTACTCAAGTAAGCTAGGTGGCTGGATACTGCTGCTTCCCTGCATAGATTATTCTATGGAGACAGGACCAGATATATTATAGGAGTATCCTGACATAAACGGAGGTTTCTACGGTCTGGGAAATTCATTAATTTAGAAAAAAATCCTTACGAATGAGCTGAGGTTCCTTTTTTTTTTATTGAACTCTAGATTTGAGGAGGGGGTGGGGGGAGAGAGAAACATTTTACTTGGGTGTTTTTTTTTCCTTCAACAGATTAAATAGAAGTCAGCATTTATAAATGCTGGCGTATGCAACTGCTTTGTGCCTTCAGGGAACAGTTTGTAGCTGAATTTTCATGTAAGCAGATGAGGCAAGTATAATTCCCTTTTCACTGGTGCAAATCTGTATTTAGATTTGAAGCAACTGTACTGTAAACAATGTACAGTCATACTACGCAATCTGTGAAAATTTATGCCCAGTTTAGGGCCACAGTCACCATTGTGCAGAAGGGCCAGTTAACCTCTCAGTCCTTTGCAAATGCCACTCTGTTATTGGCTGCTAAGAGAAATTTGAGAGTAGACTCGTTCGTTTCTTTTGCTCCCTCCTTATGGGAGGCACCAGGCCTCAGCTTCTTGCCTGCTATTCCCTTTTTCTCTTCCCTCCTCCCCCCTTCTCCAAGATTAGCGGCACAGTATAGTCTGAAAATTAGTATTCAGGTACTCAAGTAAGCTAGGTGGCTGGATACTGCTGCTTCCCTGCATAGATTATTCTATGGAGACAGGACCAGATATATTATAGGAGTATCCTGACATAAACGGAGGTTTCTACGGTCCGGGAAATTCATTATTTTAGAAAAAAATCCTTACGAATCTTAACAATATGGTGTAAGATGTTGATGCACTAACCCATCAGTGTCCAATAATATTACATGTTCTGAGGTTGGGGAATGTCCAAGAGTATTCTGGTTATTTGCTACTGGACCAGTAGTGGAAACCCAGCACTACAGAATTGTCACCACTATGCATCTATGTTGATTGTTGTAGAAACACTCAAATGTAGCAGTATGTGAATTACCCATCCATACTCGCTGCCTTTGGCTTCAGTCACTTCCTATACAAGTCACACAGGGTTGTATTTTTGTTCTAACTAGCCCACTTCAGAGAGATGGGAGAGAGAAAAGAATGATCTGAAAATTCACTTGAACTACTTTAATGAGCAGTGTTTTTTTTCCCCTGTTCAAGATGCTATGAAACAGCACAATTTCCATTTCAGGTGCTCTAGTGTCAGCATTTGGCCTACTAGATTTCTTTTATCATTTGGTTGAAAACGTGCTTCTGACTTCTACTTAGTCCTGACTTCCACATTTTAATTTTGTTACTCCTGGTACTTTATTCCTTCAACATATAGGTTTTCAAATGTTTCTGTGTGGGACCTTCGCCACAAACTAATGGTTCTCCTGTCCAAATTTCTGAAGAACAATGTCACCGACTCAAATGAAGGCAGGGCTATCACAGAAAACTTTTTTTTTTAAGTATATAGCTGGTCAACAAAAAGAAATGTGCCCTTCTTCTTTCTTTAGATCCCTTTGCACATCCCAGTTTGAAAAGATTTGCCTGGATAAATTTTGTAAATACCCTTCATAACCATAACCTTCAATTAGATCACATTAAAGTTTCCTCTCTGCTATGGGAAAGAAGTGGAATCTTGCCCAATAAATTCCTGATGCCTGCCGTAATCTTTGTTGCTGGTCTCTGCACCTTCTCTGGCAACAACATCCTTCAAACAATTAACTGCACACAGCACTCCAGAAGGAGTCTGCTGACCAATACCTTCATCGCAACAATACAACTTAAATAATTATATACAATGAAGTTAAGTTAACCCCTTCGAAATCGCTTTCCTAAATTTGGCACGCTCACAAAAATATCTGTTTTTAAAGCTTCACTGATTTCAATCCCTATCTCCTTTAAGACTCACAGATGTAAGATGTCTGAACCAGGTATCCCATCTCTCGCTCTCGAGTATCTCACCTTTTTTTAACCTTATCCTTTATTTGCATACCATCCAGACGTTCCTGTGAACATAAGAATTCGGAGCAGGAGTAGGCCATACGGACCTTCGCGCCTGCTCCGCCATTCAGTAAGATCATGACTAATCTTCGACCTCAACTCCACTTTCTTACCCGATCCCCATATCCTTTGATTCCCCTAGAGTCCAAAAATCTATCGACCTCAGCTTTGAATATACTCAACGACTCCACATCCACAGCCCTTTCGGGTACAGAATTCCAAAGCTTCACAACCCTCTGAGTGAAGAAATTCCTCCATCTCAACCTTAAATGGCTGACCCCTTATCCTGAGACTATGCCCCCCTAGTTCTAGACTCTCCAGCCAGGGGGAACAACCTCTCCGCATCTACCCTGTCAATCCCCCTCAGTATCTTATATGTTTCAATGAGATCGCCTCTCATTCTTCTAAACTCCAGAGAGTATAGGCCCAATCTCTTCAATCCCTTCTCAGAGGACAACCCTCTCATCACAGGGATCAATCTAGTGAACCTTTGTTGCACTGCCTCTAAGGCATGTATGTCCTTTCTCAGATCAGGCGACCAAAACTGTGCACAGTACTCCAGGTGTGGTCTCACCAAAGCCCTGTACAATTGTAGTAAGACTTCCTTACTCTTGTACTCCAACCCCCTTGTAATAAAGGCCAGCATGCCATTTGCCTTCCTAATTGCTTGCTGTACCTACATGTTAACTCTCTCTGTGTTTCCTGTATGAGGACACCTAAATCTCTCGCAACACCAGCATTTAATAGTTTCTCAGCATTTAATAGTTTCTCACCATTTAAAAATATTCTGTTTTCCTATTCTTCCTACCAAAGTGAATAACCTCACATTTCCGCACATTATACTCCATCTGCCACCTTTATTGCCCACTCACTTAACCTGTCTATATCCCTTTGCAGACTCTTTGTGTCCTCCTCACAACTTACCTTCCCACCTAGCTTTGTATCATTAGCAAACTTGGATACATTGCACTCAGTCCCTTCATCTAATTAATTAATATAGGTTGTAAATAGCTGAGGCTCCAGCACCGATCCTTTCGGCACCCCACTAGTTACAGCCTGCCAACCTGAAAATGACCCATTTATCCCTACTCTCTGTTTTATGTCCGTTAACCAATCCTCTATCCATGCTAATATATTACCCCCAACCCTATGAGCCCTTAGTAGTCTGGAGGACGAGTTCATGGAATGCATTCGGGACAGTTTCCTAGAACAATATGTCATGGAACCAACCAGGGAACAGGCTATTTTAGATCTTGTATTGTGTAATGAGACTGGGGTAATTAGCAATCTCATAGTAAAGGATCTTCTGGGGCAGAGTGATCATAATATGATAGAATTTTACATTAACTTTGAAAGTGACTTGCCTAAATCCGAAACTAGAGTCTTAAACTTAAATAAAGCCAATTACATAGGTATGAGGGGCGAGTTGGCTAAGATAGATTGTTAAAATAGATTAAAAGGTATGGCAGTAGATAAGCAGTGGCTAGCATTTAAAGAAATATTTCATAATTCTCAACAAAAATACATTTCATTGAGAAACAAAAACTCCACAGGAAAAGTGATCCAACCATGGCTAACTAAAGAAGTTAAGGATAGCATTAGATTGAAAGAAGAAGCTTATAGTGTTGCAAAGAATAATAGTAAGCCTGAGGATTGGAAGAGTTTCAGAAACCAGCAAAGGTTGACCAAAAAAATGATGATAAGGGGAAAAAATAGAATGAGAGAAAACTAGCAAGAAATATAAAAGCAGATTGTAAGAGTTTCTACAAGTATGTAAAAAGGAAAAGAGTAGCAAAAGTAAACGTTGGTCCCTTAGAGGCTGAGACAGGAGAAATTATAATGGAAAATAAGGAAATGGCAGAAATGTTAAACAAATATTTTGTATCTGTCTTCACAGTAGAAGACACAAAAAGCATACCAAAAATGGTGGGGAACCAAGGGTCTAATGAGGGTGAGGAACTTAACATAATTAATATAAGTAGAGAAAAAGTACTAGAGAAACTAATGGGACTAAAAGCCGACAAATCCCCTGGACCTGACGGCCTACATCCTAGGGTTCTAAAAGAAGTGGCTGAAGAGATAGTGGATGCATTAGTTTTGATCTTCCAAAATTCCCTAGATTCTGGAATGGTCCCAGCGGATTGGAAGGTCGCAAATGTAACACTGCTATTCAAGAAAGGAGGGAGAGAAAAAACAGGGAACTACAGGCCAGTTAGCCTGACATCAGTCGTCGGGAAAATGCTGGAATCCATTGTTAAGGAAGTGGTATCAAGTCACTTAGAAAATCATACCATGATTAGGCAGAGTCAACATGGTTTTATGAAAGGGAAATCGTGTTTGACAAATTTATTAGAGTTTTTTGAGGATGTAACTAGCAGGGTAGATAAAGGGGAACCAGTGGATGTAGTATATTTGGATTTCCAAAAGGCATTCGATAAGGTGCTCATGGGGTTGGGGGTAATATAGTAGCATTGATAGAGGATTGGTTAACGGACAGAAAACAGAGAGTAGGGATAAACGGATCTTTTTCAGGTTGGCAGGCTGTAACTAGTGGGGTGCCGCAAGAATCAGTATTGGGGCCTCAGCTATTTACAATCTATATTAATGACCTAGATGAGGGGACCGAGTGTAATGTATCCAAGTTTGCTGATGATACAAAGCTAGGTGGGACAGTAAGCTGCGAGGAGAACACGAGTCTGCAAAGGGATATAGACTAAGTGAGTGGGCAGTAAGGTGGCAGATGGAGTATAATGTAGGGAAATGTGAGGTTATTCACTTTGGTAGGAAGGATAGAAAAGCAGAATATTTTTTAAATGGTGAGAAACTTTCAAATGTTGGTGTTCAGAAAGATTTGGGTGTCCTCGTGCAAGAAACACAGAAAGCTAGCATGCAGGTACAGCAAGCAATAAGGTAGGCAAATGGCATGTTGGCCTTTATTGCAAGGGGGTTGGAGTATAAGAGTAAGGAAGACTTGCTACAATTGTACAGGGCCTTGGTGAGACCACACCTGGAGTACTGTGCACAGTTTTGGTCTCCTTATCTAAGGAAGGATATACTTGCCTTGGAGGCGGTGCAACAAAGGTTCACTAGATTGATTCCTGGGATGAGAGGGCTGTCCTGTGATGAGAGATTGTGTAGATAGGACCTATACTCTCTGGAGTTTAGAAGAATGAGAGATGATCTCATTGAAACATACAAGATTCTGAAGGGGACTGACAGGGTAGATGCTGAGAGGTTGTTTCCCCTGGCTGGAGTGTCTAGAACTAGGGGGCATAGTCTCAGGATAAGGGGTAGGCCATTTAAGACTGAGATGAGGAGGAATTTCTTCACTCAGAGGGTTGTGAATCTTTGGAATTCTCTACCCCAAAGGGCTGTGGATGCTGAGTCATTGAGTATATCCAAGGCTGAGATAGATAGATTTTTGGACTCTAGGGGAATCAAGGGATATGGAGATCGAGCGGGAAAGTGGAGTTGAGGTTGATGATCAGCCATGATCTTATTGAATGGCGGAGCAGGCTCGAGGGGCTGTATGGCCTACTCCTGCTCTTATTTCTTATGTTCTTATCTTGCGTAGCAAGCTCTTAAGTGGCACCTTATCGAATGCCTTTTGGGAATCCAAATATACTAAATCCACTGGGTCCCCTTTATCTACCATGCTAGTTACATCCTCAAAAAAAACTCTCATACATTTGTTAAACACGATTACCCTTTCATAAACCATGTTGACTCTGCCTAATCATATTATGAGAAGTCGCACAACACCAGGTTATAGTCCAACAGTTTTATTTAAAATTACGAGCTTTCGGAGCTCCGCTCCTTCTTCAGGTACAGGTACAGTGAGGGGATACAAATCGATTACATCGTATATATACACACAGAGAACAATGTGTCTGCAGTGATACAATCTGTTAGGGAGGCATTACATCAAAGACACATCAGAATACAGCTAAGACAATGAGGTGGGTCAAAGGGGGTCCAACGTGTCAAATGCTGCCATCTGCAGTTAAGCTTTTAACTTTTTTTTTAAACTGGGAAAACAGACAACGATGTCGAGTCACGTTCTGTAGCATGACATGAACCCGAGATCCCATGAGGACGGACTCAACAGGGATCTCGGGTTCATGTCACGCTACAGAACGTGACTCGACATCGTTGTCTGTTTTCCCATTTTAAAAAAAAGTTAAAAGCTTAACTGCAGACGGCAGCATTTGACACGTTGGACCCCCTTTGACCCACCTCATTGTCTTAGCTGTATTCTGATGTGTCTTTGATGTAATGCCTCCCTAACAGATTGTATCACTGCAGACACATTGTTCTCTGTGTATATATACGGTGTAATCGATTTGTATCCCCTCACTGTACCTGTACCTGAAGAAGGAGCGGAGCTCCGAAAGCTCGTAATTTAAAATAAAACTGTTGGACTATAACCTGGTGTTGTGCGACTTCTCATTTTTGTCCACCCCAGTCCAACCCCGGCATCTCCGCATCATAATCATATTATGATTTTCTAAGTGCCCTGTTATCACTTCCTTAATAGATTACAGCATTTTTCCTACTACTGATATCAGGCTTTCTGGTCTATAGTTCCCTGTTTTCCTCTCTCTCTCCTTTCTTGAATAGCGGGATTACATTTGCTACCTTCTAATGTGCTGGGACCGTTCTAGAATCGAGGGAATTTTGGAAGATCACAACCAATGCATCCACCATCTCTGCAGCCACCTCTTTTAGAACCCTAGGATGTAGGCCGTCGGGTCCAGGGGATTTGTTGACTTTTAGTCCCATTAGTTTCTCAAGTACTTTTTCTCTACTGATATTAATTACTTTAAGTTCCTAACCCTTATTAGCCCCTTCGTTCCCCACTATTTTTGGTATGCTTTTTGTGTCTTCTACTGTCAAGACAGCTACAAAATATTTGTTTAAAGTCTCTGCCATTTCCTTATTCCCCATTATAATTTTACCTGTCTCAGCTTCTAAGGGACCAATAATTTTGCTTCTTTCTTTCTTTCTGCATACTTGTAGATGCTCTTCCAATCTGTTTTTATATTTCTTGCTAGTTTATTCATATTCTATTTTCTCCCTCTTTATCAATTTTTTGGTCATCCTTTGCTGGTTTCTAAAGCTCTCTCAATCCTCAGCCTTACTACTATTCTTTGCAACATTATAAGTCTCTTCTTTTAATCTAATACTATCCTTAACTTCCTTAGTTAGCCACAGATGGATCACTTTTCCCGTGGAGTTTTTATTTCTCAATGGAATGTATATTCGTTGAGAATTTTGGAATATTTCTTTAAATGATTGCCACTGCTTATCTACTGTCATACCTTTTAATCTAATTTCCCAATCTACCTTTTTTAAAATTTGTTCCTGGGATCTGGATGTCGCTCGCAAGGCCAGCATTTATTGCCCATCCCTAATTGCCCTTGAGAATGTGGTGGTGAGCCACCTTGAACTGCTGCAGTCCGCATGGTGAAAGTACTCCCACAGTGCTGTTAGGGAGAAAGTTCCAGGATTTTGACCCAGCAACTCAAGGAACAGTGATAGATTTCCAAGTTCGGCTGGTGTGTGACTTGGAGGGGAACTTGGAAGTGATGATGTTCCCATGCGCCTGCTTCCCTTGTCCTTCTAGGTGGTAGAGGTCGTGGGTTTGGGAGGTGCTGTTGAAGAAGCCTTGGCGAGTTGCTGCAATGCATCTTTTGCAGAGTACACACTGCAGCCACAGTGCGCCGGTGGTGGAGGGAGTGAATGTTTAAGGTGGTGGATGGGATGCCAATCAAGCGGGCTGCTTTGTCCTGGATGGTGTCGAGCTTCTTGAGTGTTGTTGGAGCTGCACCCATCCAGGCAAGTGGAGAGTATTCCATCACACGCCTGACTTGTGCCTTGTAGAGAGTGGAAAGGCTTTGGGGAGTCAGGAGGTGAGACACCGGCCACAGAATACCCAGCCTCTGACCTGCTCTTATAACCACTGTATTTATGTGGCTGGTCCAGTTAAGTTTCTGGTCAATGGTGACCCCCAGGATATTGATGGTGGGGGATTCGGCGATGGTAATGCTGTTGAATGTCAAGGGGCGGTGGTTAGATGCTCTCTTGTTGGAGATCATCATTGTCTGGCACTTGTGTGGCGCGAATGTTACTTGCCACTTATCAGCCCAAGCCTGAATGTCGTCCAGGTCTTGTTGCATGTGGGCATAGACTGCTTCATTATCTGAGGCGTTGTGAATGCAACGCAACACTGTCGTAACCCAAACTGAGCATCGGTGAACAGTTTATTGGTAGGCGCCGCTTGATAACACTGTCGACAACACCTTCCATCACTTTGCTGATGATAGAGAGTAGACTGATGGGGCGGTAATTGACCGGATTGGATTTGTCCTTTTTTTGTGGACTGGAGATACCTGGGCAGTTTTCGGGGCCCATAGCCTTTGCTGTATACAGTGCGCTCAGCTGTTTCTTGATATCACATGGAGTAAATCGAATTGGCTGAAGATTGGCTTCTGTGATGGTGGGGACCTCAGGATCATCCACTTGGCACTTCTGGCTGAAGATGGTTGCAAACGCTTCAGCCTTGTCTTTTGCACTCGCGTGCTGGGCTTTGCCATCATTGAGGATGAGGGTGTTCATGGAGCAGCCTCCTCCTGTCAGTTGTTTAATGGTCCACCACCATTCACGCCTGGATGTGGCAGGACTGCAGAGCTTTGATCTGATCTGTTGGTTGTGGGATCACATGTAGTCCTGTGTTGCAGCCTCCCCAGGTTGGCACCTCATTTTTAGGTACTCCTGGTGCTGCTTCTGGCATGCTCTTCTATACTCCTCATTGAACCAGGGTTGGTCACCTGGCTTGATAATGGTAGAGTGAGGGATATGCCGGGCCATGAGGTTGCAGATTGTGGTGGGATACAATTCTGCTGCTGCTGATGGCCCACAGCACCTCATGGATGCCCACTTTTGAGCTGCTAGATCTGTTCTGAATCTATCCCATTTAGCATGGTGGTAGTACCACCCAACACGATGGAGGGTGTCCTCAGTGTGAAGACAGGACTTTGTCTCCACAAGGACAGTGCGGTGTTCACTGCTACCAATACTGTCATGGATAGATGCATCTATGACAGGTAGATTGGTGAGGACGAGGTCAAGTAGGTTTTTCCCTCATGTTGGTTCTCTCACCGCCTGCCGCAGGCACAGTCTGGCAGCTATGTCCTTCAGGACTCGGCCAGCTCGGTCAGTATTGGTGCTACCGAGCCACTCTTGGTGATGGACATTGAAGTCCCCCACCCAGAGTACATTCTGTGTCCTTGCTACCCTCCGTGCTTCTTCCAAGTGGTGAACAACATGGAGGAGTACTGATTCATCAGCTGAGGGAGGGCGGTAGGTTTCCTTGTCCATGTTTGACCTGATGCCATGAGACTTTCATGGGGTCGAGAGTCAATGTTGAGGACCCCCAGGGCCACTCCCTCTCGACTGTATACCACTGTGCCGCCACCTCTGGTGGGTCTGTCCTGCTGGTGGGACAGGACATACCCAGGGATGGTGATGGAGGAGTCTGGGACATTGACAGAAAGGTATGATTCTGTTAGTATGACTATGTCAGGCTGTTACTTGACTAGTCTGGGACAGTTCTCCCAATTTTGGCACAAGTCCCCAGATGTTAGTGAGGAGGACTTTGCAGGGTCGACTGGGCTGGGTGTGCCGTTGTCGTGTCCGAAGCTGGTGCCGAGGTCGATGCGGGGTGGTCCGTCCGGTTTTATTATTATTGTTACCATAGTTACCTGAGCTAACTCTCCCCTCATACCTATGTAATTGGTGTCATTTCCGACTGAAGTATTTCGCTCTCAAACATAGTGAAATTTTATCATATTATCACTCTTCCCCCCAGAGGAACCTTTACGATGAGATTACTAATTAACCCTGTCTCATTACACAATACAAGCTGTAAAATAGCCTGTTCCCTCGTTGGTTACATGACTTATTGTTCTAGGAAACTGTCTCAAATGCATTGCATGAATTTGTCTTCCAGACTACCGTTGTCAATTTCATTTGCCCAATCTATGTGAAGTTTAAAGTCCCCCAGGACTATTATATTACCTTTGTAACAAGCTCCATTTATTTGTTGATTAATACACTGTCCAACGGTATAGCTACTGTTTGGGGGCCTATAAACTACTCCCACCAGTGTTTTCTGCCCCATGTTATTTCTTATATCCACCCATACTGATTCTACTTCCTGATCTTCCAAGCCAAGATCCTTTCTCACGACTGTCCTAATGTCATCTATTATCAGGGCTACCTCTCTCTCTCCTTCCCCTCCC
>CM059439.1:84932685-85092606 GCA_030390025.1 Squalus acanthias
GCACTTAAAGGGAAGCTAGATAAACACACGAGGGAGAAAGGAATAGAAGGATATGCTGATGGGGTGAGATGAAGTATGGTGAAAGGAAGCTTGTGGAGCATAAACATCAGCATAGACCTGTTGGGCCGAAGGGCCTGTTTCTGTGCTGGAAATACTATGTAGTGTATTACTATGTAAATTCAATCCCCACCCCTAACTATTTTTATGGAATTCTGTTTTGTGCATTGTTTTTCAGTTTGTGCCCCATTCTCTCCATTGTAAATGCTATTCAATCTGTTTATTCATCTGTTTTGTGCCTAGTTAGTACACATTATCATGCTCTCTGCTCTCAGCAGTCTTGACCTGTCATTTCAGTGTGACTATAAAGACACATTTTTCTCTGCAGTGCACTTTCAAGTGTGTTGTAAGAACTGCTGCTTTCTTTACGTAAAACACATTGAAGCACAAAGAAAGCAAGTTCATCACTACTCTTTCTGTTTGTAATTGATGGCATTTGTTTGTTGAATTCTAGCTCCATAATGAAATGCTTTTGAAACTCACCAAAAACAACATTAAGCTCTGTAACTGATACACTGCAATTAGAGCTATTTTTATATGAAGTAACTTACATTTTTTGAGGGGATTGCCATCTTTGAATGTGCTGTGTATACTTTTGGGGTGATAGGATTTCAAAGTACTGTTTGATACTTATAATCACGATTGGATTGATATAAATTGGATCTTGGGAGGTGAGCAGACACATGTCTTTCCTCATGGATTTTCATTATTTAAATTCGCCGTTTTTATTGCAAGTTAGGTCCTTTGAAAACTGACTTGGCAGTAGAGAGCAGTTGGTAATAAATGGACGAGGGATCTGGGCACAATGATTGGAATTCCACTGGTGTCTGTTCTGCCTGCCCTGCTATTTACACACTGAACTATACAGAGCACAATACTCCCAATAGTCCACTGGCAAAATCAGCTACGTGGCTAGGTGATCAGTGTAAGGAGATTGCCAGTATTCACCAGGAAAGTATCCTTTAGTCACTCCAGCACCGTGCAGTCTTCAACTTTAAGCTCTTGTGATTGAACCCTTTGCGATTGCCTAAACAACGCATAATGCTGGCTTCTCCAAGTGAGGGTGGCCTGTGAATGATGGACATCTGTGTGCAGACATCTCACTAATGACCAGACATGATCGAATGGCCTTTTAGATTTTCAAATCATGTCAGTTTGAAGCTGCTTCTGATAAATCAAGAACTTTGTCTTTTGTTATGAGATAGAAAGAAAGACTTGCATTTATATAGTGCCTTTCATGACCTCAGAAGGTTCCAAAGCATTTTATAGCCAATGAAATACTTGGCAGTAGAGAGCAGTTGGTAATAAATGGACAAGTGGAATTCCACTCATCATTATGCCCAGATCTGTTGTCTATTTATTACCAACTGCTCTCTACTGCCAAGTCAGTTTTCAAAGGACCTAACTTGCAATTAAAACTGGCAAAATTTAAATAATGAATCCATGAGAAAAGAAATGCGTCTGCTCACCTCCCAAGATCTGATTTATATCAATCCAATCCTTGATTATAGAATGTAAATTGTTTCCAGCTTTTTTCTTATGAATAAAATTCGACAGAATCGCTTACTTAAAAAAAAAAGCATTTGTTGGAACCTCGATAGGTAGGGTCTGGCCTTTCACCTCCAAATCCAGCCTAGAGATGGGGTGAAAGTCGTCTTCGTATGCTGGCTGTACGTATCCACTTGGCTCAGTTGAACTCTTATCTCTAAGTCAGAGGGTTGTGGATTCAGCCCCACTCCAAGACATGAACATAAGATGCAGGCTGACCCTCCAGTGCAATATTCAGTGACGTGCAAAACTGAGGCCTTTGGCCCTCCATTCGCCATGACATTTCTGCAGCTACCGATCTGCTCAACCACACCCTCACCACCACCTTTGATGCCCCAGTCCCTATTAAAACCATTACTCTCTCTCACCCTGGCCGTTCCCCCTGGTATGGCCCTCATCTTCGCTCCCTTAAGTCCAAGGGATGCAGACTTGAACGGATATGGCGGACAACTGGTTTAGCCATTCACCACCAGATCTGGCTGGACCACATAAAGCATTATCAGGTCCTATTCTTGTCTGCCAAAACTGCTCACTATTCCAGGATCATTCTGGAATGCAAAGATAACCCCGGCTACTATTCTCTACTGATAACTGTCTTCTTATACCCCTCTCCCCTGTCTCCTCCACACTCACCTCCAACAACAAATGTGAGGAGCTCATGGACTTCTTTGTCTCTAAGATTGAGACCATTCGATCAGCTGCCTCTGACACTTCCCTTCCTTCCCCTAACCCACCGGGCCAAACTTCCTCTAAGGTTCCCCCCTGCCCTCGCCCTAAACTCTCATCTTTTTCCAGTTTCTTTCTCATCTCCCCTCTTGACCTCTCCATGCTCATCTTGTCCATGAGACCCACTTCCTGCTCCCTCAACCCTATTCCCACTAAACCGCTGGCCACCCTACTTCCTTTTCTGGCTCCCATGTTAGCTGACATTGTTAACGGTTGTCTCTCCTCACATAATGTCTCCCTCTCCTTCAAATCTGCCGTCATCACTCCTCTTTTCAAAAAAAAAAACAACTCTTGACCCTTCCGTCCTTGCAAACTACTGCCCCATCTCCAACCTCCCTTTCCTCTCCCAAATCCTTGAACGTGTTGTCGCTTCCCAAATCCGTGCCCATCTTTCCCGGAACTCCATGTTTGAATCCATCCCTCCAATCTGGTTTCTGCCCTTGCCACAGTACCGAAACGGCTCTCATCAAAGTCACAAATGACATCCTTTGTGACTTTGACAAAGGTAAACTATCCCTCCTTGCCCTGTCTGCAGCCTTTGACACTGTTTACCACTCCATCTCCTCCAACACCTCTCCACCATCGTCCAGATGGGTGGGACTGCACTCGCCTGGTTCCATTCTTATCTATCTAATCGTAGCCAGAAAATCACCCGCAATGGCTTCTCGTCCCGCTCCCGCATCATTACCCCTGGTGTACCCCGAGGATCTATCCTTAGCCCCCTCCTATTTCTCATCTATATGTTGCCCCTTGGCGACATCATCCGAAAACACGGCATCAGTTTCCACATGCTCGCTGACGACACCCAGCTCTACCTCACCTTCTCTCAACCCCTCCACGGTCTCTAAATTGTCAGACTGCTTGTCTGACATCTAGTACTGGATTAGCAGAAATTTTCCCAAATTAAATATTGGGAAGACTGAAGCCATTGTCTTTGGTCCCCGCCACAAACTCCGTTCCCTAGCCACCGACTCCATCTCTCTCCCGAGCATCTGTCTGAGGCTGAACCAGACTGTTTGCAACCTTGGTGTCATATTTGACCCTGAAGTGAGCTTCTGACCACATATCCGCGGCACAACTAAGACCACCTATTTCTAACTCCATAACATCGCCCATCTCCGCCCCTGCCTCAGCTCATCTGCTGCTGAAACCCTCATCCATGCCTTTGTTACCTCTAGACTTGACTATTCCAATGCACTCCTGGCTGGCCTCCCACATTCTCCCCTACGTAAACTTGAGGTCATCCAAAACTCTGCTGCCCGTGTCCTAACTCTCACCAAGTCCCGTTCACCCATCACCCCTGTGCTCGCTGACCTACCTTGGCTCCCGGTTAAGCAACGCCTTGATTTCAAAATTCTCATCCTTGTTTTCAAATCCCTCCATGACTTTGCCCTCCCTATCTCTCTAATCTCCTTCAGCCCCTCAACCGTCCCGAGATATCTGCGCTCCTCAAATTCTGCCCTCTTGAGCATCCCTGATTATAATCGCTCAACCATCGGTGGCCGTGCCTTCAGCTGCCTAGGCCCTAAGCTCTGGAACTCCCTCCCTAAATCTCTCCACCTCTCTACCTCTCTTTCCTTCTTTAAGACGCTCTTTAAAACCTCCCTCTTTGACCAAGCTTTTGGTCATCTGCCCTAATTTCTTCTTTTGTGGCTCGGTGTCAAATTTTTGTCTTAACACACTCCTGTGAAGTGCCTTGGGACGTTTTACTATGTTAAAGGCGCTATATAAATACAAGTTGTTGTCGTCATCCTGCTCCAGTAGTTCAGGTGAATATCAAGATCCCATGAAACTGTTCAAAGATGAACATGTTCTCCTGGTTTCCCAGTCTACATTCCCCTCTCGACCATCGTCATCAAAAACAGATTAACTGCTCATTCATCTTATTAATATTTGAGACCTTGCTGTGCGAAAGATGACAGCTGCTTTTTCCTGCATTGCAACAGTCACTACTTCAGAATCATGGATTGTATGCAAGCATTTTGAGATGTTTCCGAGATGTGATGAAGCGCTATTTAAATGCAAGACTTCCTTCCTTTATTTTTCTTTCTTGCCTCTCTCCTTCATCCAAACATCTATCACTGAGTTTTTCCTGAGTAAATTCGGTGTGTATGTTGCACACTCCATTTTTGGCCAAATAGCTGGCGTGGGTCCCAGTCATGTTAGCAGCTATACTGACTAAAATGGTGGAGCTGTAGCACTTTCCACAGCTACTTCAGCTTCATTTTAGGTAAGATTTGAAAAAAATATCTTTTAATTAAATGTATTCTTACCTGTTCACATTTTCCCCTGCAGCCAACCTTTGGCAAATTTCATCTTTAGGAATCCAGCCCCATTGCCACACACCACTGGGCCTCCCATTTCCAAACTACTGCTATTTTAACCCACTTTCTTCCCCGTTTTCTCCCGCTATGATTTAGAAAATGGGCCCCAGATGCTCTTCCTTCTGCCTCTCTACCCTGCTCCCTGTTCTGTCCCACTTGTGGCCTTTCTGCCCCTCTCTGTTATACTGCCCTTTAATCTTTAGGAACTCCTTACTCTTCTCTGCTGCCTGTTGTTTCTCGAGCCCCACTCCTTCCTCTGCTGCTGCACTCACTGCCCTTCAGACCCACTCCAAAACCATTTTTCAGTCCCACTTGCTTCTCTGTTATGTTCCCGGCCCCTCTGTCCTGCATCCAGCTGCTCCTTCTCAAAGGCTGTGCTGCCTCTTCTCTTCTGCTGTCAGCCCTCCTCCACCATTGCCCACTTCTGAAGAATAAATTAGAAAGACCATTTATGCATTGGACAAGGTTTAGAGAAGACTGGCGAGCATGATTCTCGGGTTCAAAATATTACTTCTACTTGGAAACTGTTACCTGTGATGTTGGTTGTACCAGACTCAATGGGATGAGTGGCCTTTCCTCCTTCCATATGTTATTGCTAACAAAACAAAAAGTGCTGAGCATTCAAATGAAGCTTTAAAGGGGATTGGGGAAAATAAACATTCTAAACACTTTGAAACTGGGATATTGTGATTTCTGTTTGATGTGAACAGTTGCTGCTAACTAATTACTGACTCTCTTCGTGTATATTTTTTCAACAGTTTATAACGGTATTTAATTTTTCTCTCCCAACTTTCTGTCCTCCCTTCCTATCCTGAAGAAGTCGCCACTCTAACTGGGGCAAAGTAGGAGAGGGAGTGTGGTGAAAAGAGAGGGATTCCCTTTTAAATAAATCTTCATGAACCATTTTATATCTGAATATTTAAAATATTTTAAACAACCGCAGCCTCTCGCTTCCTCCCCTGACCTTCCTGCTCATTTTCTTGCAGTTTATTTTTGCTGGCCTTTGCAACTTGTGTAACCAAGTAAAATAGTGATCCAAAACTATGTATAGATTACTGGGAGGCGTTTGAGTGAATCTATATTGAGGCTGGTGCTGGTAAAAGTATTCATTTTGTTTCCAAGAGGAATTATTTGACTTTCACTCTCTCCTTCCACTCTCTCTAATGTGCTGTAGGGGGACTGAGTTTGGTGGGGCCCACACTTGGTTCATTCCTCTCTGGTCTGTTTCATCCATCTATCAAGGTTCATGTACAGTTGGAATAGCGGCTGCTACGCTTCTGCTGAACTATATTACTGGACAGCTTTGTGATTGACATAAGAAAACACAGGATACTATCTCCCAGTTGTATCCCTGCAGCTCTTGCTGTAAGAGCAGCAGGGAGCAACGCATGTCATCAGGGCAACTTGTAGGCACATCATGAGTTTGTGGCGGGGGGGGGGGTTGATCTCAGAGATGCAGTGTGCAGGGTGGAGACATCAGAAAGGAGCATTATTTACAGGAGGTATATTGAACAGAATGGGGGTATTTGAGACATTGGTGAATGTATGAAGTGGGGCTGATGATCAGAGGTAAGGAGTGGACAGGGGAAAATCATGAGTCAGTAGCGTGGTGAATTAAATCGCTGGGTTCAGTTGCTGTGTTCTGTTATTATTCCTCTTGGGATACACACACCGCACCTCTCAATAACAGTGCAAGTAAATGCAGGATTTCCTCCCTGAGCTTCATCTGCAGGGGTGGGAAGAATAGGTAGTTGCTTCCATTTTTAATTATTTGGCACTTAAACAATTGGTCATGTGTTTTTGCTGCACTTTTCATGTTTGTTTCAGGTTTTTAATGTTTTGTTACTTAGCTTTGATGTTTACTGGTATCCAGTGTCTTGAATATTATCTGATGTGTACAAATGAATACTGGAGTCCATTCATTTAGTGTTGTTTTGTGTCTGATTCATGTTTTAGACAGATATTGTTGCTGACGGTAGCGTTCCCTGAACGATCTCAGATTATAACTGCACCCGCGTAATTTTATCTGGCATAAGCTTTGAGAATGTTTGGCTACTGCTATGGTTTCTCCAATTCCTGTGCCAACACCTCAAGCATGACCCAAGGGTTTCTCTTCGTCATCATCCTGTTCCTCCTCTATATGCTACATTATCTGTAGCAAGAGATCACCTTCCATCTTGCTGTCAAGCTGCCCAACTTTACCTCCCCACAATTAGAACAGAGCCGCTCACGCTGTCCCCAGGGCTGGGCCTGGAGCCTGAACGTAGGCGGTCCGTAAGACTGCTGCTTTAGAAAGAGCCATAGATTTCCTCGGCTCACTTTGGGTGCACAGAGAACAGCAGTAGCTGAGCTCAGTGTACCTGCATTGTGGGAGTCAAGAGGTGCAGCAACACCCGTATCATCAGCTCCTTCAGACAGACCACCGGGTCTGACTTAAACAAACGGGAAAGTGCGGGCCCAGCTTCTGAAACACAAACAATTGCACAAATTAGGACTTTGGGCCATTCATCATCGGCCCACCGAAATCTCGGTAACCGGCCAAAAATCTGTCGCAACAGGTTGGATTGATGTTACCACTCGGGTCTAGATAAATGTAGAGGCTTCCAAACTGAACCTTTGTATGGGGGCCCCTGCACAGCCAACACCGCTCCTGTTGCACTGAAACTCATGTCATTAAAGATTAATTCCACCTTCATATAAACACACAAGCATTGACTCAAGTATTCAATAGGCAAAACTTGTCTTTGAATTTAAGCATATTGCTTGATGGGTTTGCTTGGCAGCAGAGCAATCTGAAGGTGCATTGCAAAACCTGTGCATGTGAATACAGCAAAGCAACTAATTGTCTACCAAAGGAGTACCGTAGCAGTGAGCATATTTACAGATTCCATTATTCAATTTAAGCTGTATTTACTGGCCATCGACATGAATTGAATGTATTACTTTGTTGGCATCAATCTGGAATAATCATCAGAATGAGAAAATTAAGTTGCAGAAAGCCATTTTAAAAACCTTGCTGGTATTATGGAAACATTTCTAAAAATAAGATCCAAATGTAAGTAACTGATTTATCTTAACTTCTATTTTTAATAACCTTTGCTCAATGCAGCACATGCCAAGTCATTGCCACTGGGCCAAAGTCCTAGAACTCTCCACCTAACAGTATTGTGGGAGCAACTTCACCAAATGGACTGCAGTGGTTCAACTACAAGGTCCACCACCAACTTCTCAATGGCAACTAGGGATGGGCAATAAATGCCGGCCTTGCCAGCGGCACCCACATCCTGAGAATTACAAAACAAAGTGCTGTATCACCGGATCAGGCCCACCATATAATATGAGTTTGACACCTCTACACCAGGATGGTACCAGGGATGAGAGGGTCACAGATCTGAAGAGACTTGAAAAGTTGTGACTTTTCTCACCTGAGCCGAGAAGGTTAAGGGGTGACCTGATGGAGGTGTTCAAAATCATAAAGGGTTATGCTAAGATAAATAGTAATGGCTTGTTTCCAATGGTTAGTGTCACAGCAACAAGAGGGCACAATGTAAGATCATTACTGAACAAAGTAAAAATGATGTTGGAAAGAATCTCCAGATACAGTGTTGTTTGAATCTGGAATTCTCTGATGCAAACTGTTTTTGAGGCAGAGTCCGTAAATTCTTCGAGAAGGGAATTAGACAGTTGCTTGAATACTAAAGGGTGTTGGGAGCAAGTAGGAAAGTGGGATTGGACTAGGCGGTTGGTGGAGAAAAACCTGCTGGGCCAAATGGCCCGTTTCTATGCTGTAACTTTCTGTGATTGTGTGCAAAACAACTTGAGCATGTGCCCAAAGCCCATTCAGGTGCTTAAAGATTGTACTGGCTCCTCGATATTTACATATCTATTGTTTGAGTTGATGGCAGCAAGAGAAATTATTGTAAATGATTGTTTTTTTAAATAACTGACTAATTGTACAAAGTTCTTCTTCTGCAAGTCAAATATTTAAGAAATTAGACTATCTCCGAGTTTCCACTGTGACCTGAAACTAAGGGTCAAATTGTATTACTCATTTGAGATTGTGCAAGATATGTCGAATATATGAAACTGGGTGGAGATAGAACTTATGAAGTTACTCCACATCTAACTCGAGTTTGAGACTGGTGCATTGTAAAATTCACTTTATAGGACCAGAAACATAGTCATATTTTTTGTTTTACCTCCCAAAAGAAAAGCTTGTACTCTGTGGCATAGCATTTCCCAAATGATAGGGTTGGCACACTAGATTTTTGACCTTCCCATCTGAAGCCAAAACGATTGGATGAGGTGATTTTGAATTTGCTTGTATTTTTTTTTCCTCCTTCCTCTTTCCACCACCCTTCTGATTGAGCAAGCATGTAGGTTGAACTTTGCACCTCTCCCAATGGCAGAACCAAGACGAGAGGATTCTATTGTGGGAAGTCGCAGGCGTGAGCCTGCATCCTACGGTTCTGTGGAGACAAGTTAGGGTAGTCAAATGCCTAATTCATTGTCTGCTATTTGCAATACTCTACAACTCTGGCCACATCTGCTGGGGGTTATTGCAGTGAGGGAGGCTATCCAGAGATAGTCCTCTTGGCCACTATTCAGGACAAGGCTCCAGGGGTTTTGGTGCCAGTTCTGAGGTGACGGGGGCAATATCTCTTGACAGTCTGTAAATCTCTTGTCAGGTGAAGTTTCCGCCATTTCTCTCTCTCTTTCTGCCCTTCTCCCACCCCCATTTCTCTCATAACAATGTGTCTGGGTTTTTCAAACATGATTTTCTCATTTAAACAGCCTGGCAACAGTTTCTGTAAGCAGTCCAAAATCTGCGTCTTTCATGTTGATTTGACGACTTACCCAGTTTGTCGTGAGTTGCATACTAGAAGTCCCACTACATATTCAGTCTGTCAAAAGATGGAAAATGTCATGTGCTCAACCAGATTCATTTATAGTTAAATAAAGTCCAGGGCACTTGAGGCAGCCAGCTCGGAAAAACATGGGTTAAAGGAGCTGGATTCCAGAAAGCCCTTTATTTTGAAGCTGAATGCGAGTGTGTTTCGCCCACAGGCACCAGAACCACAGCTTCAACCTGCTTGGATGTGACATACCAGCACTTTTGTCATATCTATGCTGCTAGATCAGGAAATCTTTGCAAATTTGTTGGCAGTCCATGCTGCTCCTCCTCTGTTCATGACGTGTCTCTATCCTGGACAGCATACTACCCTGGATAATGAAAGGTGTCTGGAATGTGCAATCTTTAGTTACTCAGATTAGTTCTACTTGAAATTTGGATTAGATTCCGTGCAAATTGAGGCTATGGTCAAGGTCAAGTTCAAGAGTTAATTTGTTAGCCCTTATCTAAGTTATGAAGAAAGGCTCAAGTGACTAACTTTATTTTTACTGGAGAAAGGAACAGTGAGAGGAGGAATGGTGCAGGTCTTTAAATTAATCAAAGGTACACATATGGTTGAAGGGGGCCAGCTATTTAACTCAGGCAATGAGCATAGGACTGAAGGACACGACTACAACATTCATAAACCTCAAGATAAAGTTGGGGATTAGAAAGAAAAAAAGTTGTCACCCAGCACCGTGATATGATATTATAGCTATTACAGAGACGTGGCTGAAAGAGGGGCAGGTATGGCAGCTCAACATTCCTGGTTACAGGATTTTCAGACAGGATAGAGAGGGAGGTAAAAAGGGAGGGGGGGGGGGGGTCACGGTATTGATTCAAGAAACTATTACAGCTGTGAGGAGGGATGATATGCTGGAGGGATCATCAAACGAGGCCATATGGGTCGAATTGAATAACAAAAAAGGGGCGATCACACTGCTGGGAGTGTACTACAGACCCCCAAACAGTGAGAGGGAGATAGAAGAACAAATATGTAGACACATTTCTGAGAAGTGCAAAAACTATAGGGCAGTAATAGTAGGGGATTTCAACTACCCCAATATTAACTGGGATAAAATTAGTGTGAAGGGTATAGAGGGTGCGGAATTCCTAAAATGCATCCAGGAGAACTTTTTTAGCCAGTATGCAGCAAGCCCAACAAGGGAGGGGGTGGTTCTGGACTTAGTTTTAGGGAATGAAGCTGGGCAGGTAGAAGGTGTATCAGTGGGGGAGCATTTTGGTGCTAGTGACCATAATTCTGTTAGATTTAAGGTAGTTATGGAAAAGGACAAGGATGGACCAGGAATAAAAATTCTAAATTGGGGAAAAGCAAATTTTGCTAAGCTCAGAGGGGATTTAGCCATAGTAGACTGGAAACAGCTATTTGAAGGTAAATCAGTGTCAGAGCAGTGGGAGGCATTCAAGGAGGAGATCCGGAGAGTTCAGACCAAATATGTGCCCTTAAAGAAAACAGGTGGGACTAACAAATCTAGAGCCCCCTGGATGTCTAGGGACATACAGGGTAGGATAAAGAAAAAAAGGGAGGCGTATGACAGATACCGAGGGCTAAATACTCCAGAATCTTTAGAGGAGTACAGAAAGTGCAGGGGTGCAATTAAAAAGGATATTAGGAAAGCAAAGAGAGAGCATGAAAAATTCTTGGCAAGTAAAATCAAGGAAAACCCAAAGATGTTTTATAAATATATTAAGAGTAAAAGGATAACTAAAGAAAGGGTAGGGCCTATTAGAGATCATGAGGGTAATCTGTGTGTGGAGGCGGGAGACATCGGTAGGGTTCTTAATGAATACTTTGTGTCTGTTTTCACATAGGAGAGGGGCAAAGCAGACATTGCTATCGGGAGAGGAGTGTGAAATATTAGATGAAATAAACATAGTGAGAGAGGAAGTATTAAGGGGTTTAGCAGCTTGAAAAGTGGATAAATCCCCAGGCCCGGATGAAATGTATCCCAGGCTGTTAAGCGAAGCAAAAGAGGAAGTAGCAGAGGCCCTGGCCATCATTTTTCAATGCTCTCTGGCTTCAGGTGTGGTACTGGAGGACTGCTAATGTGGTACCCTTGTTTAAAAAGGGAGAAAAGGATAGACCGAGTAATTACAGGCCAGTCAGCCTAACCTCGGTGGTGGGAAAATTATTGGAAAGAATTCTGAAGGACAGGATAAATCTTCCTTTAGAAAGACACGGATTAATCAAGGATAATCAGCACGGATTTGTTAAGGGAAGGTTGTGTCTGACAAACTTGATTGAATTTTTTGAGGAGGTAACAAGGAGGGTAGATGAGGGTAGTGTGTTTGATGTAGTGTATATGGACTTTAGCAAGGCTTTTGATAAGGTTCCACATGGCAGACTGGTCATGAAGTTAAAAGCCCATGGGATCCAGGACAAAGTGTCAATTTGGATTCAAAACTGGCTCGGAGACAGGAAGCAGAGGGTAATGGTTGATGGGTGTTTTTGTGACTGGAAGGCTGTTTCCAGTGGGGTTCCGCAGGGCTCAGTACTAGGACCCTTGCTTTTTGTGGTATATATATATATATATCAACGATCTTGACTTGAATATAGGGGGTATGATTAAGAAGTTTGCAGATGATACTAAAATCGGCTGTGTGGTTGATACTGAAGAAGGAAGCTGTAGACTGCAGGAAGATATCAATAAATTGGTCAGGTGGGCAGAACCGTGGCAAATGGAATTCAATCCGGAGAAGTGTGAGGTAATGCATTTGGGGAGGGCTAACAAGGAAAGGGAATACACATTAAATGGTAGGACACTGAGTAGTGTAGAGGAACAAAGGGACCTTGGAGTGCATGTCCACAGATCCCTGAAGGTAGCAAGCCAGGTAGATAAGGTGGTTAAGAAGGCATACGGAATGCTTGCCTTTATTAGCCGTGGCACAGAATACAAGAGCAGGGGGGGTTATATTTCAACTGTATAAAACACTAGTTAGGCCTCAGCTAGAGTACTGCATGCAGTTCTGGTCACCACATTACAGGAAAGATGTGATTGCACTAGAGAGGGTACAGAGGAGATTTACAAGGATGTTGCTGGGATTAGAGAATCTTAGCTATGGGGGAAGACTGGATAGGCTGGGTCTGTTTTCCTTGGAACAGAGGATGCTGAGGGGAGACCTTATTGAGGTGTATAAAATTATGAGGGGCATAGATAAAGTGGATAGAAAGGACCTATTTCCCTTAGCAAAGGGGTCAAAAACCAGGGGGCACAGATTTAAAGTAATTGGTAGAAGGTTTAGAGGGGATTTGAGGGGAAATTTCTTCACCCAGAGGGTTGTGGGGGTCTGGAACTCACTGCCTGAAAGGGTGGTAGAGGCAGGAACCCTAACCACATTTAAAAAGTACTTGGATGTGCACTTGGGATGCTCTGACCTGCAGGGCTACGGACCAAGAGCTGGGAAGTGGGATTAGGCTGGATAGCTCTTTGTTGGCCGGCGCGGACACGATGGGCCGAAATGGCTTCCTTCCGCGCTGTAACTTTCTTTGATTTTATGATTCACAGACGTGGAGAACAGATTACCAGAAAAAGCAAGTGAGACCTCTGTAAAGGAGCTGGATTGATATTTGTTAAATGGAGAGATTGAGGGTTAAAAAGCTAATAGGGCGGCTTGATATATTTTTTCCCCCCAGAGGAGGTAGGGGAAAGTATTTTGTGTTCCTTCAAGTAGAGGATCAACCGGAGGTGGTGGGAAATCCACAATAGTGATTTTATGTGGAGCCATTGACTGACCATAAGTCATTTTCTCACTCCAAGATCATCTTGTTTAGCATCTGCATAGAGCAGCTCTGATACTAGCTGTCTTGCCAAAAATGATATCTAAATTTCATTTGTCTCCAGAAATCATCATACTTTCACTGTTGAGATGCTATTTGTTTATTTATAAAATAAAGAAATCTGCAATTTATAGAAAGCCTAATCGGAGCCACCCTAGTGCTTATATAATTGAGTCGGGTGCATGTTTGTGGCACCGAAAGCTTTGCTTAGATGGCCAGAAGCCAGGTTTTAATGGAAAGTGGCCTCTCACCATATCCACATTTCTCATCCATGCGGAGTGTTTCTTTGTAAACCGCTGGGTAACTGCACAACCAGGTGTGGTGCTGAACTGCACGGACCAGGAAGCCCCTAAGTTCAGTTTGTAGTCTGTGCTAAGTTAGCTAATCATAGCTGGGGCAGCGGCTGGAAAGCGCATGTATATGAACGCTGGGAGAGGACTGGTTCAAGCTTGGCTGTCATGCCTCCCAGGATTAGCCTGTTGACTTTCACTTGCCAGACTCTTGTGAAGACAAGGACTTTGTGTGTGAGGTACGAGAGGCATGCTGATGTCCCTGGAATTGCACTCTGGCATAAGCCACTGCCTTCACTGGAGGAGGCGGTGAAGGAAGAAATTAAGCAGACTTTTAAAACATGAAGACAATGAGTGGACAAGTGTCAGATCCATTACAGTAAGGTGCTTCATGTACCCAGGCTCATTTTCACCCTCCGTGAGCTAACCTGGAGTGCTGTTCAGTTCCCAGCAACTAATTAGCTTCCTTTTCTTCAAATGACACCGTTGCTGTTGATCAATCATGATTATCCTTTGTGCTTCACAGAGCCGAAATACGCTGTTGTTTACAGCACATCCTGACGATCGTGCTTCTGTAATTTTAGAAATTTTAACCATCACCATCTTTTGGAACAAGGAGCTGTTGCCACCATTTCAGAGCTTGCCAACAGGTGATTCAAGTAATGGAAGGGCACATGTTGTTCTCCACACGCCCACCTCCATGAATTCATGCCAGCATCTTTAATTGGCCCTTTTTTTCTTTCTTAAACTCTGGAATCCATGTAGATTTGAGACAGCTGGACACATAAAATAGAGCAAGAACTTGCAAAGCACAATGCATGGAAGGATTAGTGTAGAGAGAAGGGAAAAAATCATGTCCCAAGAGCAAAGTGTGCGGCTGTTCACTTTCTGTACAATGCAGAACTTTTTCCCGCAATAGCTTTTGTAATTTTGAAGTAAAAGAACTAAATGCAGCAAAGAATATTGGAGTAGAAAATAACCTGGAAAAGGCTGCATTTGAGATGGGTTTTAGAAAGTAATCCCCTTTCGCAGTAGTTGAATTGCACATGTCCCACACATATTAAAAGCCACACAGAACAGTGTCCCATTGTTTCTTTTTCAAGTTGCAATTGTTGCTTAATTAACTCTTAGCTGGGTTCTTTGTGGAGTAAATGCAATTTGAATGATGCGGACCAAATTTATTGATGGAGAACAAGTAGCACTATTTGTGATTACTCAGGGAATGGGTGGTGCAGTGGGTCAGACACTGGCCTTTCACGTCTGGGATCAAAGTCAAAATCCATCGCAGATAGCAGGATGAAAGTCTCCTCTGGTGACTTGAAGAGTCCCATGTGAAATGGGTTTTGGCAGTCTCAATCCAGTTCCGACTGAGTTTCTGGCCCACAGCACAGAACCATCCCAATTTTTTCCCTTAGGAGCATAAATGCTGCCTGATTTTTCTCTTCCCTTGCCTTGGGCTACTCAAAGAAAGACTTGCATGTACAGGAAACTCTCTTTTAACCGGCACCCAAATAACCGGAAATCTCTCTTAACCGGCAAAATTCTTGAGTAGGTAACCGGGGTTTTCCTTCATCTCTCCTTTAAAAATAACTTTAAAAAAAACCCGAGGCGTTTGCCTTGTATCGGAGCATGTAGATTGGGAGGGGAATGTGCAGCCCGGGTAGGTAGCGGACACGACAGATGGTCAGTTGGCGGTCCCCGGGGAGACGGAGCTCCGAATGCAGGCGCATGTCAGTGTGTACGGGGCTCTCGTACGTTGGGAGATATAACTCTCCATTATCCGGACTTTTTGATTAACCGCCACCACGCCGGTCCCGTCGGTGCCGGTTAATAAAGAGTTTCCTGTATATAACTATTAATCACTTTTCTCAAACTTTGCCGATGACACCAAACTTGTGGTGTGGCAAACAGTGAGGATGATACCAATCGACTGGAACAGGGACATAGAAAGGCTAGCAGAATGGGCAGACAAGTGACAGATGGAATTTAATACAGAGAAGTGTGATGTGATGCATTTTGGCAGAAGGAACAGGGAGAGGCAATATACACTTAATGGCACAGTTTTAAAGAGTGTGCAGGGACAGAGGGACCTGGGAGTTAATGTGCATAGGTCCCTGAAGGTGGCAGGACATATTGAGAGAGTGGTTAGCAAAGCATACGGGATCTTGGGTTTCATAAATAGAGGTATTGAGTACAAAAGTAGAGAAGTTATGCTGAACCTTTATAAAGCGCTGGTTCGGCCACAACTGGAGTATTGCGTCCAGTTCTGGTCACCACACTTTAGGAAGGATGTGAAGGCCCTTGAGAGGGTGCAGAGGAGATTTACCAGAATGATTCTGGGGATGGGGGATCTTAGTTACAAGGACAGGTCGGAGAAGCTGGATTTGTTTTCGTTAGAGCAAAGGAGGTTGAGGGGTGATGTGATAGAGGTGTACAAGATTATGACAGGTTTGGATAGGCTAGACGGGGAAAGGCTGTTCCCACTAGTTGATGGTAAATGGACACAGATTTAAGGTTTTGGGCAAGAGGTACAGAGGGGAAGTGAGGAAAAACATTTTTACGCAGTGAGTGGTGAGGACCTGGAACTCGCTGCTGACTGAAGTGGTGGAAGCGGAGACACTCAATGTTTTCAAAGGGAGACTGGATAGGCACTTGAGGGAAATAAACTTGCAGGGCTACGAGGATAGAGCGGGGAATGGGACTGACTGGATTGCTCTACAGAGAGCCAGCACGGACTCGATGGGCCGAATGGCCTCCTTCTGTGCCTCTGACTCTGGTTCACACACAATGAATTACTTTGAAGTGTAGTGACTTGTTATGTAAGCAAATTCTGCACATAGCAAGTTGCTGCAATTATCAAGAGATAAATGACAGTTAAACTATTTTTTGGTAGTGTTGCTTGAAGGAGGAATGGTAACCAGGATATTGGAAAATCTCTGCTCTTTAAATAGTGCTGGGGTTCTTTAACATCCACCTGAACTAGTAGGACAGGCAGACCTCCTCGGCTTCATTCTCACTTGGAGGACTGTGTCTCTGACCGTACGACACTTCTCAGTGCTACATTGGAGGGTCAAACTTAGCTATGCATCCACACACCTGGAGTGGAACTTAAGCTCAAAGCCATCCAACTATGAAACTAGTTTCCAACGTGTCAGCTTGCTTCAGTTACACTCGCCCCTCATTCAGAAGGCTTGTGGTTTCAAGTCCAATACAGACTTGAGCACATAAACTAAGCTGACACTTTGGAACAGTACTTGGAGAGTGCTGCACTGTCAGAGATGCCATCTTTTGTGCAGATCCTGTAGAAATAGAAAGGATCCGCAGGAAGGTCACAGACTCATTGCTAGCAGTTCCTGGAGTAGGAGAGCGGACATCTCAAATTCTACTTTACTGTAACCATCATTAGAAATTTACAGGAGGTTACTTGTGGGACAAACTGGATTGCTTTTCAAAAGAGCCGTCGCAGACTGGATGGGCCGAATGGCGGCCTCCTCTGCTGTATTATTTTATGATTCTATGTGAAAATCTTATACTGTGGAAACTGAGTGTTTTGAAAACGTGAATGGAAATTCAGTGTTCAGTGGGTTGACATTAATGACAGTGGTGAAATTGTATGAGTGAGTTTGTGTCGAGATAGTAAGAGCAAAAGATTGTTTTTCACCCTGTAATAATTCCATCCCCCCCCCCCCCCCCCCCCCCCCCGGCCATCAATCTGAGTGTATACTTACCTTGTAAATGACTTAATTAAATGTATGACTAAAACCAGATGAAATGTCAAGTGGTTAAAATTGTAGTGAAAGCCAACCGCAGCATTGCCCCATGCTTTACTGCCCTCTGCTGGCTATAATCGGCATTTCTACCTTATCGAGGGCACGTGAGTCATAGACTAGTGATTGGTGTGATATAATTAAGAGGTCGCACAACACCAGGTTATAGTCCAACAGTTTTATTTGAAATCACAAGCTTTCGGAACTATCGCTCCTTCCTCAGGTGAAGTAAAAAGGAGCGATAGTTCCGAAAGCTTGTGATTTCAAATAAAACTGTTGGACTATAACCTGGTGTTGTGCGACCTCTCAATTTTGTCCACCCCAGTCCAACACCGGCATCTCCGCATCGTGATATAATTACCCAGCACTTCCAAGAAATTACCTTAACCTGAACCTCCTTTCTTTTTGATTCTTTCTCTTTGTATGTGTGTGGTTTTTTTCTGCATAATTACATGTGACTATTTCTGCTTAAATGCTGAGTGTTAATAACATTAATATTGCTAGAAACTGGTTGGGCGTATTTCCTTAGCCAGACAACAGGAAGGAACTGAATTGATGCAGAGTTATAACTGATGCACTGTGGGTTACTGAGCATCTCTACTGACATTAATTCAGCTCCCTAGTGTTATATCTTGCTACTGCCTCCAACCTGTCTTCCCAATGATGTTAATTGCATTTAAATTGTACCTGGAGCCAGCCCTTGGCTTGGTGGTAGCATTCCCGCCTCTGAATCAAAAGGTGCAGAGTACAAACCCTCTTTCAGACAGTCCCAGCATGTGGCGACCAGAGCTGCGACTTTGAATTCTGGGTTGCGTCTCGTGGGTGTGGGTGCCCCCCCCTTCATCCTATGGGTTGTGGGAGCCCATAAAACCCTCCCGCTGTATAGGACTAACCACCCGATCGGCTGATATAGCGAAGGTTACAGCCATGGAAGGAGAGTTCACGTGGTGGCCTGCCACACTGTTAATCAGCATGCGAAACATTCCACTGCTTCACACTGTTCTCCAAGGGGAGAGCGTGAAAGTAAGAAAACAACCAGAGCTGTTAACATTGTGGAAATATTAGTAATGGCACTTATGATCGAAAAGAGGGCGATAATTTGCAAACCCATTTACACACACAGGGCTGTATTTATTTTGAGTGCGTTAACACCACCAGATTGTATTTATATAACGCCTTTAACATCGAGAAACGTCCTAAGGCACTTCATAGATACATAAGGAAAAACATGCGCTAAGCCAAAGAACGAAAAATTGGGAGGGCCGACCAAAAGCTTAGCTAAAGAGTGGTGGGTTTTAAGGAAGGTCTTATAGG
Source organism: Squalus acanthias (assembly GCA_030390025.1). NCBI lineage: Eukaryota > Metazoa > Chordata > Chondrichthyes > Squaliformes > Squalidae > Squalus > Squalus acanthias. The sequence continues at coordinate 84,951,402 of CM059439.1, forward strand.
AGAGGAAGCAGGTGAAGACAGGAAGGGAAGAGGTGTAGAGCTTTAGGAAGTGAAGGGCAGAGGTAGCTGAAAGCTCGGCTGCTGATTGTGGGGCGAATGGATGGGGGTGGGGGGGGGCACTCGACACCGGAGTCGGTGGAATGGAGAGCTTGACAGGGGTGTGGGAGCAGGCCTTGTATGGCTGGAGGCGAGGCCGAAGATGATGGCTTCGGTCTTCCCAGTGTTTAGCTGGAGGAAATTACTGCTCATCCAAAATAGGTTCCATTTTATACCAAAATAAGTTAATCTTGTTCCAAATAAGTGATGGATTTGTGCATATGACCTCTAATTCTGGTAATGCCATTAGTTCCCCAACCTTCAGAGGTTCTGGTATGGTGACTGACTCGGTGGTGGGTCTGGCTGCAGTTGAGTGGGAAGACAGGGCTGCAGTGTCTTCAGCCTGCCCATGTGAAAGATCACAGTCCTAGTCGCTGCTTCAATTACAAGTATATTTGCAGGTTAATTTCACAGCTCTTCCTTTTTTTAAAAGAAAATGGAGACACCGAGATAAAGTGCCAAAGCCCATCGTGCACAACATCAGCAAGGCTGTAAAGAGTAGGATAGAGGATGGGCTAAATCAAGCAGTTGTGGTCAGGTGATGTTGAGCTTGGGTTTTAAAAGCAGTATGAAACTCAGCCATACAGATCAAGAAAGTCGCTGCTTTGGTCCCCACTTTGTCCTGAGTTTGCTGATTTCAGCAGTGCATTCCACCTAATTTCAGAGCCGCGGTGGGGGTGGGGGGGGGGGCGGTGATGGGGGGCGGGGTGCGGTGTGGTAGGAGGAGGAGGAGGAGGAGAAATCACCCAGGGTATTGAGCTCAGCTGTGATGTTTGCCACTCTTGAGTAGCCGACCGATGCTCACGATCTGTGCTCACACGTGAATAATGGCCCCCGGGTGAGTTACTGGCAGGCAGCTATTGGCCAAAGAACCATACTCTAGCATGAGTTAGCACCTTCAGACGTGGAAAGAAGTAAACCGGAGGAGGTAAAGCAAGAGCTCAACCATACAGCTGCATTGTTAAACCTTTTATAGTTCACGTGCTCTGGTCCGAAGTATGTTGCACAAATAATAGAGACTTGCAGAACTGCATTTATATTTACGTAGACCTGCAATCATTTTAAACCATCTGGATACTGCATCCCAAGTCTTCTGCTTGCAGCTTCCTATGGATGTGTTCCAGTCACTGAGTATAATTCATTGGGGATTAGCGTCTTTCAATCTGACTGAAATCCAGAGGACCCGTTTATATTTAATCTAATGCCAGCAGTCATCTGACACCTCTCTCTCTCGTTGATTTATCTAATTTCAGTCCTTATCTGCTACACGTGAGGAGGCAAATTGCAGAGCGATTCCTTCATAGTCACCTGTTTGCAGTCAGCCAAGCACCAGCGTCCAGCTTTGCCACAGTCCCTTCCGCTTAAATCAGAAATCTGCTGCAGTGTAAAGAAAGAAAAAAGTGTCCCTATCTCCAATGTTTGGCCTGTTTTGTTGCAGCGATACAGTCTGTTCCACGTGTGTCACTATCTGATAACTACCTTCCTTTATCAGCACTTTTGGCACTGACTGTAACAATGTGTGTTCTGGACAACAACTTGCAATGAATGCTCTGCAGGCCTGACAGGAAGGGAGTGTTTGGTAGAATGCACTAACTCTAGCCAGCTACACTTTGTGGTGTTTCAGTGAAAGGATATGACACCGTTTCTAAGAAACGTTTTTAAGGGAGAAGGAACCCACAATAACTTATATTTGTATACAGATACTCGGAAGGAAAAAGTGAAGCCATTTCTACAGCAGGAGAGCCTGTGACAAATCTCGCTCATCACGAAGACTTTGCATACGCTCAAATGCTCCTTTTTCTTTACTTTTAGAATTCCTATTTCTCACTCACCCTCCCATGCTTCTGAAATATCCCCCCTTCCCCTCCGTGCTTCCAGTATCGCCACTGCCCTTCATTCTCTGTCTGATAGCCACCCCTTCCTTTTCCCAGGGCATCTCCTCTTCTGACCCCACCTCCCCTTTCCACAGCTTGGAAAGGCTCCCACCTCCCATTCTAAAGCTACTCCATCACTCTTGCTTTTCACAAGAAGTGCATTAGGGGGTAGCTAAGACTCTTCAAAATATATGAATAGAAAATTCAAATAAGTGAGCCCCTCCAAAAATGGCTCCTTCACCGCAGTTATCATCTGTGCCTCTATCTGTAGATTTGATAACTCAAGTTACCGTTCTTCCGATCTAGTCACCTATATTTGTGGAATGTCGACCAAATTGCTGCAAATTCAACATTGCTGTATAGTTTCAACATTTCTTCAGCTGTGCTTCATGAGATTAGCAGCTGTATAAATATGTTGGGGAATTCTGTTGAACGGGTGTTCTTCAGTTAGTGAAACAATGGAGTGGCAAGCCACTCGCCCATTGAGGACAGGACTGGGTGGTAGTTTTAAACAGAAAAGAAACTGCGAATGCCAAAAACTTGGAATCGAAACAGGAAGTCCTGGAAATTCGCAGCAGTTCCTGAGTTTTAATGAAGGGTTTCCACCCGAAACATAAACCTGCCTTTTCTCTCTCCAGGTGCTGGCAGATCTGCCATGTATTTCCAGCACTTTCTTTTTCACTGGCTGTAGCTTGTCTCCGTCTACCTCCTCCCCCCTCTGCTTGTCTGGGGAGGATGCAACTGCAGATGTAGGTGGTGTGATGTGAAAAAGAGCAGAACCTTTGAGGGGGAGGGAGCCAAGTGTAGCAGATCCTGTTTTTTGTAGAACACTCCCAAGGAATCTAGGGAAGCAGGATGGATTTATAAACACGCAGGATGGATTTTTAGCATTGGAGAAGGGAGAATGTACATGTTAAGTGTCAGTCACTTGGGATAAGATAAATAAGATTGATCAAAATATCACTCTGCAGTGTCAGAGTTGTTGGAGCACTTGGATAAAGTGCTCAGAAGATGATGACTAACTGATGATGACTAACATAGTTACTGCTTTAAAAGCTTTAAAACTGTGGAAGCAAGTCATCCTTGGTTCCGAGGGACTGAAGAAGATGATTAAGATTAAGAAGATTACTGCTTTAAAATACTTGGTAAAATCTGACGATTGCACTAATCTTTGGATTCATCGCCCCTCTGAACAAGGCAGTTCTAGTTCAGATATGGAGCTTCTGTGAGATGTCTACCTGGGAATTCTCACCATCTTCAGCAAGAATTCACAGAAAATGTCCCCAACAAGGTGAAATGGCAAGTTGGTTAGTGACTTGACTTTTCTGAGAATATTGCAGGCCAAGCTACCCCTCCATCCATCCACTTCCCCTTGGGTGCTTTTTTAAGGGTTTTTTTGTCCAAGTTGAGGGATGTTTGCTCTGGAGAAAAAGAATGCTTTCCACTTTAGACATCTGGTGTAAGCATCAAGCACAGCCAGGTAAACTATAGCATGGTTTGAGAAAACCAAGTGAAGTGCAGAAGGCATAACTCTGCTCCATCTACAGCAGAGCACCACATTGCAGTACCGTGATGTTTCCATTTCCCACACCATCCATCCTCTGGCCTTTCTACGTGACATTACCTATTTGTGCAAGTTTCATGCTATGGACACATGCGCATTAGGGGCTGGATTGAGATGGTCCACACTCCTTTCATGTGGTATCCTTACAGTCAGTAAGCAGAGGAAACCTCTATTCTGGAAGTCTGCGCTGGATTTGTACACCGGTCTCCGAGGTAAAGGGGATAGTGTGTAACTCATTCGATCACTCAGTCTTTGCTTCTCCCCTCACTCGGCACAACTTTGCTACCCTGCTCAGCACACCCAATGCCACCATTTTGTGCGTCCCTACAAACCCCACCCCAGTGAATCCTGGGGAAGGAGGGTCAGAAGCAAAAGTTTCCAGGTTTACTGATGAGTCCTGTAGGACATGGGCTCGAGTCCCAGCATTCCTTGACATTTGAACCAGTTTGTGTTACGTTTCAATGTCTGGTACAAGCTGTAGTTTCCCACAGCAAAACTTCCCTCTGGCTCCCTGAGTATAGAAGGACTTATTGTCTTGAAGCTGAGAAGTAGTCAGTGGTTCACTAATGTACCCTTCCAGCTGAAGGAGGCTGCTTAGAGGCCAGAACCTGTGAAGGAGATCAGATGTCACACACAAATTTTGAAGCACGGACTTAACCCTCTTCCTGCCTCCCACTGCCAAACTTACAGTTTTACAATTCATAAAGTGCACGATCATTTGTGGCGTGTAGAACAAAAAATCAGGATGAATAATTCATGCCCAAAGTGAAATCCCAGCTTTTGTTTTGTGAGTGGGAGGATTGTGCACAACTTGCTATGGGATCCAGGCATGACCGAAATCTTGTCTCTGCCTCTTGCCTGTCAGATGATGGTTTCCTTGGGAACAAATATTGCTTCCACATTTCACCCCTGTGCTGGATGCTTTATATTGTGCTGTGTATGTCACATTCAGTACTTATGTGAGTGAGTCGTCAGTAGGTGTGTGAAAGATGCCTATAGTCTGCTGTTGCTTGTCGTTATCGCCAAGCTGTTCTGTTTGAATGGGTGATTCAATCACTTCTGGCGGTTGGTTACTATGTTAATGACCTATTCGTTTATACAGTACGCTTCAACACAAGAAAATGTCTTTGAGCACTTTACAGTAAGGAGGAGGATAATGTGACGACAACTGATGCGTGGGAAATGGAGATCTTAGGATGGGGCAAGAAAGGTATTGTCAAAGAGGAGAGTTTAGAGGGGGTTCTTCAAAGCAGGGAGGACGGATGGAACTAGGTACAGTAGAAAGTTTCACAAGGTAGGTACGTAGTGCTTGAATGAGTGGTGGCTAATGTGGAGGGGTAGGGTAGTGAGGAGAAATCCAGTGTTGGAGTGGATAGTGTGCGCACGGACGTAAGGCAGGAACAGATCATTGAGGTATGATGGGGCGAGGCCATGGAGGGATTTGGAAATCGTGACTGGAATTTTGAATTGGCCATGCTGGGGTACTGGGTGCCAATGGAGCTGGGAGAGGAGGGGGGTGAGGTCGGTGAGGATGTGGGTTGTAAAGTTGTCAATGAGTTGAAGCTTGTGAAAGGTTGGCGTAGTCCGCCAGCTTTGAGGACACTGAAGAATTTCAGCCTTCAGGTGATGAAGACATGGACTCATAACGAAGACACGAACTTTGATTTTTGGTGGCAGATGGGGGGTGAGGGGTGGGGGGCAGGGGGAATAAAAGTTGATTCTAGAGTGGTTTTGAAGCTCCAACAGGGAAAGCTAGAGAGTTGGGAGGTTGCAGGTTTGACCTGCTGCTTCTATTCAGCTCCTATTGGGTTGCACAGAGCAGACGGGCACTGTGTAGAGGTCATAGCTTCACCTTGTAGGGAGGGGAAATCAGCTGTGGGTGTTGTCAGCTCATTGCCTCGTAGAGGCTAGGCAAAGAGAGCATTAGCAGAGCTCCAGAGAACAGCTTGTTCATCAGCCCTCATAACTTCAGGCATGTAGGACCTTGAAATTAAGGGGGTCGGGGGTTATTTCTTTAAAGGGTGGGTTTTCTCTGGAAAAGAATAAAGCATGAGTCCATCTTAAATGTGACATGTACCAAACTGCTACAGGATTTAAATTTTTTTTTGCGTGATTAAGTTAGTTGTTTGAGACGACGACAGCAGTTAAAGTATTTGGAGCTGATTCTGCTCCATGGTATTGCACCAGCCCAGAGAGAATGTGGTGATTGGTCCCCCGGGTGGGTGGAAAGTTGAGCTTGGTCCCACACCCACAGTTCCTGAATGTGACAAAAGCAGCAAGCAAATTTAAGGCATTATTCTGTTGTTAGCCAGTCACGTACAAATCTAATTACAGCACTGTGATGAACTTCATTGTAAAGGGAGTGTCCCCTCCTAGTGGCGGGGAATGAGTTCTGCAGGCAGTAAGGTATTAACAGATAAAACCATTTCTCTTCTCTGCATTTCTCGTTATGTTTGATTCATCATACTCTGGCCGATTGGGTACCAGAGCTGCAACATGCTTGGTCTGCCGCCTGGAAGAGGAATGCACCTGATCCAGCATGCTAGGTGCAGGGAGACCTAACCGGGGGAGGGGGAGAGGAAGAACTTTGTCCTTTATATTCCCAATTGGAAACAATTAACGCGATAGCAAAATACTGCGGATGCTGGAAATCCAAAATAACAACAGAAAACGCTGGAAAAACTCAGCAGGCCAGGCAGCATCCGTGGAGAGAGAAACAATTAACCATTGTTTGCCGGGGAAGGATAGCTGGATAATGCACGAGGCTATGGAAAATCTGTAACTTGCTCATTACCACCCAGCACAATTTCTGTAGGTCATTTATTAGACACCTGTCCTTGTTGCTGTTTTCTGTGTGATTGGACACTGTCATTAGGATACCAGATCGGTACAGAAGAAAAATAGGATTAACCCTCTTTTTAAAAAAAAAAAATTAAAATCCTTGTGTATTGCATTGCAGTCTCTGTAATCCCAAAAATCAAGTGCTGCATTTATATCTGGCATGATGTGCCTTGTGCAGCCATACCAGTATAGAGTTTATGGCAAAAACCCAGTCATCTACAGCCACCTGTAAACAGCAGTTATTATATCTTGCCTGTTGCTCCCTGAGCTTTCAGAATGCTTTATAAACAAATTGTGCGTAATATAAAACCCGCAGTGCATTTTCTGTGTTAAACTTAATGTATCTTGTCTTCTCACTTGCTCTTTTCAACTTTGGTATTATTCTGACTTTGGGCTTTAGCTCTTCACCTTATTTTTTCGGTAATTAAAAACATTGGAAACATTAACAAATTGAACAGAACTTGCTTCCCAGTGTGACATACTGTAGTTAGAGGTAACCATCGATCCTGTGACATCCTATCCCACTTGTAGCACATATAAGGGTGCAGATTTTGGTTCATAGGAGGCTCGGTCTACTTATAGTAACTGCCCTTGTGCTGTGAACGTACTCTGTGTTGGGAGAGAGCTCGAATCCTAACACCTGACGGCAGATAAAGTGGAATAAATATCACTTGTACATCGAACAAGCTGTTTAAAGTTTCAACCTACTTACCATGTTTGGTGATGTGGAGATGCCGGTGTTGGACTGGGGTGGACAAATGTGAGAAGTCGCACAACACCAGGTTATAGTCCAACAGTTTTATTTGAAATCACAAGCTTTCGGAGCGCTGCTCCTTCACTTCACCTGACGAAGGAGCAGCGCTCCGAAAGCTTGTGATTTCAAATAAAACTGTTGGACTATAACCTGGTGTTGTGCGACTTCTCACATGTTTGGTGAAACAGCGATTTACTTGTACTTCCTGCAATTTAGTTTACTGTATTCGCAGCTCACGATGTGGTCTCCTCTACATTGGGGAGACCAAACGCAGATTGGGTGACCGCTTTGCGGAACACCTCCGTTCAGTCCGCAAGGGGGACCCCGAGCTCCCGGTGGCCTGTCACTTTAATTCACCGCTTCACTTCCACTCTGACCTCACCGTCCTCGGCCTCTTGCATTGTTCCACGGAAGCTCAGCATAAGCTCGAGGAACAGCACCTCATCTTTCGTTTAGGCACTTTACAGCCCTCTGGACTCAACATAGAGTTCAACAATTTCCGATCATAACCTCGGCCCCTATCACATATATATATATTTTTTTTATCCACACTTTTTGTTTGGCCTTTTTTTCTTCCCTCCCACATGGCAGCTGTCTTTCATTCTGCCAGCGCAATTCACACTTCATCTAGAGCCATCCTTTGTTCCTCAACCTGTCCCATTTCCACCTCCTCTTTCCTTGAATATCTCTTAATCTCTCCTGCTTTCTATCCTATCACTGACCTTCCCTTTTGTTCTTTCATCCCCTCCCCCTTTTCCCAGCCCTAAACTTGCTTTAAAATCTATTTCACTTTCCTGCTTTTTTCCAGTTCTGACGAAAGGTCTTCGATCTGAAACATTAACTCTGTTTCTCTCTCCATGGATGCTGCCTGGCCTGCTGAGTTTTTCCAGCGTTTTCTGTTGTTATTTCGGATTTCCAGCATCCGCAGTATTTTGCTATCGTCCCATGTTTGGCTTCTGATTGCCACTGAACAATTCCAATAAAAAGCCAATATTATTGAAAGGCATATTTTCAGTGGGTTCCCAAACACCGTCAGCTGAAGAAGGAGCTTCTCCATCACTATAGGAACTGTGGTAGTATAAGTGAAGTTCAGCAGCAAAGAAACGTGCCAGCCAAACTGACCCCTGCCTGCCTCAGGTTTTCTCCGCCTTCAGTTGTTTTTGGGTGGTGTGAGAGCATAAACTGGCACCTTAGCTCCCCAAAATGTTAATGGAAACAGGCTAAGTTTACATATTTAAAAAAAAAACTGCACGTGGCAATAAGCTGCTTACACAAAGGCTGGCGCATGCACTGTTTATAACCATTTTATATTTGAACCTGGCCTGTCTCAGACTAGGAGGAGTCGAGCTGCTTCAAAGTCAGTTTTATTATGAGAAGGACATGAGCCGGTTTGTGGTGGGTCGGTTTGTGGGAGAAGTTGTTTTCTCCCTACTGTTGGTGAAAGTGCCTTACGGCACAAACATGGCAGTGTGGGGAGCAGGAGGGCAGACCAGTGTTAAACTGGAAATGCTGGTAACAGCAGGTAAAAGACTGTGTGCATTTATCAGCCTTAGTGCAAGATAGTCCAAATACTTTGTGAATATCTGTCTGTGTTAACGTGGCCATTTTTTGTGCTAAACCTGCAGGAATACAGAAGACTATGTAACCTGGGTGGATTCTTCAAAGATCAAACAGCATGTAATGGAGTACAATGAAGAGGTATTCTTAACAACTTGCTTGAAAATCTATCGCATGCTGGTTTTTTCCTGATTAACTTGTGCCTGTAATTCAGTGGGGAGGATCTGCCCAAGGTGGTCTTTTGGTGGATTTTAGTTTTCTGCTTTGGCCTGACACTTGAAGCTAACGCACTTCAGAATCCACCGCGCACTATGTCACAAGTCACTCCAAACGCTATAATTTATTCTTAATTACCAGCAAATGTCTGATTCTTTGGCTGGAGCTTGGCACTTGTCCTGCCAGCTGAAATGATGACTTGCACAGGGAGACGTGTAAGGGGCGCTGTGGCTGCTGTGGAACTTAGTCAGACAGACCAGGGAGGTGTCATGGTAAAACAGTGTTCCATGTTTACTTAACTGAGGTTAAGGAGGGCAGTGGTGGAGATGCTAAATTGGCTTCTTTGTCCCCAGCTGAAAGTGGGGTCTGTGTGTGGTTGTTGGATGAAGACAGAATTGGGCTCAACTGTGATGCTCTCTGCAGTTGAATAGCCAGCAGTCTCGTAATTCAATGGTAGCACTCCTCTGAGTCAAAGGTTTGAGCTCCACACCAAGACTTGAGCACATAATCTAGGCTGACACGTCAGTGCAGTTCTGAGGAAGCGCTGCACTGTCTGAGGTGTCGTCTGCCAGATAAGCTGTTAAACTGAGACCCCATCAACCTTTTTCAGTTGAACATGAAAGATTTTGTGGCAGTATTTAAAGAAGAGCAGAGCGTTCTCCCGGTGTCCTGGCCAACAATCCTCCCTTAACTAACTTCTCCAAAACAGATTAACTTGTCATTTATTTCATTTGGTGTGTGTGGGACCTTGCTGTGAGCATATTGGTTGTCATATTTTCCTACATTGCCTGCGCATCAAAAATTAATTAATTGGGTGTCTGAGGCCATGACAGGTGCTACATAAACACCGATTCTTTCTTTAATGAAGCCTGGGTCTGAAAACAAAGAGATAAAAATAAAAGAGGGGATTATGGAAATTGCATTATAAAGTCTTGAACCTAGCTAAACGTCCTAAGGCGCTTCACAAAGGCATCACTAAATAAATGGGCACCGAGCAAAGGAAAGATTTCAGGAGGGGTGACCAAAAGCTTAGTCAAATAGGTGGGTTTTAAGGAGGAGAGGGAGGTGTGGTGAAAGGTTAATGTTGTGGAGTGACTATCTGAACTCCTGGTTCTAATGAAGGGACACACTGAAAACATCAGCCTGCATTTCCAGCATTTTCTCTTTTTATTTTATTTATATATATATATATATATATATATATATATATAGTTTTAAATGTCATATTTAAATTAAGCTGGACTATATTTGAAAAATGCATTTGTTGATTGGTGTAACAGTCTGGAAGATGTTCATTTTTTTTCCTTTTTGTTTTCTTCCCCCTCCCAGAGAGATGACTTTGACCTGGTTGTCTAGTTCCATGTCTTTTGGCTGACTGCCCTATGCATTACTTTAAGTCGAGTGAATATCTCCTTTGGTGGCCTACACTGACTACACATCACCGCTGCTGAAACGTCCTGACTTCAGACTATATCTCGAGGCTGTATGGTGGAGCTGGGAGTTACCGATTTTATTAACTTCTGATTGGTTACCTACAACAAATGTACATTTTATCTCCATCCTAATACATTTGACATTGTAATATATATGTTATAAAACATTGTAATTTCCCAACATAGTAGAATCTCACTAAGTGGTTACAATGAGTCATTTTACCAGTTTTGGCATTATTTGGCATTGAATGGATCCTATGAATTGATGGCCCGGTGTATAGACTTATCCTTGCCTGCACTATCATCACCTAGGGATACAACTAGACTTCAGTTTATGTAAACTGTCCCTTTAAGCCCACCATTACCCGTACATTGATCTGATACAGCCGCTTCCTGACTGACAGCATGTACACTGTGTCAGTGCAGTTCGACCATTGCCTATACATTGATCTAACACTGATACAGCCGCTTCCTGACTGACAGCATGTACACTGTGTCATTGCAGTTCGACCATTGCCTATCCATTGATCTAACACTGATACAGCCGCTTCCTGACTGACAGCATGTACACTGTGTCATTGCAGTTTGACCATTGCCTATACATTGATCTAACACTGATACAGCCGCTTCCTGACTGTGACAGCACAGTGTCAGTGCAGTCCTGTCATTGATCTGATATGGTTCTGAACATAGTTTGAAGTAAACTGCACACAAAGGCCCACAAGTGAGCTGCACACTCCATCCCTGTCTCCCTGATCAATCCAAACACTCCCTCATATCAAAGAAAGCACCAGCAGCCCAGGCTCTTTTGTAACGAAGCGGAGAATTCTGTTTGAAGCTGTGGTGCCCTCTCTGCACGATCAGCTGATGAGTCCGAGTGAGGACAAGAAAACCACAGCTTTGTCCCACAGGGTTTGCAACAGGTGAATTCGCCAAATTCGAAACCAAACTGAACCAGCCCCCTGTTATCTTTGTCCCTAAGGGGCATTCCAGACCCAAAATTAGATTTAAAATCAGAAGATTATTTTTTTTTAAAAGGAAAGATTAATTTTTGCTTTATACACAGTCCTCGAAACCCTAATTAAGCGGTGTTCTTTTTGAGGGGGACCGAAACGTCAGTGGATTCCAAATGTTGGTACCACTGAACAAATGCCCTAATACTGGATTTCTGTAAAGGATAATGCACAACCTAGTATAACCTCTTATTCTTTGAGAAAGGCTATGTGGTGTTTCAGCTTTACCAGCATGTGTAATCCCCGGCTTAGCAAAGGCTAACGTCATCTTCTGTTTGTGTTTCTCAATTTTTAAAACCTTTCTACAAATAAATCCAAATTCTTTCATATTTTCCATTCTGATTGTGGTTTTCTTTTATAAGCAAAATAACTGGTCTCTATGTAGTGAAAGCAGGCTCCAGGCCAGGGGCATGCAGGGATAGATGGCTGCCGGTAAGGATTGAGATGTTTAAAAAAAATAATACTGGAGAGTTGAATAAGAGGGAGCACTTTTAGGCTGCTGGTTGCAACTGTTAGCAGAAACATCCCTGTTTGCTGACCATCGGAGCTGATACGCAGACGTGCCAAAATGAAAACTGAATCAGGACATGGCGAGGCATTGGGTTGTTAACCAGGGTGGCGGATTCGTTTAGGCACTTTACAGCCTTCCGGACTCAATATCGAGTTCAACAATTTCAGATCATAACCCCGGCCCCTCCCACATATATATACATTTTATCCACCCCTTTTGGTCCGTGCCTTTTTCCTTTTTTTTTCTTTCTCTCTCTCCCCCTACGGCAGCTGTCTCATTCTGCCAGCTTTTCACACCTCAGCTTTTGTTTCTTAACCTGTCCCATTACCATCTCGTCTTGCCTTGAGCATCTCTTAATGTCTCTACTTACCATAGACCAACCCTTTTGTTCTTTTATTCCTCCCCCCAGCCTCCCCCTTGCATTTTTATCTGTTTAATTTCTTGCTTTTCTCTCAGTTCCGACAAAGGGTTTCGGCCTGAAACGTTAACTCTGTTTCTCTCTCCACGGATGTTGCCTGGCCTGCTGAGTTTTTCCAGCGTTTTCTGTTGTTATTATGGCGGATTCAAATCCTGACTGACCAAAGTGACCAGTTCATTGACATTTTGCATTTAGGTTATAAGGAGGGAACACCGACCGCCATGTTGTTTGTTTTTGGGAGAGAAATCCAAGTGTCAAGACAACATTTAAAACAACGCTAATCGTAACCTTCAGACTAATGTGCATATGTGGGGGGTCAAGCCACAAGGGTCGCCATATATAAATAAGAGAAACAGTAAGGTGAAGCTCCCATTGTTTGTTGCAGAGTTAGAATTAACCTTTGACGTAGCTTTATAATGTACTAGATGTTTATTTCTGGAAAAGGTAATTGAATCAACTGTGGAGATTTTCTTTAATATATGTGTATATATTTTTTAAATGCTTAGATTTCTGCTGGAGCTTTACTTCTCCAATTCAGGTTTGACTTTAAATTTAACCCCTGGCTGAGCACTTTCAACTTGCTGACGAGATGAACAGGGTAAAAGAGAAGATGGGGTAAATTAGGAAGTGGTGACTGGGTGAGGCCAAGCTTGGGTTTCAGAAGCCTGAAGATGGTTGGAGGAAGCGAAGGCTGAGGGAGGTGATGTGTTCCAGTTTGGAAGTAAGCAACCACTTGAAGTTAATTGGGTTTTGAATTTTTTTTAAATTCCATATAGATTTGGGATTTATTTTGAAGATTGAGCAACAGTTCTGTAAATGCCTAATCAGCAAATTTTTGGGACTGTTTCATTCCATGTTTATGCATGGAAGCATTGCAGATCGTCGCTGGGTCAAAATCCTGGAACTCCCTACCTAACAGCACTGTAGGAGTATCTTCACCACACGGACTGCAGCGGTTCAAGAAGGCGGCTCACCACCACCTTTTCAAGGGCAATTAGGGATAGGCAATAAATGCTGGCCTTGCCAGCGACGCCCACATCCCATAAGCGAATAAAAAAATGAATGTTTACAACTACAGAATTTGCCTTTTTTTTGTAATCTCCTGGCTATTTTTACCTACAGATCTTCAAACTGCAATTGTTGCTCAACTTTCAGGACTGGAGAAGACCATCTCAGAACAGTCAGATGAGCCACAATATTTTTTTTCCCTGGTCATGTATATTTATTCCTTCCTTTGTGATCTATATTAAACCAAGTGGATAGTGAGTAAATCCACTGCCCAGTGTGTTACTAAGCACAACAGACCGGGAAGTCCCCAGGTTTGATCCTGGTCAGGTTGAGTAAGCAGATCTCAGTAGGGTTGCTACAGTTAGTCTCAATGTCCTAGGTGGGGCGGTGGGGGGGGCGGTGGAGAATTCCCTCACTTGGGATACTGCCAGGGTTCCTGTACCAGATTACCTTCCATGGGCTTCTACTATAAAAGGCACATCAGTGAATTTTGGTTGAAGACAGGATCAGTCACGGCTGCAATCCACTCCCACTGTTTGGGTTCTCACATGAGGATTGGCAGTTGTGCAAGGTGCGTGTGAACTGCCAGTGTCCATGGAGCCGTACCACAGCATGAATTCCTGGTTTGGGCGGGGAAAATTAAGTTGGTAATATGGTTATGCTTTTAATCTGTTTCGATGATTGTTCAGTCGAAAGCACTAGTTACTCCCATATTGTAACTATAGCTAGTGCACATAAGTCAGCTGTTTTTCTAGTGATAGTCTAGGTACAGTGGTAGCACTCTCATCTGAGTCAGAAGGTTGTGGGTTCAAGCTCCACTCAGACTTGCGCGCATAATACAGGCTGACACTTCAGTGCAGTACTGAGGGAGTGCTGCACTGTCTTTCGGATGAGATGTTAAATCGAGGCCCCATCTTCCCCCTCGGGTGGATGTAAAACATCTCTAGCACTATTCGAAGAAGAAAAATGGAGTTCCCTCTGTGTCCTAGCCAATATTTATCCTTCAGCGTACATGACTAGAACAAATTATCTGGTCATTTATCGCATTGCTGTTTTTGGGACCTTGCTGTGTGCCGCGTTTCCTACATTACAACAGTGACCGCACTTCAAAAGTACTTCATTGCTTGTGAAGTATTTAGCGACATCTTGAGGTCATGAAAGGTGCTATACAATATTTCTTAACTTGGGAAGAATGAGTTAGAGTAGCAGACTGCTGTGAGTCCTGATTTCAACACATTAAGAATTTGGAAGGAGGATGAGCAATGTGTAGGATGATGGTGAAAAGGTTGGGAAGAGCACATGAGGTAAATCATCCAGTCCAGGAGTGCGAGAGGGCGTTAGAAGGCCTTTGCCAGATAAGGGAGCAGTATTCAAGCCTTGGATAGAGTTGGGCTTCAGAGAATTTTTGAGGAGAAACAAAATGTATGATGTGAAAGAGGAAAGCAAGCTTCCTGGAGGCAGATTTAGCAATGGAGATGATTATGGCAATTTAATTTGAGGTCAGAGGCGATAGTGAGGTCTAGAATGTTAATGGATGTAGAAAGCTGTGGAGCTATATAAGGTTACAGCTAAGAGAAACATAAAGAAACTGTGTCTTTGAAGAGTTGGAAGAACAAGACCTTCATTGCCTCCACAAAGGCATGGAGAAGATCAAGATGTAGTCATTCAGCCATTGCACTGCAAAAGGAATAAAACGATGTGCTTTGAGGTTGTGCAGTCTGAAGGAAGTTGATAAATTTCAAGTGGAATCATCAGCAAACAAATGGATATGGTTGGATTATGGTGGAAGGATGACATTGATATGAAGAAAGAGTGAAAAGAAGTCAAGACCCTGGGGAACTCCAGAATTATTGGAAAAAGGGTCAGAGGATGAGCCATAAACTGTAGCACGGATAGGGCCATTTGATGTGTGCTTTGGTTCTAAACCTTACGGTGTCCCAGCATGAACCGCATATGATGATAACTTGTTTCGAAGTATCAGGCCTGGTCAAAGGCAATGGCAAATGACTCATCAAAGTTTTCAAGAGTAGAGTTTGAGGTGTGTTGGTAATAAGGTCACTCGTGGAATAACAGTGCCCAAGGCCATATTGGTGATCAGGGATTAGGCCAGGATTTTCAAGGTAAGGAATAATTTGAGTGAACAGCAGCTTCCATAACTTTAGAAAGTTATGACAACAGAAGGGAACTAGTTTGAAGAGCAAGAGGGTCACATTTCTTGGGATTAGAGCAAATTTTCAGTGAGAAGAAAAAGTGGACTCTGAGCAAGAGAGATAGAATAGCATTTTGAAGAGGTAGGTTTAGAGGTGCAAACCTTGAGGACAATGGGATGGATACCATCAAGACCAGAGATGGTACTGGAAGTCTAGAAAGAAGGAGCTTGCAATTATATGTGTCTTTTATGTCCTCAGGATGTCCCAAAGCACTTCACAGCCAATGGACTGCTTTTGAAGTATAGTCATTATTGTAATGTAGGGAAACGTGGCAGCCAGTTTGCACCCAGTGAGGTCCCTCAAACAGCGATGTGATAAATGTCCACACAGACTGCTTTTAGTGATGTTAGTTGAAGGATAAATATTGGTCAGGACACCAGGTGAACTCCCCTGCTCTCCTTTGAGTAGGGCCATAGGATTATTTATGACCACCTTAAAGAGCAGACAGAACCCCGGTTTAACGTCTCATTCGAAAGACGGCGCCTCCGACAGTGCAGCGCTCCCTCAGTACCGCACTGAAATGTCAGCCTGGATTATGTGCTGAAGTCTGTAGAGCAGGGCTTGAGCCTACAACCGGCTGACACAGAGATGAGAGTGCTACTCACTGACGTGGAATGGGCCTGGCAGGGATAAAACTTGGTGCAAGTCATAATGGCATAACAGTGAAGCAATGGCAGGTCTGTGCTGCTTGGTGAAAAAAGATGATGTCCTGCTTGGTAATGGTTATTGTAATGTCAGTGAATGCTAATCATGCCTCTGATGAAGAGAATCTACATGACTGTTTTTTCCAGGTAAGATATGGAGCTGTTCTCTGTTGTATATACAGTACTTATAATAACATCTTGCATTTATAAAGTGCCTTTAAAGTGGTAAAACATCCCAAGGCACTTCACAATCGCGTTATCAGAGAAAATTGACACCGAGCCAAAGAAGAGACAAATACAAATTACATGAAATAGCATTTGGAAATGTGAGCATTGCAGCTGAAGTGCTGGGCATCTATCCCTCTTGCATGAATATTAGATAACCAAGTGTGATGAATAAAGATTTGGGGGTGACATTACAAAAAAGAAGTTGACGGGGTGCTGATCTTGGCTTAGCCTGGGTTGGGTTTGTACATGGACATAAAGAACAGGGCAAGCCCAGTGGTCTTAAGTGCCCATTTCTCAATGCTGGCAGTGTATTCTGGAGGTGGAAGTTATATATTCAGGGTCTCTGCTGACTTTCTGAACCATAACCGTAGAGACATAGAAAATTCAGTACAGTACAACACAAGCCCATTCAACCCATTGAAGCTCATCCTTGTGCCCCAATTCCCATGATCACATCCAGCTGCATTTTGAATGTCCCTGGATTTTGATTGCTTTCAGTTCAATTAGGATTCTTTTATGCGGAACTTTTGTCGGAAGCTTTCTCCAAAGCCCAACAAATTATATCTTATGTAGTTCCAGTATTTCTATACAATCTGTACTGTCCTCAAGGAAGTTGAGGATATTTGTTGTGCAGAGGCTCGGAATTTTCGGTTCTGATAACGGCGAGCTGGCGGCGTTGGCCGTCATTTCGCCTTTGAGGCTGACCGCAACGTCAGGATTTAGCGCAGGCGCAGCCTAATGCGGAAATCCTGACGTTGCAGTCAATCATTCACTGCTCCTCCACAGGCTGCGCTGTCCGCCCACCACAGAGCCGGCAATCCGTGAAAACTCTCGAATCACGGAAACTGACCAAAACTTCGACTCTTCTGCAGTAATTACGCTGTTAAATACCCCATTAAAAGTTCGACCTTTTTGGATTAGGTGTAACTGGGGTTTTAACAGCATATTGACTGCTAAACAAAGGTTATGGGCCTGAAAAACTAATTTTAATTGTGTGCAGTGTCAAATTTATCCATTTTAATAAAAATCTAAAATTTTAAGAAACTAGTTTGTTCATCTTTATTTCAGGTTTGCCTTTTCCCCATGTGAAAGCCCCAATCTTTGTTTTGCTCTCTCTAATATTTTAAAATTTTTAGGAGCTTACCCACTTCCTGGTTTGCTGACTCTGAGAATTCTGCATTTTGATTGGCTGCTTAGACAGCTTGTTGCCAACACAGCAACGTTTTGCTGTGAATTCTCCTTAATTTCTGTTGATTTCAATTACGCATCGGAAAAGCCAAAGTTCTTGACCGAGATTTACTTCACCGCTGACCGCAAAATCCGGGCCAAAATATTTGCCTTCTCAGCTCATATTGGCTGCTACTTATTAATTTATTACTATGCCAATACTTCTCCAGCCTTCCCCTTAGAATAGTTTCATTATTTTATCTATTATTGTTAGACTAATTAGCTTATGTCCTGGATCTAATTTGATGCCTTTTTTAAAGAAAAATAGGTTTTATCTTTGAACTGCACCAGTGCCCACTGATTCCTTCATGATAATAGCCAGCGCTCTGCAGCTGGAGACTTGTGCCAAAATTGGGAGAGCTGTCAGGAACAGCCTGACATAGTCATACCCACGGAATCATACCTTTCAGCCAATGTCCCAAACTCCTCCTCCACCATCCCTGGGTATGTCCTATCCCATTGGCAGGACAGACCCACCAGGGGTGGCGGCACAGTGGTATACAGTCGGGATGGAGTGGCCCTGGGAGTCCTCAACATTGACTCCGGACCCCGTGAAGTCTCATGGCTTCAGGTCAAGCATAGGCAAGGAAACCTCCTGTTGATTACCACCTACTGCCCTCCCTCAGCTGATGGATCAGTACTCCTCCATGTTGAACACCACTTGGAAGAAGCACTGAGTAGAATGTACTCTGGGTGAGGGACTTCAATGTCCACCACCAAGAGTGGCTCGGTAGCACTACTACTGACCGAATTGGCCGAGTCTGGGCCTGCGGCAGGTGGTGAGAGAACCAACACGAGGGAAAAATCTACTTGACCTCGTCCTCACCAGTCTACCTGTCGCAGATACATCTGTCGATGACTAGCAGTTCAAAACTGGGCATACATGAGGCGCTGTGGGCAGCAGCAGAATTGTATTACACCACAATCTGTAACCTCATGGCCCAGCATATCCCTCACTCTACCATTACCATCAAGCCAGGGGACCAACCCTGGTTCAATAAGGAGTGTAGAAGAGCATGCCAGGAGCAACACCAGGCATACCTAAAAATGAGGCGCCAACCTGGGGAAGCTGCAACACAGGACTACATGCATGTTAAAAAGCGGAAGCTACATGCTATAGACAAGGCTAAGCGATCCCACAATCAATGGATCAGATCAAAGCTCTGCAGTCCTGCCACATCCAGTCATGAATGGTGGTGGACCATTAAACAACTAACTGGAGAAGGATGCTCCATGAATATGCCCATCCTCACTGATGGTGGAGCCCAGCAAGTGAGTGCAAAAGACAAGGCTGAAGCGTTTGCAACCATCTTCAGCCAGAAGTGCTGAGTGGATGATCGATATCGGCCTCCTCCATCACAGAAGCCAGATTTCAGCCAATTCGATTCACTCCACGCAATATCAAGAAATGGCTGAGTGTGGCATCAAGGAGCCCTAGTAAAACTGAAGTCAATGGGAATCAGGGGGGAAACTCTCCACTGGCTGGAGTCATACCTAGCACAAAAAAGATGGTTGTGGTGGTTGAAGGTCAATCATCACAGCCCCAGGACATCACTGCAGTAGTTCCTCAGGGCAGTGTCCTAGGCCCAACCATCTTCAGCTGCTTCATCAATGACCTTCCCTCCAACATAAAGTCAGAAATGGGGATGTTCGCTGATGACTGCACAGTATTCAGTGCCATTCACAACTCCTCAGATAATGAAGCAGTCCATGCCCTGCATGCAGCAAGATCTCGACAACATTCAGGCTTGGGCTGATAAGTGGCAGGTAACATTCGCGCCACACAAGTGCCAGGCAATGACTATCTCCAACAAGGGAGAGTCTAACCACCGCCCCATGACATTCAACAGCATTACCATTGCCGAATCCCCCACCATCAACATCCTGGGGGTTGCCATTGACCAAAAACTTAACTGGACCAGCCACATAAATACTGTGGCAACAAGAGCAGGTCAGAGGCTAGGTATTCTGCGGCAAGTGTCTCACTGCCTGACTCCCCAAAGCCTTTCCACTATCTACAAGGCACAAGTAAGGAGTGTGATGGAATACTCTCCACTTGCCTGGATGAGCGTAGCTCCAACAGCACTCAAGAAGCTCGACACCATCCAGGACAAAGCAGCCTGCTTGATTGGCACCCCATCCACCACCTTAAACATTCACTCCCTCCACCACTGGCATACCATGGCTGCAGTGTGTACCATCTACAAGATGCACTGCAGCAACTCGCCAAGACTTCTTTGGTAGCACCTCCCAAATCTGCGACCTCTTCCACCTAGAAGGACAAGGGCAGCAGGCGCATGGGAACACCACCACCTCCAAGTTTCCCTCCAAGTCACACACCCTCCTGACTTGGAAATATATCGGCGATCTTTCATCGTCGCTGGGTCAAAATCCTGGAACTCCCTCCCTAACAGCACTGTGGGAGTACCTTCACCACACGGACTGCAGTGGTTCAAGAAGGCGGCTCACCACCACCTTCTCAAGGGCAATTAGGAATGGGCAATAAATGCTGGCCTTACTGTGACGCCCACACCCTGTGAATGAATAAAATAAAATCTAAAGCCCTTTGGGGTAGAAAATTCCAAAGATTCACAACCCTTTGAGTGAAGAAATTTCTCCTCCTCAGTCCTAAATGACCGACCCGCTATCCTGAGACCACGGCCTCTAGTGTTAGACTCTCCAGCCAGGGGAAACAGCCTCTCAGCATCTACCCTGTCAAGCTCTCTAAGAATTTTATACGTTTCAATTAGATCATTCTTCTAAACTCCAGAGAATGTAGGCCCAAGAAACTGAGGTGATCATAGTTCAGTAGGTTCAGGCGATATTCAGTTCTGACGAAAGGTCATCGACCTGAAACGTTAACTCTGTTTCTCTCTCCACAGATGCTTCCTGACCTGCTGAGTATTTCCAGCATTTTCTGTTTTTATTTCAGATTTCCAGCATCTGCAGTATTTTGCTTTTGTCTTAAATGAGCAGTTTGGTCCCTTGGTGGTTTAATGGGTTCACACAGTGAGAACCTGAGCTGTAGGGAACAGGAAGGAGCCGGTTTCACCTGATACCTGATACCAGTTGAGGTGGCACTAAGGGCACTATAACTGATTTTAGTACCTCTTGGATTAGGGAAGGGAAAATCGACCAGGATTCGCACTCCCGCTTGTTATTCAGCAACCCCTGTTCAACCAGGGACATCAAACGAGACTGTGATTGGGCTTGACTCTGATGCCCCCATGTTCAAGTAGCTTGACGCTCACTCCTGCATGAAGCATGGGGACTTGGGACTAAATACGAGAAGACACCTGTAAAACCACAGCAAGGAGTTGAGGCCTTCAGGAGTGGAGAGGATAACATTGGCTGCAGGGGAGAAATAAGGTTGTAACTGTTCTCCGCACTCGAGAGGCTTGATGCAGTGCTGCTCTGCATGTTATACTAAAGATTTGTGATTTGTTGCCAGAAATTTACTCAAAAGGTTGTTTGGGCAGCTCCAGTAAAATCATGGAGGTTGGTTAAAAGGTCAGGTAACTTGCTTTTACTTGACCAAGGAAAAAAATGTTACTGTCACTACATCTGTAAAGGGACTTGGAGGTGCTGGAAAAGACTGCACACCATTGTCTAAAGGACTGGAATTTGCATCAACTTTAGTGCGATATATGCCATACAAATATCCAGTGATGAGGGTGTTTCTTAATGAAGTAGTGAAGGGACTGCACAAAACGTGAAGAAAATTGAGGATGGGGAGGGGGAAATTAGAGCCTAAGGAATAGTAAATTCAGAGAAAATGTTTTTTTTAAAAAAATCAGTTATTTTGATCATTATACCTCAAGTACACGAGCAAGAGAGTAACGAGGCACAGTTAATCTGTATGCTGACACACAATTATTTTCAGAGTTCACAGACAGCACTTTTATGGGCCTCCACGAGAGTCCCAAAAGTAATGTAATGTCTCAAAATACTGTCCAGCTATTTTAGCAGTTAAATGCATTTATGGTCTATGTGATGGACTGTGCAGTGCACAATGTTGACTGCTAAAGTATAGCGTATCACCACCGTAATATCGTGAAGCAGAATTATTTGTAGGTCAGACTGAAGTATGAACTGGTTGATGCTGAAGTTTGAGTCTGCAGTGTGTGTGGTGAATGGTATATTGTGATTGGTGTAAGCGGTGTATCCAGTCTGTTAATAACATCACTCTGGTC
Source organism: Squalus acanthias (assembly GCA_030390025.1). Lineage (NCBI taxonomy): Eukaryota > Metazoa > Chordata > Chondrichthyes > Squaliformes > Squalidae > Squalus > Squalus acanthias. The sequence goes on from CM059439.1 coordinate 84,973,189, forward strand.
ATTATCGAGACTCTTCATCATGCGCCCTCACATCACAGCTACGATGAGCTTATGGCTCCGAACTGGATTTTTGGCAAAACGGTGGGATTTTTTTCTTCCAGCCACCACCCCCCCCCACCCCACTTAAATTTAGGAGAAAATTATTTTTTCCTGATTAACCACACCAAAACTAAAATTGTGAATTTCTCAGCAGAAATTGTTTAAATAAATGATTTTTAAAAGCCCCTAAAGATAGGCTAATATTTGAGGTGCAACCCAAGGTGCCCATCAGACTTTCCTCTTTGATATTACAGATTTTCAGCATTTGCAGTTTACCTGTACCAGAAAGATTGGACTTGTGCTGCAGTGTGACTCAACGGCTGACAACAGTTCTTCAGGAACTCCCCACTCGTGCCCATTTTTCATGTGAGCCCAAACAGTGTGTGCCGACCGGCTATTTGACTGATGGAGGCAAATGTCAATTCTGTCCTCACTTTCCAGCGATTAGTAATCCTAGCTCATTTTATTCCCTTTCTGCCTTCTACCACCCCCCTCATAACCCAGAGACCAACTGCAGTGTCCCTGTCACTGCCCTGGCTGTGATCAGCCAACTCAGCATGGAGAATCAAACCTCGGACTTGGTCAGCGTGGTTCAAGCTGTACATGAGGCAGTGTGATTAGCATCAGGAGAACCTCTCGGGTTACATTTGATTAGTCAGCCTTGGCTTGGTGATAGCACTTGAGTCTGAAGGTTGTGGGTTCGTAGTCCCACACCAAAGACTTGAGCACAAAATCTAGGCTGACACTCCAGTGCAGTGCTGAGGGAGTGCTGCAGTGTCGAGGTGCCGTCTTTCAGATGAGACATTAAACCGAGGCCATGTCTGCCTTCTCGGGTGGACGTTAAAGATCCTGTGGCACGGTTTCGAAGAAGAGCCGGGGAGTTCTCCCCGGTGTCCTGGGCCAACATTTATCCGTCAACCAACACCTACAAACAGATGACCTGGTCATTTATTTACTTGCTGTTTGTGGGAGCTTGCTGTGTGCAAATTGGATGCCACGTTTCGCTACATTACAACAGTGACGGCACCTTGAAAAGTACTTTATTGGCTGTAAAGCGCTTTGGGTCGTGAAAAGTGCTACATAAATTCAAGTTCTTTCTAAATCACAATATATTCTTCCCTGGCTGTTCTGAGTCCAGACCCTATCATGTGCAGTGGAAGAAGTATGAGTCTGACGGGAGCAGTTCCAACTCCAGCTGGTGCCGGATCAGTTTTCACTTCAAGGAAACCTTTTGACACATGTTAAGTAGGACTTGACCTATTTATTTGAAGATGGACTTGCGTTTAATTTATTAAGTTTGTGTTAGAAGGTTGGTATGGTTATGGTTAGCGATATCAAAGGCCTTCTTGGGGTCCAGAAAAGGGTCACCGGGGAGAGTCATGTGTTTAAATTAGTGGCACCAGACCTATTAGTCCTGGTTAAGTCAGATTCTAAGCAGATGAGCCAATACGAGCTGGTACCTGAAGTCCTGCTTACAATGCTTTTTTAAAAGAATGGCTTGTTTTAAAAGTGCGTTTGGTCCTAGAATCTGATCGGTTAGCAAGACGTTACATCTGCCTGCCTGTTTTTTTTAAGTGACACGGTACTGGTATAGATTGCACACCTCTTTTAAAGATCCAGTGGAGAACAGGGGATGTAGCTGGTGATTACAGCATGGAGTGTTTTTGTGATGTGAACTTTGTGTGTGTGAAATGAAGCTTCCGTGCATCTTGCTGGAGCTTGCTGCTGAGTGATGAAACCACGAGTGTTTGTCTCTCATAATGTAAATTTTATCAATAAAAGGCTATAGGTTTAACTCTGGAGGCAGCATTTTTGACTGCTGGAGATGTGGAGCATTCAATGTCAACGTGTAGTGAGCTTCACAACAAAGTGAACTTGCTGTGCAGTATGTAGACTGCTTCACAAAACCTGTTTTTTGGTCACCCGCGTGCACAGAAAACCCATCAACATTGGGGAAAGAGCAGGGGAGTGGGACTAATTGTGTAGCTCGTTCAAAGAGCTGGCACAGGTACGAGGGGCCGAATGGCCTCCTTCTGTGCTGTGAACATGCTGACTAGTCTCCAAAGCATTTATGCTTTACACAGCTGGATTTTCTGTTGGAGCGTGACTCCCTGTCGGAAGACACACCCCAGTTACCCAAGGCAAGAGAGCTGAGGGGCTGGTAGGTGACAGTTAGTGGCCCCATGTGTGTGCAGAGATACTGCTGAAGTTTAATCACCTTGAACTGTGCAGCTTACCCAGCGGAGAGCGCTGGTGCTTGTCCAGGTAGTATCACTTTATCCGTAGAGCAGTCAAATGAGAGGAATCCCCAACTCCCAGTGGTAGGCCAACTCTCCAAGTCCAATTATTGAGCTGGGTTGCCTGGCCAACCATCAGCAGTACCCGGGCCGTGAGTACTGTAGATCTTCCTGGTTCAAGTACCAGATTACTGGGTCATTGTGAAGGATGTGAGCTGTGAACATTTCTGAACGAGGCTTAATCCATAAGAGAAGTGCTCGGTCTGTGACTCCTGGGAGAGCCGCGCGCCACGAGCCTCCCTCCAACACCCAAACTTCCCAGGAGCAAAACAAAAGCAGATCAACACAGGTGGGGAAACAAAAATCTATCGATCTCAGATTTTAAGTTATTAATTGAGCTAGCATCTGCTGCTTTTTGTGGGAGAGAGTTCCACACTTCGACCACCCTTTGTGTGAAGTGTTTCCTAACTTCTCTCCTGAATGGCCTGGTTCTGATTTTAAGGTTATGTCCCCTTGTCCTAGACTTCCCCCACCAGCAGAAAAAGTTTCTCTCTATCCCACCAATTCCTTTCAAAATCCTCAATCAAATCACCCCTTAACCTTCTATATTCCAGGGAATACAAGCTTAGTTTATGTAATCTCTCCTCATATTGTTACCAGGGCTTCAAGGGTTAAATTAACACTGTGTCATGATTTTGACTGTTTTTACAGCACAGAAGGAGGCTATTTGACCCATCGACCCTGTGCAGGCTGTTTGAAAGAGCGAAACAATTATTCCCACTCCCCTGCTCTTTCCCCATAGGCTGTGGACATCTTTCCTTTTCAAGTATATATCCAATTCCCTTTTGAAAGTTATTATTGGATCTGCTTCCACCACCTTTTCAGGCCGTGCATTCTAGGTCATAATTACTCGCTCTTCATTCCCCCTCTTGTACTTTTGCCAATTATCTTAAATCTGTGTCCTCTGGTTAACAACCCTTCTCCCAGTGGAAACAGTTTCTCCTTATTTACTCCATCAAAATCCCTCATAATTTTCAACACCTCTATTAAATCTGCCCTTAATCCTCTCTGCTCTAAGGAGAACAATCCCAGCTTCTGTGGTCTCTCCACATAACTGAAGCCCCTCATCACTGGTATAATTCTGGATTCTCCTCTACTTTGCTGTGCTCCCACCCTGTGTGTCCCCAGATTTGGTTTAGAAAATATGGTCATCCTATAGTAAGTAATATGCCTCAATGGCCATCTCTGGGGCCTTATCTGTATCTCAGCAATGGGCCTGCGCTTTATCAGACACATGTCCTGTTCCACTCTCCAGGCAAGCCACAAAAACTTTGGGGCGATATAAAAGGGGCATTCCAGAACGTCATAACTCGCTGTGAAAAAATTCTCCTTATCTCCCCACTGTTTCTTTTGCCAATTATCTTCAATCTGTGTCCTCTGGTTACTGACCCTCCTGCCAGTTTCTCCTTATTTACTAAACCCTTCACAATTTTGAACATCTCTATTAAATCTCCCATAACCTTCTCTGCTAGAAGGAGAACAATCCCAGCTTCTTTAGTCTCTAACAGCCTTTATCAATTGTCCTGCCCACCTGGTCTATCCTTTACAGTTTGAGATCTTGACTGGAACTCTATTTTATTGTAATTGAAGTATTAGCCGTAGGGACTGGGTGATGCAGTGATTCGCAGGCTGCCATCCCACCTTTGGAACCTAAACAAACCCAGGCTGATAAGGTGGAAGTCTCTTCTATTTGTTGTATGTAAGGATCCTACATCATGAGTTTGGGACAGTCTCCACCCAATACCGAGTGATTATTGACAATCCATTCAGAAAGATGGAAGGGTGGGTTGTGTGGGAAACTGTTGCACAGTTTGGGATGCTCTTCAGAGGCTGGAATTAAGGTACTTTGTTGGGAAAGAATAAAGAAAGTTTTACTCTGTAGCTAGAAATGTTATACCTGACCTGGAAGTATTGCTGTTGACATGGGGTGAGGAAATTGGATAAGGTGTTCCATTTCACAGCACAAAATTCACAAAACAAAAACTATTAGGCACGACAGATATTTTCACCACAGTGATATCCTTTGACGGAGCAAATAGCAACATTGTTCTGAAGACCCTTGGTATACTCCTGTATGCGGAAATTAAATGCTAGATAACCCTGCCATCAAATGGCACCTGCTCACCAATAACCTGTTCCTGGTCATTGAGTTCGGGTTCTACCAGAATCTATTGACTTCAGACATTATTATAGCCTTGGATATAGTTGTAGACTAGATCCAGAACTAGCTGCGGCTCTAACCAAGCTGTTCCAGTACAGCTACAATACTGGCATCTACCCGACAAAGTGAAAAATTGCCCAGGTATGTCTGGTCCACAAAAAGCAGGACCAATCCAATCAGGCCAATGACCACCCCATCAGCCTACTCTCAATCATCAGCAGAGTGATGGAAGGGGTCATAGACAGTGCTATCAAGTGGCACTTACTCACCATTAACCTGCTCACTGAAGCTCAGTTTGGGTTCAATCAGGACCACTCGGCTCCCGACCTCATTACAGCCTTGGTCCAAAAAAATAAAGAAAAACTTGCATTTATATAGCGCCTTTCATGACCAACAGACATCCCAAAGTGCTTTTCAGCCAACGAAGTACCTTTTGAAGTGTAGTCACTGTTGTAATGTAGGAAACGCGGCAGCCAATTTGCCCACAGCAAGCTCCCATAAACAGCAATGTAATAATGACCAGATAATATTTTTTTTTTAGTGATGTAGATTGAGGCATAAATATTGGCCAGGACACTGGGGATAACTCCTCTGTTCTTCAAAATAGTGGTCATGATGCGGAGATGCTGGTGTTGGACTGGGGTGGACAAAATTGAGAGGTCGCACAACACCAGGTTATAGTCCAACAGTTTTATTTTAAATCACAAACTTTCGGAGTTACAACTCCTTCGTCGACTTCACCCGACGAAGGAGTTGTAACTCCGAAAGCTTGTGATTTAAAATAAAACTGTTGGACTATAACCTGGTGTTGTGCGACCTCTCAATTTTTACTTCAAAATAGTGCCATGGGATCTTTTACATCCACCCGAGAGAGCAGACGGGGCTTCGGTTTAACGTCTCATCTGAAAACATGGACAAAGGAGCTGAATTCCAGAGGTAAGGTGAGAGTGACTGCCCTTGACATCAAGGCAGCATTTGACCGAGTGTGGCATCAAGGAGTTGGTAAAATTGAAGTCAATGGGAATCGGGCAAAACGCTCCACTGGCTGGAATCATACCTCGCACAAAGGAAGATGGTTGTGGTTGTTGGAGGTCAATCATCTCAGCAGGAGTTCCTCAGGACATCGCTGCAGGAGTTCCTCAGGGCAGTGTCCTCGGCCCAACCATCTACAGCTGCTTCATCAATGACCTTCTCTCCATCATAAGGTCAGAAGCAGGGATGTTCGCTGATTATTGCACAGTGTTCAGTTCCATTCACAACTCCTCAGATAATGAAGCAGTCTGTGCCTGCATGCAGCAAGGCTGGACAATATTCAGGCTTGGGCTGATAAGTGGCAAGTAATATTTGTGCCACACAAGTGCCAGGCAATGACCATCTCCAACAAGAAAGCGTCTAAGCACCTTCCCTTGACATTCAACATGAATAATGTGGCTACAAGAGCAGATCAGAAGCTGGGTATTCTGCGGCGAGTGACTCACCTTCTGACCATTTTTTGGGCCACGCGGCCCCTTTAAGGGACTATGCGGCCCATTCAAAATACTGCACATGCGTGGTTTTTCTATTGAAAATCCGGCTGCGAGGGACTTGCCTGGATGAGTGCAGCTCCAACAACACTCGAGAAGCTCAACATCATCCAGGACATTTGATTGGCACCCCATCCACCACCTTAAACATTCACTCCCTTCACCACTGGCGCACCGTGGCTGCAGTGTGTATCATCTACAAGATGCACTGCAGCAACTCCCAAACCCGTGACCTCTACCACCTAGAAGGACAAGTGCAGCAGGCGCCTGGTGACACCACCACCTCCAAGTTCCCCTCCAAGTCACAGACCAGCTTGACTTGGACATAGATCGCTGTTCTTTCATCGTCGCTGGGTCAAAATCCTGGCACTCCCTCCCTAACAGCACTGTGGGAGCACCTTCACCACAAGGACTGTAGCGGTTCAAGAAGAAGGCCCACCACCTCCTTCTCAAGGGGAACTAGGGATGGGCTTTAAATGCCGACCTTGCGAGCGATGCCCATATCCCGTGAATGAACAAATAAAAATTAAAATAATAAATAAAAAAGCCTCCTTGGCTCAACCATCTTCAACTGCTTCAACAATTACATTTCCTCCATCATGCCAGGAGTAGGGCTGTTTGTTGATGAATCCAATGTTCACCTTGCAGTCCATGCTGGCCGACAGCATCCAGGCTTGGGCTGTCGAGTGGCAGATTACATTTTTGTCGCAAAAGTGCCCGGTGATGATCATCTCCAACAGGAGGAAGCTCAACCACCATCCCTGGGGGACATCATTGAGCATTCCCAATGAGCACATAACTGTAGCATAAAATAGCATAACTGGACCAGCCATATCAACACTATTACTACAAAAACAGGGCTGAGGCTGGGTACTCTGACTAGTGGCTCACCTCCTAACTAATGCTCCCTTCAATTTTTGGGGGGTATGCTGCCCATTCAAAATAGCGCACATGCGTGTTTTTTCCTATTAAAAGCTGGTGAGCTGGCTGCACGGGAGCTGCAAGAGCATTGTGCGGTCGTGCAGCTTAAAGAGAACATTACTCATCACCCCTCAAAACCTCTCCACCATTTACAAGGCTCAAATCAAGAGTGTGATTGAATACTTACCACTGGCGTGGATGATTACAGGCACAACAACACACAAAAAGCTCAAAATCACCCAGGCCAAAGCAGTTCTTTAATTGGTGTCCCCTGCCACTGGACTCTATCCATCCCCTCCATCACTGGTGTACTGTGGCTACAGTATGTACTATCTACAGGATACACTGCAGCAAGTCAGCAAGCTTACTTCAATATACCTCCTATCGCCACGAGTTCCACCATCAAGAAGTTCAAAAGATGTATTTGCAATATCATAGGAACATCAGCCCCTCCATAGCACACACACACCATGCTGAGTTGGACATGTATATCGTTCCTTCATCATCGCTGACTCAAAACTCGTGAGCACCATCACCATAAGGACTGCAGTGGTTCACAGAGAAGGCCCACCACCACCGCCTTGGCAACTAGGGATGGGAAATAAATGCAACCAGGCCGCGAACAGATATGGTCTTCCTTGTTTCAAGTCCAGTCTCTACATTTAGAATTCTTCCCTAAACTGATTCACTTCTGACCTGCTCTGCTCTAGGTTCTGTGTGTCTTGGCTCTGCTCCAGACCTTGAGTCCTCGCTCTGCTCTGGTCTTTGTGCATCCTCCCTCTGCTCTAGGTTTCATGCTGCTTCATTCAGTAAAGAACTGAAGTTGATTCGTGGCAGGAGGCTGTATTTATGCAGTGAAGAATGTGGAAGGTCACGATTTCTGAAGGACATTTTAAAGGAATGTGTCCCCTGCTGGTTTTCCCCCAGTTGATGAGCGTAATGTCTTACAGTATGTGGAGGGTCAGCTTCAGCCAAAGAATGAGAAGGACCAGGCAAAACATAGTTAATTATTCTGTTGTTTTTCCTGTGGTTTTTTAATTTTTTTTGCTCTCGATTCTCTCTTCCCATCTTCTACCTTTATCCTTATTCACTCTATCATTATTTGTTTTTCTTTAAAGGAAAGGAAATAACTTGCATTTATATAGCACCTTTCATGACCTAAAGTGGTTCACAGCCAATGAAGTACTTTTGAAGTGTAGTCACTGTTGTAATGTAGGGAAATGCGACAGCCAATATGTTCACAGCAAGCTCCCACAAACAGCAATGAGATACACGACCAGATAATCTGTTTTAGTGATGTTGGTTAAGGGATAAATATTGGCCAGGGCACCAGGAGATCCTTCTCTGCTCTTCTTCGAATAGCGCTATGGGATCTTTTACGTCCACCTGCTGAGAGTACTGTCTCAGTTTAAAGTATCATCCGAAAGAAGGCACCTCCGACAGTGCAGCACTCACTCAGTGCTGCACTGGGAGTGTCAGCCTGGATTTTGTGCTCAATTCTCTGGAGTGGGACTTGAACCCACGACCTTCTGACTCAGAGTTGAGAGTGCTACCACTCAGCCAAGGCTGACCCCTTTTTGATTTGACAGTGCATACAAGCTGCTTCTCTTCTCTCCAGGCTATATATCTCACATGGCCAAGAGGGCACATGGTTGACCTAGTTGGAAGCTTCCCTGCCAAGAGGCCGAGGCATAAGTTTGCATTCTGCACTGTAGGGAGCTACTTTTACTTTTTTTTCCTTCTCAGGATGTGGGCGTCGCTGGCAGGATCCTCATTTTATTGCCCATCCCTCGTTGCCTCGTCTGTGTTTGCAGCAATTTGATATAACTGAGTGACTTGTTAGGCCACTTCAGAGGCCAGTTACGAGTCAACCACAACTTACTTGATGCTTCCACATAACAGCACAGCTGTGATTGTGAATTGTTCAACCAAAAACCACTGTGCAGGGACACCACAAAGGTTAGGAAGAATAGAACAAGAGAAATCAAGACGGAGTGGGCAGGTGACTCCAAGTTTCAGTTTTAAAAGTCTGCAGGTTGTAAGTTCCAGAGAATGATGTTGAGTAGTTTGGGGAAAAGGAAGCGTGAAAAGGGGCCTGAGAACCACCTCAGGCCCCTGGAACTTTGTTGTCGGACCTGCTCCCTTCTGCTCTCTCTGCACCTTATTCACTGGCCTGTTCCTGTTCTCTCTGTACTTTATTCACTATCCTGCTCCCTTCTTTTCTCTCTAAGAGCATACGAAATAAGAGCAGGAGTAGGACATTTGGCTCTTCGAGCCTGCTCCGCCATTCAGTAAGATCATGGATGATCTTCTACCTCAACTCCACTTTCCTGCCCTATCGCCATATCCCTTGATTCCCTCACTATCCAAAAATCTATTGATCTCTATCTTGAATATACACAAGTATGTAAAAAGGAAGAGAGTAGCAAAAGTAAAAAGTATGTAAAAAGGAAGAGAGTAGCAAAAGTAAACATTGGTCCCTTAGAGGCTGAGACAAGAAAAATTATAATGGGGAATAAGGAAATGGCAGAAACATTAAACAAATATTTTGTATCTGTCTTCAGAGTAGAAGACACAAAAAGCATACCAAAAATGGTGGGGAGCCAAGGGTCTAATGAGGATAAGGAACTTAATGTAATTAATATAGGTAGAGAAAAAGTACTAGAAAAACTAATGGGATTTAAAGCCGACAAATCCCCTGGACCTGACAGCCTACATCCTTGGGTTCTAAGAGGTGGCTGCTGAGATAGTGGATGCATTGGTTTTGATCTTCCAAAATTCCGTAGATTCTAGAATGGTCCCAGTGGATTGGAAGGTAGCAAATGTAACACCGCTATTCAAGACAGGAGGGAGAGAGAAAACAGGGAACTACAGGGCAGTTAGCCTGACATCAGTCATCGGAAAAATGCTGGAATCCATTGTTAAGGAAGTGGTATCAGGGCACTTAGAAAATCATAACATGATTAGGCATGGTTTTATGAAAGGGAAATCATTAGAGAAATTTATTAGAGTTTTTTGAGGATGTAACTAGCAGGGTAGATAAAGGGGAACCAGTGGATGTAGTGTATTTGGATTTCCAAAAGGCATTGATAAGGTGCCACATAAAAGGTTATTACACCAAGATAAGGGCTCATGGGGTTGGGGGTAATATCGTAGCATGGATAGAGGATTGGTTAACAGACAGAAAATAGAGAGTAGGGATAAACAGATCTTTTTCAGGTTGGCAGGTTGTAACTAGTGGGGTGCCGCAAGGATCAGTGCTGGTGCCTCAGCTATTTACAATCTATATTAATGACCTAGATGAAGGGACCGAATATAATGTATCCAAGTTTGCTGATGATACAAAGCTAGGTGGGACAGTAGGAGTTGAGGTCGATGATAAGGTGAAGCAGGTGAATGGTGGAGCAGGCTCGAGAGGCTGTATGGCCTACTCCTGCTTCTATTTCTTATGTTCTTCTTACAATGACTGAGCATCCACAGCCCTCTGTGCTAGAGAATTCCAAAGATTCATAACCCTTTGAGTGAAGACATTTCTCCTCATCTCAGTCCTAAATGGCCGACCCCTTATTCTGAGACTGTGACCCCTGGTTCTAGACTCCCCAGCCAGGGGAAACATCCTCCCAGCATCTACCCTGTCAAGCCCTGTAAGAATTTTATATGTTTCAATAAGATCACCTCTAATTCTTCTAAATTCTAGAGAATGTAGGCCTAGTCTCCTCAATCTCTCCTCATAGGACAATCCCCCCATCCCAGGAAGGTAATCTAAGGCTTCTATGGCAAGTATATCCTTCCTTAGGTAAGGAGACCAAAACTATGCACAGTACTCCAGCTGTGGTCTCACCAAGGCCCTATATAATTGCAGTAAGACATCTTTACTCTTGTACTCCAATCCTCTTGTAATAAAGGCCAACATACCATTTGCTTTCCTAATTGCTTGCTGTACCTGTATGTTAACTTTCAGTGATTCTTGTACAAGGACCCCCAGGTCCCTCTGAACACCAACATTTCCTAATCTTTCACCATTTAAAAAACTATTCTGCTTTCCTTTTTTTCCTACCAAAGTGGAAAACTTCAAATTTCTCCACATTGTATTCCATCTGCCATGTTCTTGCCCACTCACTTAACCGGTCTATATCCCTTTGCATTCTCTTTGCGTCCTCCTCACAGCTTACTTTCCCACCTAGCTTTGTATCGTCAGAAAACTTGGGATACATTACACTGGGTCGCCTCATCTAAGTCATTGATATAGATTGTAAATAGCTGAGGCCCAAGTACCTCAGAGCAGTTCCAATGATGTCACTAGACTATTCGGTTTCATCAGTTCTGACAGATAAACAGTGAACACGCTGATCAAAATTCCCACACTTAATTTAAATGACAGTAATCAAAGAATGTCTAAGTCATAACTCAGACTGCAAGCTAATAAACAAGGTGCAGGCCAATTTATAACCACAATACTTAACCAGGCCTTCTGATTTTCTGGTTTTCCGCCCCCTTAATTTGAGTTTAACAAATTGTGAAATCAACTGCAAGCATTTAAAGGTTACTCTTTCCCTGCAGCACAGAAAGGGGGCTGACTCAGCCGAGGATTACTGAGCTTTCGCAAATAAGTTTTTCAAACAAATCGCAGTCACCCAAGCAAAATCTGAAATGAGCCTTACATATGAAAACATTCAACCCAATCAATGCTACTTGTGGTAAATAAAAAGGTTCAAAGCCAAAACTAGTTAACCTGATTAAAATCTCATAACTCAAATGGTACCCAATTAACACTCATTTTACAAAGCTCTATAATTTTATTAAAAATTTCAATATCAGAGGCTGAACTTATACGAAGTTAACACCAGCCAGTTCAGCACCCACAGGTGGGTTTGTTGTTGGTATTCTTATATATGGTTACCATTTTCAAATACATGTGGTTTGTAGTTCTTACTGGGTCTGGGGAGGCACTACAACATTCAGAAGCTGGCCTTCTTTCCACTGTCACAAATGTAAAGAAACCCCTGCTGACTGACATGCAAAGGTTTGGAGAGCAAGGTAAATAGGTCACAAAAAAATTTCTGTCCAACGGCTGGACTGGCTGCTGTTAAACTCAGACGAGGCCCATTACATTCTATTTGTCGACTGAATTCTTCTGCCTCCAACCTGCAAATTAAAAAGGTGCTTCTCCCGTGATATTTGTCTGGTATGAATTGTGGGAGAGCGGGATATGCACTAGTTTTTCCCCGTTTACATTGCCGACGCTGGCTCACTTATCCTGGCAGCAGAATCAGACACATTTCTTTTTGTAGGTCTATGATTTAGCCACCGGGCTGAGGGAGTTGGTATTCGCAATATATTAGCAGGGAGGCCAGTGCCCAGACGCTGCTCTCCTGCAATCCAAATTAAATAAGTGCCAAAGTAAAAGTACAAGGCAGTGTTTGACTTAAAGGTCAATTAACTCCTCAATCAGTAAATCTTAAATGGCCCCGATTAACATTTGCACTGAACTCATTATATGCCCATAACAACTGGCAATAAGTTGTGTATGAACAGTATGTTGCTGCACCTTCACTTCGTTTTAGTGGACTGTTAGGCTGCAGTTACTACAGCTACTGGTCTCAATCCATTGTCAGAGCATAGTTATTCTGCCAAACACCCTTAGCTGTAGTTTGCACAGAGGAGCTCTGTCCAAGGTCCACTCCATTTCACTCCAGCTACTTTTTAGTAATAAAACAGAAAGTGCAAGAAACACTCAGCCGGCCAGGCAGCATCTATGGAGAGAGAAACAGTTAAAGTTTCAGATCAATGACCTTTCATCAGCCTCTCCACAGATGCTGCCTGGCCCGCTGAGTGTTTCAAGCACTTACTGTTTTTATTTCTGATTTCCAGCATCCACAGTATTTTGCTTTTGAGCTAATTTTTAGTTTTTGGAGAAAGTACACACTCTCCAATAACATTTTAAAAATAATTACACCCAAGATGTTACAAGTTCACTGGAAATGTAAGATGTACTTTTAAAGTATAGCTTTGCACAGGGGTAAATTAGACTGCAACCCAAACCAGTACAAGACAGCCTCTTAGCCTTAGTGTGCATTAGTTAGATCAGGACCCAACTCCTAAATTACACTGCCACTTTCTAGTTGATGCAAAACAGTTTTGGGTGACACTGATTAGAATGGGGCCAGTATAAATAGACCCTACATTTCACACTACATTTATTTTGAATTATTCAAATTTTTATCAGTGGCCAATCCATTCACTCATTGCATTTAGAACATAAGAACTAGGAGCAGGAGTAGGCCAATTGGCCCCTCGAGCCTGCTCCGCCATTCAATAAGATCATGGCTGATCTGATCCTGACCGCCAATCTACTATCACAGAACCATCTCCTGAACCTAACAGAATTGGACACACGAAATAGGAGCAGGATCAGGCTACACGGCCCCTGGGCCCGCTACGCTACCCACAGGGCCATGACCGATCCGAACCTAGACTCATGTCCAAATTCCTGCCCGCTCCCCGTAACCCTTAATTCCCTTTACTTCTAGGAAACTGTCAAATTTTCTCCTTCCACCTCCCCTGAAGGTGGCAACTCGTGCTGGTTCAAAAGGCAACTCCAGTGACTTCACTCAAGTCATCTTAATTTATGTACAGAACCAACAAGTGTTAGTCGGCTTTTTGACCAATTGGGGAATTGTAGCTGAGCCAATCCTGTCCTTGCCCAACATTTGCAAATATGCACTTTGAGCAGGAGTCACTGAATCGAAGAAAGATCCTTGGCCAATTGATCCCGCCAATGTTAGAGACAACCAGAACACTATTATCATCCAGCTGAGCTCAGCTAAGTCTCAACACACCACAAGATTTTATAAAACTGCATGACGAAAATCTAAAATAAAAGCACATAGTGCTGGACATACACAGCATATCAACATCTGAAAACAGAACAAACTAATGTTTTGGGCACAGAAACTCTGTCCAAACAGTTCTAAATAAGGGCCGCTATTTGAAATGTTATCCGGTCTTTTTTTCTTTTCAGCTGCTGACGGACCTTTATACTTTTGGCTCAGCAGACCTTTGTTGACCACTTTTATACATATAGTTGGGTCTGTTTTATGAGGAAACAGTTCATTACTAGCTACATAAACAACCTAATTGATATTATATGTATTTGGGAAGGTGGAATGACAATTGGCAAGGGCAGTTAAACGTAGCTAAGTCATACACTTAAGGGGACAAAATAAGCAGATGGATTAGATTAGATTAGATTAGATTAGATTAATGGGAAAATACTGACAAGAATCAATTGGGAAAGGGGCCTGGGAGTCATGATTGATCAATCCCTCACATCCAGCCAATGTCTGGCTGCTGTCAAGAAAGTAAACAAAACGTTCGGGCCTGTAAGAAGGGGAAAAGTGCGTAGATTGAAGGAAGTTATCCTGCCACTATAGAGAGCGTTGATCAGGCCTCTGTGCAGCACTGACACCCTTACTCCCAGCATGGTTAGCAACTAGAGAAAGAACTGGGACTCCTCCTCTTGGGAGAAGAAACAACTGAGGTGGGATATGATGGAGGCATCCAAATTAATAGGGCTTGCAGAAAAGAACATAAGAAATAGGAGCAGGAGTAGGCCATTCGGCCCCGTGAGCTTGCTTCTCCATTCAATAAGATTATAATGAGAAGTCGCACAACACCAGGTTATAGTCCAACAGTTTTATTTAAAATTACGAGCTTTTGGAGCTGTTACCCCTTCGTCAGGTAAAGGTACAATGAGGGAATCTATTACACAATATATAAACACAGAAAGCAATTTGTCTGCAGAGATACAGTCTTTCAGGGAGGCATTACATCAAAGACACACCAGAGCACAGCCAAGACAATGAGATGGGTCACAGGGGGTCTACGCATCAATAAGATTATGGTTGATCTTCTACCTCAACTCCACTTTCCTGCACTGTCCCCATATCCCTTGATTCCTTAATATCCAAAAATCTATCGATCTCTGTCTTGAATATACTCAACGACTGAGCCTCCACAGCCCTCTGGGGTAGAGAATTCCAAAGATACACCACCCTCTGAGTGAAGAAATTTCTCCTCATCTCAGTCCTAAATGGCCGACCCCTTATTCTGAGACTGTGACACCTGGTTCTAGACTCCCCAGCCAGGGGAAACATCCTCTCTGCATCTACCCTGTCAAGCCCTATAGAATTTTGTATGTTTCAATGAGATCACCTCTCATTCTTCTAAACTCTAGACAATATAGGCCTAGTCTACTCAATCTCTCCTAATAGGACAATCCCCCCATCCCAGGAATGAGTCTGGTGAATCTTCATTGCACTCTCTTTGTGGCAAGCATATCCTTCCTTAGGTAAGGAGACCAAAACTGTACACAAAACTCCAGGTGTGGTCTCACCAGGGCCCTATATAATTTCAGTAAGATGTCTTTACTCTTATACTCAAATCCTTTTGTAATAAAGGCCAACATACTATTTGCTTTCCTAATTGCTTGCTGTACCTGCATGTTAACTTTCAGTGATTCATGTACAAGGACACCCAGGTCCCTCTGAACACCAACTTTTTCCAATCTCTCACCATTTAAAAAATATTCTGCTTTTCTATTTTTCCAACCAAAGTGGATAACTTCACATTTCTCCACTTTATATTCCATTTGCCATGTTCTTGCCCACTCACTTAGCCTGTCTATATCTCCTTCAAGCCTCTTTGTATCCTCCTCACAACTTACATTCCCACCTAGCTTTGGATCATTCGCAAATTTGGATATATTACATTTGGTCCCCTCATCCAAATCATTGATATAGATTGTGAATAGCTGAGGCCCAAGCACTGATCCTTGCAGTACCCCACTAGTTACAGCCTGCCAAACCGAAAATGACCCGTTTATTCCTACTCTCTGCTTTCTGTACATTAACCAATCCTCTGTCCATGCTAATATATTACCCCCAATCCCATGAGCCCTAATTTTGTGTAATAACCTCTTGTGTGGCACCTTATTGAATACTTTCTGAAAATCCAAATACACTACATCCACTGGTTCCCCCTTATCTACCCTGATAGTTACAACCTCAAAAAACTCTAATAGATTTGTCAAACACTATTTCCCTTTCATAAATCCGTTTTTACTCTGTATATTATGATTTTCTAAGTGCCCTGTTAGCACATCCATAATAATAGATTCTTGCGTTTCCCTACTACTGATGTCAGGTTAACTGGTCTATAAGTTCCCTGTTTTCTCTCTCCCTCCTTTCTTGAATAGCGGGGTTACATTTGTTACCTTGCAATCTGCCGGGACCGTTCCGCAATCTAGGGAATTCATGAAGATCAAAACCAATGCATCCACTATCTCTGTAGCCACCTCTTTTAAAACCCTAGGATGTAGGCCATCAGGTTTAGGGGATTTGTTGGCTTTTAGACACAGTAATTTCTCCAGTACTACTTCTTTACTAATACTAATTTCTTTCATTCTCACTCGACCCTTGGTTCCCCACTATTTCCAGAATATTTTTTGTGTCTTCTTCCATGAAGACAGATAAAAGTATTTGTTTAATGTCTCTGCCATTTTCTTATTCTCCATTATAATTTCTCCTGTCTCTGCCTGTATGGGACCCATGTTTGCTTCTGCTAAGTTCTTTTTATATACCTATAGAAGCTTTTACAGTCTATTTTTATGTCTCTTGCTAGTTTACTCTCATTCTATTTTCTCTCTCTTTATCAATTTCTTGGTCCTCCTTTGCTGAATTCTAAAATCCTCCCAATCCTCAGGCTTACTACTCTTTTTGGCAACATTATAAGCCTCTTCCTTTAATCTAATACTATCTTTAACTTCTCTTGTTAGCCACGGTTGGACCTTTTTCCCCGTGGGGTTTTTATCCCTTAAGGGAATGTATATTCGTTGTGAATTATGAATTATTTCTTTAAATGTTTGTCATTGCTTATCTACCATCATATCTTTTAATTCAGTTCCCAACCTACCTTAGCCAACTCGCCCCTCGTACCTGTGTAGTTTGCTTTGTTCAGATTTCAGACCTTCATTTCGGACTTCACTAAATCACTCTCAAACTCAACATAGAATTCTCTCATATTATGATCTGTTCCCCAGAGGCTCCTTTACTACAAGATTATTAATTAACCCTGTCTCATTGCGCAATACCTGATCTAAAATAGCCTGTTCCCTAGTTGGTTCCTTGACATAATGATCTAGAAAACTATCTTGAATACATTTCATGAACTCGTCCTCCACACTATTACTGCAAATTTGGTTTGCCCAGTCTATATGAAAATTAAAGCCCCCATGATTACTGTATTATCTTTGTTACATGCGCATCTAATTTCCTGATTTATACTGTGCCTGACACTATAACTTTTAGGGGGCCTATCAACTACTCCTACCAGTGTTTTCTTCACCTTATTGTTTCTTCACTCCACCCAAAGTGATTCTACTTCTTGATTTTCCGAGCTAAGGTCCTTTCTACTGTCTTTATCCCATCCTTGATTATCAGGGCTACTGCCCCCCCACCCACCACCACCCCCCTCCCCAACCCCTCCTTTTCCATTCTGCCTATCTCTTCTAAAAGTAAAGTATCCTGGAATATTTAGTTCCCAACCTTGGTCACTCTGCAACCATGTTACCGTAATGGCCATTAGATCAAACCCATTTATTTCTAATCTGTGCTATTAATTCAACTGTTTTGGTGCGAATGCTTCGCGCATTCAGATATAGTGCCTTTAGCTTTAACTTTTTTCTGTTTTTCCCTGATGTCACCTTAGTCACTGATGCCCTATTACCTTTGTTAAGCTCTCTGCCCCTTCCTGACCCACTCTGCTTATTTTCATCCACATCACTACTCTGCTCTACAGCCTTGACATTTCTCTTACTGCTTTTGAATTTACCCTTTCCTGAATCCTTGCACTCCCCCTTCATTTGTTTAAAGCCCTATCTACTGTCACATGTAACCAAGGCCACCTTGAGTTTGCTCAATTGCCTTCTGGAGCTTGGGAAGAATTTCCTTGAGTTTTTCTGAAATTGGCCACAGTTCTTCCCCCACCCTTCCACCCCCGGAGTTTTGCTTGCTCTCACAGTTGGGTCTGCCAGTCTTTTTCACCCCTATATGTAAGTGCAGGAGGGGAGGAGAGACCGCAGTGAAGGAGGAGAGAAGTGGAAATGGAGGAGGAACAAAGACAGAGAGAGGAAGGTGAAGCAAAAGGGATGACATCCCAATACTGATACCTTGCGTAATGTCACTGGGTTCGTAATCCAGAGGCCTGGACTAATGATCCAGAGATGTGAGTTCAAATCCCACCACGGCAGCTGGGGAATTTAAATTCAATTAAATAAATCTGGAATAAAAAGCTAGTATCAGTAATGGTGACCATGAAACTATCGGATTGTCGTAAAAACCCATCTGGTTCATGAATGTCCTTTAGGGAAGGAAACCTGCCGTCTTTACCTGGTCTGGCCTATATGTGACTCCAGACCCACAGCAATGTGGTTGACTCTTAACTGCTGCCCTCTGAAATGGCCTAGCAAGCCACTCAGTTGTAACTAACTGCTACGAAACAAAGTAATAAGAATGAAACCGGACGGATCACCCGGCAACGACCTCGGCACCAGCTACAGACACGTCAACGGCACACCCAGCCCAGTCAACCCTGCAAAGTCCTCACCAATATCTGGGGACCTGTGCCAAAATTGGGAGAGCTGTCCCACAGACTAGTCAAGCAACAGCCTGACAGTCATACTCACAGAATCATACCTTTCAGCCAATGTCCCAGACTCCTCCATCACCATCCCTGGGTATGTCCTGTCCCACCGGCAGGACAGACACACCAGGGGTGGCGGCACAGTGGTATACAGTCGGGAAGGAGTGGCCCTGGGAGTCCTCAACATTGACTCTGGACCCCATGAAGTCTCATGGCTTCAGGTCAAGCATGGGCAAGGAAATCTCCTGCTGATTACCACCTACCGCCCTCCCTCAGCTGATGAATCAGTACTCCTCCATGTTGAACACCATTTGGAAGAAGTACTGAGAGTAGCAAGGGCACAGAATGTACTCTGGGTGGGAGACTTCAATGTCCATCACCAAGAGTGGCTTGGTAGCACCACTACTGACCGAGCTGGCAGAGTCCTGAAGGACATAACAGCCAGTCTGGGCCTGCGACAGGTGGTGAGAGAACCAATACGAGGGAAAAACCTACTTGACCTCATCCTCACCAATCTACCTGTCGCAGGTGCATCTGTCCATGACAGTATTGGTAGCAGTGACCACCGCACAGCCATTGTGGAGATGAAGTCCCATCTTCACACTGAGGACACCTTCCATCGTGTTGTGTGGCACTACCACTGTGCTAAATGGGTTAGATTCAGAACAGATCTAGCAGCTCAAAACTGGGCATCCATGAGGTGCTGTGGGCCATCAGCAGCAGCAGAATTGTATTCCACCACAATCTGTAACCTCATGGCCCGGCATATCCCTCACTCTACCATTACCATTAAGCCAGGGGACCAACCCTGGTTCAATAAGGAGTGTAGAAGAGCATGCCAGGAGCAGCACCAGGCGTACCTAAAAATGAGGTGCCAACCTGGGGAAGCTGCAACACAGGACTACATGCATGCTAAAAAGCGGAAGCAGCATGCTATAGACAGGGCTAAGCGATCCCACAATCAACGGATCAGATCAAAGCTCTGCAGTCCTGCCACATCCAGTCGTGAATGGTGGTGGACCATTAAACAACTGACGGGAGGAGGAGGCTCCAAGAATATCCCCATCCTCAATGATGGTGGAGCCCAGCACGTGAGTACAAAAGACAAGGCTGAAAGGTTTGCAACCACCTTCAGTCAGAAGTGCCGAGTGGATGATCCATATTGGCCTACTCCCGAGGTCCCCACCATCACAGAAGCCAGTCTTCAGCCAATTCGATTCACTCCACGTGATATCAAGAAAAAGCTGAGCGCACTGGATACAGCAAAGGCTATGGGCCCCGACAACATCCCGGCTATCGTGCTGAAGACTTGTGCTCCAGAACAAGCCGCGCCTCTAGCCAAGCTGTTCTAGTACAGCTACAACACTGGCATCTACCCGGCAATGTGGAGAACTGCCCAGGTATGTCCTGTCAACAAAAGCAGGACAAATCCAACCCGGCCAATTACCGCCCCATCATTCTTCTCTCAATCATCAGCAAAGTGATGGAAGGTGTCATCGACAGTGCTATCAAGCAGCACTTACTCACAAATAACCTGCTCACTGATGCCCAGTTTGGGTTCTGCCAAGAACACTCGGCTCCCGACCTCATTACAGCCTTGGTCCAAACATGGACAAAGGAGCTGAATTCCAGAGGTGAGGTGAGAATGACTGCCCTTGACATCAAGGCAGCATTTGACCGAGTGTGGCATCAAGGAGCCCTAGTAAAGCTGAAGTTAATGGGAATCGGGGGGAAAACGCTCCACTGGCTGGAGTCATACCTAGCACAAAGGAAGATGGTTGTGGTGGTTGAAGGTCAATCATCACAGCCCCAGGACATCGCTGCAGGAGTTCCTCAGGGCAGTGTCCGAGGCCCAACCATCTTCAGCTGCTTCATTAATGACCTTCCCTCCAACATAAGGTCAGAAATGGGGATGTTTGCTGGTGACTGCACAGTGTTCAGCACCATTCACAACTCCTCTGATAATGAAGCAGTCCATGCCCACATGCAACAAGACCTGGACGATGTTCAGGCTTGGGCTGATAAGTGGCAGGTAACATTCGTGCCACAGAAGTGCCAGGCAATGACTATCTCCAACAAGCGAGAGCCTAACCACCTCCCCATGACATTCAATGGCATTACCATCGCCAAATCCCCCACCATCAACATCCTGGGGGTCACCATTGACCAGAAACTTAACTGGACCAGCCACATAAATACTGTGGCAACAAGAGCAGGTCAGAGGCTAGGTATTCTGTGGCAACTGTCTCACCTCCTGACTCCCCAAAGCCTTTCCACCATCTACAAGGCACAATTAAGGAGTGTGATGGAATACTCTCCACTTGCCTGGATGAGTGCAGTTCCAACAACACTCAAGAAGCTTGACACCATCCAGGACAAAGCAGCCCGCTTGATTGGCACCTCATCCATCACCTTAAACATTCACTCCCTCCACCACCGGCATGCCGTGGCTGCAGTGTGTACCATCTACAAGATGCACTGCAGCAACTCGCCAAGGCTTCTTTGGCAGCACCTCCCAAACCCGCGACCTCTTCCACCTAGAAGGACAAGGGCAGCAGGCGCATGGGAACACCACCACCTCCAAGTTCCCCTCCAAGTCACACACCATCCTGACTTGTAAGTATATCGCCGATCCTTCATCGTCGCTGGGTCAAAATCCTGGAACTCCCTCCCTAACAGCACGGTGGGAGTACCTTCACCACACGGACTGCAGCGGTTCAAGGCGGCAGCTCACCACCACCTTCTCAAGGGCAATTAGGGCCGGGCAATAAATGCTGGCCTTGCCAGCGACGCCCACATCCCATAAAAATGAATTAAAAAAAACCCTTAACGCGAAAGGTTGTGAGAATTATTTGGTGGGGTCTGGGCCGGAAGTTTTCCAAACCACCGGTGCAGAAAAGGTAAAACCTGTACACTATATGAAACTAGACCATGGTACATGGACCAATGGGGCACAGGGTCGAATGGTGAATGGCAAACTTAGCACTTAAGTCTGGAAATTTTCAGACAGAGTGATCATTGCACGTAATGGACTTCCAGGTGAGGTAGTGGAGGCAAAAATCCTGGAACCATTTCAGAGTTGGTTGGATAGTTGTGATGGGGGTCGGGAGGGAGTGTGGTGAGAATGGTAAGTTTTCTCCTCGGTGGATGAACTAAGACGGCCTGAATTAGCTCCCTCGTTTGTATTGATCTGTTGATCGTGTCGTTCAAGGGTTGCAGGTCAAAGCTGGGCTGCAGTCACCCACAACCGGCTGGGAGTCTCCGCTCGGAGTGAACATCTCTGATTTACCAGACTCTGCATCCAGCGTCTGAATCTTCTCCTCGGATTCCGCCCCGGTGGATATTCACAGAAAAACTGCAGGTGGTGCATTGCTCATTTTCAAACTAATTTCTCTACATTTTTATGAATTACGGAAAACTCATACAATCCACAACTGGGGGCTGCCTGAGGCTTTGGGGGGTGGTGCTGAGCCACACAGACCTTGAGCGCAGCGAGTTGCTGCCATGTTTGGTGTTGAGTTTGCTGATTGTCAGCGAGGGCTGCAACAATTGGTCTCACTGCTGTCGGGGTGGGGGGGGGGGGGTGCGGGGGTGGTGGTGGTGGTGGAATCGGGGAGGTAGAGAGCCTGAGGTGAAACTACGCCTTCAAAGGACAAGAGTAATGAACACAAATAAAATTAATCCTAAAGACGTATTAGGAGTCGGGTGAATAAGAATCTTCAATGTAGCCCGTGCACTAGATAATAACACGTGTTCGTCAAAGGTGCATTGTAGGCACCTTTTCTATACAGCTCAGTATCTCAACACATGTTTTTAAGGCCTCCTCTCACTTGCCAGTGTGGACAATTGATTAGCAGAGCATTTGATATTCACTGGATCAGATTGTAAAACCAGGCTGGGCTTCTTGGGGCTTTGGGCCGCTTGTAGACATACCACTGTGTTCCTGGGGAAAAATAGGTTTGGGTGTTTCCCAAGATTGGTGAGGGTATGAAGTTCAGATTCCGATACTCGAATGTATCGGATAAAAAGTATTTGGGATTGTGGTCTCATTTTAAGGGGAGCAACACTCTTTACAGTGTTGTTTGCCTGTCGGGCTAGGGGTGCCAACCCTCCAGGATTGCCCTGAAGTCTTCAGGAATTGAAGATTAATATCCTGGACACTGCTGCGAGTAATCAAAGGAGAAAAATCATCGGGGCTTTATAGAAAATTCCGGTTTTTTTCATTTTCTTTGAACACTTTTGTTTATTAGTTATAGAAATATTGTAAATGGGGATAAAAGGCTGTTTAACTGAACGGGGCAGTTGGAGGAGGGTGGTCAGTGATGAAATCTCCGGGAGGTTGACTTTAGAGGGTAGCTTAGAGGTGGGATCTGCCCGTGGTGAGTCACCAGGCACGAGTGGGCTGCAGCCAGGGCAGGGGGAGAGGGTTGCTTAGGTGCCAGCTCCCCTGAGGGCGAGGTCACGCACAAGTTCTGCTGCACAGGACTCAGATGAAGAATTTGATGGGGCGGCCTTGGGAAGTACGCTGATGGGTCTGCACAATGAAATGCTTGGTGCATTGGCAGGCCTACCAGAAAGCCTGAATGCAATGCCAAGGAACATGGAGGAGTTCAGCTCCAACCTTGCACGGGGCTTTGGGCAGAGCTTGGAGCCCACCCTTTCCAGCATGTAAGGGGTGGGCAGATCCATTAGTGCACTTGTGAACCCAACCATCATGCAGCGTCTGACGGCAGAAGTCTCAGCTTCCATTGCAGCACAAGCAGACCCCAACATCTGAGTACTGCAATGGAAGCTCACAGTGAAGTCATGCAAGCTCAGCTTGCTGCCACGCAAGCTCAGTCTGCTGCCATCATGGCTGGGTTTGGCAGTCTTGAAAGGGGCTTGTAGGGTGCCACAGCAGTCCAGCAATCTGTCCTCCAGCAGATTACTCGGATTACTGAGGCGCCGCCCCGGGAGAGTGGCATTGGCTCCATGGAGCACGAACCTGTTGTCCTCTCAGGATGACAGCATTCATCCTCTCACCACTGCCACTCCGTCAGTGCCCTTGCTGTTGCCTGTCGGCCAGCCAGCCCAGACTGCTGCCGCCCATGCCGAGGTGGTGCAGTCTACAGCCGGGCCCTCCAGGCCCAGAGCTGCTCAAGGTCACCCTGCAAGGCCGTCTGCAGTCTCCCATACTGAAAGTCAGCAGCCTTCCACCAACCATGCTGCAGCCACTGGGGTACGACATCGTAGGAGCACTAGGACAGGCAAAGGCACACAGCACTAAGGGAATGCACAAGGGTTGATTAGTTTACTTTTTTATGTAATATTGTAATGCTTTGATTGCTAAAATTGGTTTGGAATGTTTGTTTTGTGGTGGCTTTCATTTCCGCATTGTGGCCAAGAGGAGGCTGCGATGGTCTGTATCAGAGGGATGGTAAGGTGTGGGACTATTGTTGAATGTGGAATTGGGGTTACATTCACTGGAACCGCAGTCGGCTGATTTGTTCCTGGGGAGAAAGAGGCTGTCTGGGTTGTCTCCTCCCTTCCGCTTCCTCCTCCTCCTCCTCCTCAGCTGGTCACTGTATGCCTGGTGGCAAGGGCTGTGCCCTCATGATGGCAAGGTTGTGGAGCATGCACCAGACCACGACGAATCTTGAGACACGCTCTGGTGAGTACTGCAGGGCTCCTCCAGAGCGGTCCAGGCAGCGGAAGCATTGTTTAAGAATGCCAATGATCTGCTCTATGATGTTCTGTGTGGCAGCATGGCTCTCGTTATATTCATGCTGCCTTTGTGTGCGTGGGTTGCGCAGTGGAGTCACGAGCCAGGTGGTCAGTGGATAGCCCTTGTCGCCCAGCACCCAGCCTCTGGTTTGTCGTGGTGGTGCAAAGACTGAGGGGACAGCGGACTGGCACAGAATAAATGCATCATGACTGCTGCCAGGTTACCGGGTATTCACCATCATGATGTGCTGAGCATTGTCTCACACCAACTGCACATTCAGCGAGTGGTAATCTTTGCGGTTGTGGTACATCTCAGCATTTACATGCGGCGCCTGTAAAGCCACATCCGTGCAGTCGATGGCGCCCGGCACCATGGGGAAGCCCGCTATCCTGGCAAAACCATGTGCATGCTCCGCCTGCTTCTCTCTGTTCAGAGAGAAGACAATGAAGTCCACTCTCCTGGCATAAAGAGCATCTGTCACCTTTCTTATGGAGCAGTGGACGGTGAACTGGGAGGTGTTACAGATATTGCCTGCTCCAGCCTGGAAGAATCCCAACGCGAGGAAATTCAGGGCCACGGTCACCTTCACAGTCACTGGCAGCGCTGTCCTTGCCCCGGTGTGAGGCTGCAGGTCTGGTTGCAAGAGGTGGCAGAGTTCTTTGAGCACCTCCTTCGTAAATCGCAGATGCCTCACACACTGCTCCTGGCTCAGGCTGAGGTAAGAGAATTGCTCTCGGAAGACCCTAAGTGGGTAAGGCCTCCTGCTGAGAGCCCTCCTCCTCCTCCCTCTGCAAGCAGCTTGTCCTCTTCTTCACTGCCTCTGCTCCATCTCCCTGTCATGCAGCAGGCCAAGGGGGATGACAACTAGAGCACCCATGACTGGGAGCAGGTGGTCTGACCAGAACCCTTGAAATCAGAAGCAAGGCCTTCTCCACTTGCAGCACCACTCCCTGTCACCTCACCAACTTTAAACAACTCCATGAGCTCCAAACACTTCCACAAACTTACACAGAGCCAGTAGAAATTAATCAGCAACTAACCTGAAGAGTGGTTGCTGATCCCTTTAAATATCACTGGTGGGGGGGTCCTTTTTGCTGAACACAAGTTCGGCTGTGCAAGGTTAAGACAGGGCGTTAGCTCCAGTGTTGAGGACGAAAATGGCAGTGCTGGCATCAAATCAGCGTTGCCTGACGGCACGATCTGCCTACTCTACATACTTCTAGCGCACGCTCCCAACGCCCACCCTACCGCTTCCACCAAGTTGTCGCAAAACGGTACCCGTAGCGCCGAAAAATCAGGTGTTACGGGGAGTATTTTCCAGCCCATGGAGTACCAAAGCCAGGAAGTTATGCTGAATCTTTATAAAACACTAGTTCGGCCCCAGCTGGAGAATTGTGTCCAATTCTGGGCACCACACTTTAGGAAGGACGTGAAGGCTTCAGAGAGGGTGCAGAGGAGATTTACTCGAATGGTTGCAGGGATGAGGGACTACAGTGACGCGGATAGACTGGAGAAGCTGGGGTTGTTCTCCTTAGAGCAGGGAAGGCTAAGAGGAGAATTGATAGAAGTGTTTAAAATCATGAAGGATTTAGATAGAGTAAATAAAGAGAAACTGTTTCCAATGGCTGAAGGGTCGATAGCGAGAGGGCACAGATTTAAGGTGATTGGCAAAAGAACCAGAGGCGACATGAGGAAAAACTTTTTTACACAATGAGTGGTTAGGATTTGGAATGCACCGCCTGATAGGGCGGTGGATACAGAATCAATAGTAGCTTTCAAAAGGAAATTGGATAAATACTTGAAACAGAACAAATTGTAGGGATATGGGGAAAAAGCGGGGGAGTGGGACTAACTGGATTGCTCTTCGAAAGAGCTGGCGCAGACTCGATAGGCCGAGTGGCCTCCTTCTGTGCTGTACTATTCTATGATTCTCTGAATAGGTCCAACCAGAGTTGGCAACCCCACTGTTCACTAGTGTTCATGTTAAATATTGATCCTGAGACTTGGAAATGCTGAATGTGCAGAACTAAGCCTGTTAGATATAATGGGCCGTAATTTGCGGCCCCTAGAGGTGCGTACGAGGTGCGTACGTGCCTGTAAGGGCCGCGCAAGTTACGGGTTTAGGCTTGTGCTAAAACCCGGAACTTGCGATCTGTCAAGAATTTTCTCGACAGATCCTCTGCTTCCCCGGGAAAAGGGCCTCAGCGGGCGGAGAGTTGGGCTTTTTGCCCAACTTCTGCCCAGCGAATGCCCGTGAAATGCTTACGCCTGGTAAAAGCAGGTGCTTTTACCAGTGTAAGAGTTTTAAAAAACAGAAAAATAAAATTTTATTAATAATTTATACATTTAAAAACCTGTGAAACAAGGTGTTTATTTTTAGCCCCTTTAAAACATGTAAATTTATTTTTCAAAAAATTACATTTTTGTATTAAACATTTAATTATATCTTAAATGTGATTTTTTAAAACATTTATTTGAAGTGTAGAGGTATTTTTGGGGGTATTCCAATTCATATTTATGGGGTTTCCGTACATACGGAATCCCCAAAAGTATGAATGGGGATCCCCTTCTGTCATTCATTGGGCCGGCCCACGTGATCACAGGGGTGCTTGTGAACCGCCTGCGCCCTTGGGATATGTGGGCCTCTACCCGTGGGTACCCGGGGAGACCCAAGACCGCGTGTCTCCGTACCTCTTGGACCACCAGGTAGGCGTGGATTTTATTTGCGGGTCGGAGGCATTTCCCCGCGGGAAGCCTCCGACCACAAATTCAGGGCCAATGTACTTGTTTGAATGTTTGAAAATCTGGGGCAAGAAAATACTGAAGGCTCACATGTATGGAGCAAGACAGAGCTTGCATCACCCCACACTGACCTCTGGTGGTCAGCAACATAACACTTGAGAATGAAAATACACTTGAACTGCAGCAGCAATTTACAACTTGAATCAACCCATGTATTCTGGATATTGAAAGGTGAAAATGACCAGAGAGAGACAAATGGAAGTTATTGCAAAGGTTGATCCAGGACACAGTTTTATCGTTCGATCTTCCTCCACTTCACAGAAAACAAAATCTGAAATTCCTGAAAACTAAATATATAATGATTGGACTAAAACACAGTGGCGCCCTCTTAGCGCCGGCATTAAAGGCCGGTTTAGGCAGAAAATGACGGCCGCCTCACTTCCGCCATTTTGGGTAGGTCGGTGGCGTGGCCGTTACCTGAGTGTGGCAAAAGAATGCAAATGAGGCAGATCGTGATGTCAGATTTGATGCACGACCTGCTATTTTGGATATCGCTGCTTCTCCGAAGCACGCACAGCTGAACGAGGGAACGAGGGAACCCTCACCAGCGATTATTGAAGGGATCGTTAACAACTTTCAGGTAACTTGCTTTTTGCTTTCTCCTGGCTCTGTGTAAGTTTCATAGAATCATAGAAGATAGGAGCAGGAGTAGGCCATTCGGCCCCTCGAGCCTGCTCCGCCATTCAATGCGATCATGGCTGATCATCCAAATTCAGTACCCTGTCCCTGCTTTCTCCCCATATCCCTTGATCCCTTTAGCCTTAAGAAATATATCTAACTCCTTCTTGAATCTATTTAATGAATTGGCCTCAACTGTCTTCTGTGGCAGAGAATTCCACAGGTTCACCACTCTCTGGGTGAAGAAATTCCTCCTCATCTCTGTCCTAAATGGCTTACCCCTTATCCTTAGTGTGGAAGTGTTTGGAGCTTTCTAGGGTTGTTTAAAGTTGGTGAGGTGACGGGAAGTGGTGCTGCAAGTGGAGAAGGCCTTGCTTCTGAATTTAAGGGTTCTGGTCAGACCGGTTCTGGTCTGAGCATGGCTGGTGGAAGGCTGCTGACATTCCGTGGGGGACGCTGCAGATGGCCTTGCAGGATGACCTCGAGCAGCTTTGGGCCTAGAAGGCCTGGCTGTAGACTGCACCACCTTGGCATGGGCGGCAGCAGTCTGGGCTGGCTGGCTGCCTGACAGGCAACTACAATGGCACTGGTAGAGTGGCAGGGGTGGGAGTGCTGTCATCCTGAGAGAGGACAGCAGGTTCTTGCTCCATGGATCCACTGCCAATCCCCAGGGGCGGTGCCTCAGCATTTCTACCCATCTGTTGGAGGACAGATTGCTGGACTGTTGTGAGATCCTGTAAGCCCTTTTCCACACTCGTAAACGCAGCCACGATGGCAGCAGTCTGAGCTTGCGTGGCAGCGAGCTGGAACTGTATGAGAGCAGTCTGAGCTTCCAGTGCAACACTGGGATGTTGGGTCACTTCCGCTTGTGCTGCAATGGAAGCTGCGACATCGCCCATCACACCCATCACCATGGTTGGGTCCACAAGTGCTCTAATGGAGTCGGCCATCACTTCCATCCTGGAAATCATGGGCTCCAAGCTCCGCGCAAAAGCCCCGTGCAATGTTAGAGTAGGACTCCTCCATGCTCCTTGACAGTGACAAGAGGCTCTCTGGCAGGCCTGCCATTGCACCAAGCAGTTCGGTGTGCGTGCCTGTCACCCTTCTTCTGAAGGTCGCCCCATCGAAGTCCTCATCTGAGACCTGTGAAGCAGAACCCGTGTGTGACCTCGTCCTCCGGGGAGCTGGCACCTGCGCTACCCTTTCCCCCTGGCCTGGCTGCAGCCCACTTGTGCCCGGTGACTCACCACGTGCTGATCCCGCCTCTATACTACCCACTAAAGTTTGCGCAGTGCCAGTTTCTGAGCTGGTATCTGGGAGTGTCAGATCAAGGAGACGGTGCCTCCTCTTCTCCATCACGCTCCTCCTCTAGTTCTTCCTGCACTGGCTGGGCTGCTGGCAATTCTTGGGTATCTGAAAGGAGAAAGGCACAAAGGTCGGGTTGTGGTGAGGGGAGGGGGGCGGTTGGGGAAGCAAGATGTGCATACTTACACCATTAGCAGCTTGTAAGTGAGAAGAGATTGTGCCATAAGGGGGAAGTGGGATGTGAGAAGAAGGATTAGGTATGAGCATACCGTCATCCTCACCGCTTTCAACCTCACCACTCACCATGGCCTCAGTGACGGCTGCTCCAATTAGCTGCAGCACAGTCTCCTCTAGCGCAGTAAGGTTGTGCAGCCGTGCTTGCCGCACCCCCCCCCCCCCCCCCCCCCCCCCCGGCCTGTGCGCTTCTGCTCACGCCAGTTGTGAGCCACCTTGGCCTGCAAGAGAAAGGAAAGTGTGTCAGTGAGTGTGGTGCAAGGTGTTTGGGTGATGTGCCTCTCATGGTTGATTAGCTGACATTGTGTGCAAGGTGTGAGATGTGGGTGTAAGGCTTGAAGCAGTGGTAAGTGTGTAAGGGTGAGTTGAAGCTATTATTGTGAGGTGTGAGTTGTGATTGCTAGAGATTGTTGGTGGGTGAGTGATGGGGATGTGGTGCATTGGGCAGTGTGTGAGGCTAGTGATGCAGTTGGTGGGATATGGCATTTGATGATGCATTCACTCATCTTGACAGCTCATGTGAGGTCATTAAACTTCTTGCAGCACTGGATCCAGGTCCTGGCGGCAATACCGATGGCACTGACAGCTTGTGCAATCTCCTCCCACTGCCTTCTGATGGTGTGTCACCCCCTGTGGATAGAGGACATGTCTTCTTCTATATACCCCCTTGACCAAGACCTCCAGTGCTGCATCAGAGAAGAATGGTGCCCTTTCTCTCCCCTGTTGCACCATTGTTGCAGCTACAGTAACAATGAGGTACTTCTACAACAAAGCACCTCCCCTTTAAGAAGTGCAGACAACCAATCACTCTGCAGGCAAACTTTAATTGGACAGCAGTCTGCACCTGATAGAGGGCCCCCTGTTGAAACATAGAAAAATAGGAGCAGGAGTAGGCCATTCAGCCCTTCGAGCCTGCTCCGCCATTCAATATGATCATGACTGATCATCTATCTCAATACCATATTCCTGCTCTCTTCCCCATACCCTTGATGCCTTTTGTGTCTAGAAATGTATCTATCTCCTTCTTAAATATATTCAGTGACTTGGCCTCCACAGCCTTCTGTGGTAGAGAATTCCACAGGTTCACCACCCTCTGAGTGAAGAAATTTCTCCTCATCTCAGTCCTAAATGTCCTACCCCGTATCCTGAGACTGCGACCCCCTCATTCTAGACCCCCCAGCCAGGGGAAACATCCTCCCTGCATCCAGTCTGTCTAGCCTGTCAGAATTTTATACATTTCAATGAGATCCCCTCTCATTCTTCTAAACTCTAGTGAATACAGGCCTAGTCGACCCAATCTCTCCTCATACGACAATCCTGCCATCCCAGGAATCAGTCTGGTGAACCTTCGCTGCACTGAGCCAACCGGCAGTGCATTTAGCGCTGGGCTCAGCGCTGCACTCATGCTAATGAGTAGGCAGCACGGATTTTGCATTACTTTCAAAGGGCGCGGTCAGATCACGCATCGCGATCCCCGTGCCCGTTTTCGGGCCTAATCCAATTTCGCCCCCCTTGGATTTATATAACGCCTTTGGCAACCTCAGAACGTCCCAAAGCGCTTTACAGCCAATGAAGTAGTTTTGGAGTGTCGTTACTAATGCAATGTAATGAAATGTGGCCACCAATTTGTGCATAGCAAGGTCCCACAAGTAGCAATGAGATTAATGACCAGATAATCTGTTTAGAGATGTTGGCTGAGGTTTAAATATTGGCCAGGACACCAGGTGAACTCTCCTGCTGTTCTTCAAATCGTGCTACTTGAGAGGGCAGACGGGGCCTCAGTTTAATGTCTCAACTGCAAAAACACATTGTATTGGGTATAATCTTGTTCTTTGGGAAGCTGGTCTTGAGCCTTCAACTTCTTTCCTTCAGTACTGAGCACCTTCTTCATGATGGTAGCAGCCAAGGATCCAGCGAGCATGTCAACATCATCTGCACATTTCAGATCTGAGCGACGCTATACTATCAGGTTCACACACTTTGGTCTGTCTGTTTCCCATTGCCTCATTCATAATCTGGTCTATGACGGTGTTGAACAAGGTGGATGACAAGCTAAATCTTGACAGACTCCTGATTTCACTTCAAGCCATTCTGATATTTTTGCTTCAATCCTCACACAAGCCTTCCTTCCTTTGTAAATCTCCTTTAACAATCTGGCCACCTTTCCTACTACATCAAGGCACACATCCTGTTCAATGCCTTCTTCAATGATGTGTTGGCTGGCATGGTAAGAGATGGTTTCGGAGAACTGCGACACTCTATCACGGTTCAGAATTCTTTGGCCATTCTTCCATTAAAAAAAGACTTGGCTATAAACGTTTTTAATATGTGGTTTGGGTAGAAGTTTGCCTGAAAGGGAATAGCTTCCCTAGACAGCCCTGTGCTGGGTTGGCCATCAACAGGCAGGTAAGAGGTGATTTAAATGCAGGGTTGGCAGTTGTTTTGCACAGACACCAAACAGTGGGCAATTTGTTTGCAATATCTGGCCATTCAAGAAGACATCTAACACCTTGGAGTTGATAAATTCTTCTGGTCTCCGCAGGTGAGGGGAGAAAGGTTTCTTTAAAAATCAGGACACAGACACCAGAAAGCCAGTCAGGCAGTAGCAGTGCTGCAAGAGGACGACCTCTGTCCTGGTCAGGGAGAGTTTGTGTATTTATGTTAAGTGAAGGGCCCACCCAAGTGTACTGGCACATACATCGTCTTTATTTTTGTATCAGAACCCAAACAGAAGTTGAGCTGATTGTGAACTTTCATCAAACTCAGTGTCCCGTACGTTTTACTTACTGTGGAATAAAGCAGCTTACAAACCAAACTCTACGACATCTCACCAATGTCCCCGTTAACATATTCAAATTATTGCGCATGCGTGATTTTTTTTTTACCATTTAAAAGCCGGCAAGCGGCCTGTGCGGGACCTCCAGATCGCGGTGTGGCCGTGCAGCTTAATGAGCGCATTGCACCTCACCTCGTGTTAACTCAGCCCGCCCTGGGACAGATTGAAGGAGTACATGTGCTTAAGACACGGAGATCCAGTCCACAACACAAGGGAGTTCTAATGGCCTGTATTTTCCGATGCCTACGGGTGTGTACGCGCTGTGTTAGATATATTTCTTAAGGCTAAAGGGATCAAGGGATATGGGGAGAAAGCAGGGACAGGGTACTGAATTTGGATGATCAGCCATGATCGCATTAAATGGCGGAACAGGCTTGAGGGGCCGAATGGCCTACTCCTGCTCCTATCTTCTATGTTTCTATGCTACACACCCGTTGGGACATCGGAAATGCCGGTTTCAGGCATGCAAAGTGCATGCGCTGGAAACCGGTATTTCCGATCTGTCAAGAATGCCGTTGACAAATCGCACGCCTGCCCTGGAGAAGGGCCTCTGCGGGGGGAGAGTTCCGCTTTCTGCAGAACCTCCGCCCACTAAAAACACTTAGAAATCTTACGCCTGGTAAAAGCAGGGCCTGCTTTTACCAACATAAGAGTTAAAAAAAATTTTTTCACTCATTTATAATTTAAAAATACTTTTAAAAAAGGTAAGTTTATTTTTAGCCCCGTAAAAAACTTTAATTATTTTTTTCAGAAAATTAAATTTTTGTTTAAAATATTTAATTTATTGTAATTTTAACTAATTTTAAAAAACGTGATGGTTTTTATTAACATTTATTTAATATTTTACTGTGTTTTTGGGGTGATCTCCATTCATATATTTGACAGGTCTATCTGTCAAAAGTATGAAGGGAGATTCCCTTCTCCTATTGGCTGGCCTGGCCCACGTGATCCCGGGGAGGCTTGCGAACCGCCTGCGCCCCTGGGATACGTGGGCCCTGCGCATTTCGTCGTGGAGAGGCCCAGGAGCGGAAGTGTCCGGACCTCAGGAGCCCTCAGGTGAGAGCGTAGATTTTTTTCCGATAGGAGGCGTCCGCACGCAGGAAGCCTCCTATCGGAAATTACGGGCCATTGTTACATTCCCTGGACCAGTACAGCGCTAATAGATATAGGGCAGTGGGAGTCAACTTCAGTAAAACAAAAAGCAGGCAACCTGACCGCATAAGAGAATGAATGATAGCACTGAGGCCCAGTAGATACCTGCAGCAGACCCAAATTCATAACATTGGGGCCGAAATTTGTGGTTGTAATGACGGCAAAACTGTCAGCGTTCACCGTCATTACAACTGTGAAACTGACAGCAACTTTTGGCGTCCGCATATGCGCAGTTAAACGGAACATCGAAATCCAGAAGTTGCTGTCAGCCATTCACTACTCCTCCACAGGCTGTGCTGTTGAACTCCCCACAGAGGGCAATCAATTGAAACCACTGAACTAATGAGAACTTCCCTTTTTACATTGTAATATCGCTGTTAAAACCCCCCGTAAAAGTTAAGCCTTTGTTCAATGAGGTGTAACGGGGTTTTTAACGGCATACTGAATCATAACTACTGCCCTGAAAACCTAGTTTTACATTTGTGGAATGTCAAATTTTTCCATTATGATATTTCAGCATCGACCTTAATCCCCTGTGTGTATGTCCCAATCTTTATTTCACATGATTAAAAAATGAAGGATAATCAGTGTATTTTACTTCCTGGTTTGCTGTCTGTGAGAATTCTTCAATGTGATTGGCTGATTAGCCAGCTTGATGACATCACTGTTGCTGGACGCTGGAGATCCGCTGGACTTGGCACCAGACTCAAACCAACGTTGGGAAAGGTGAAATCCACGTCACGGAGATCGCTAGATCTTTGTGGGCAGCTATCTTCGAGGTCAGCGGCGAGCACCATCACTTTGTCGCTGACCGCAAAATCCAGGCCAATATCTTTTTTGCAGGAATGACAACAGAAAACGCTGGAAACACTCAGCAGGTCAAGCAGCATCCGTGGAGAGAGAAATAGAGTCAACGTTTCAGGTCTGTGACCCTTCGTCAGAACTGGAAAAAGTTAGAGATGTTACAGGTTTTAAGCCGGTGCAGGGGCAGGGAAAGGGGGAGGGGAGGAAAGAACAAAAGGGAAAGTCTGTGATAGGGTGGAAGGCAGGAGAGGTTAAATGTTGCAAATGGGGATGGCAGAATCATCAACATCAACAGGGGCCGAGGTTATGATCTGAAATTGTTGAACTCAGTGTTGAGTCCAGAAGGCTGTAAAGTGCCTAATCGAAAGATGAGGTGCTGTTCCTCGAGCTTACGTTGAGTTTCATTGGAACAGTGTAAGAGGCCGAGGACAGAGAGGTCAAAGCGGTCACCCAATCTTTGCGGAACACCTCCGTTCAGTCGGTAAGGGTGACCCCGAGCTTCCGGTCGCCTGTCACTTTAATTCTCTGCTCCACTCCCACTCTGACCTCTCCGTCCTCGGCCTCTTTTTTCCAGTTCTGACGAAGGGTCCATTGCAGTCAGATACGGGGGAATATATAACGGGAAATAAGGAAATGGCAGGCCAACTAAATGCATACTTCGGGTCAGTCTTTACGAAGGAAGACACAAATAACCTCCCTGGGATATCGGGAAAAATAGGGACATTGGCAAAGGAGGAACTGACGCAAATCAATATCTCTAAGGATATGGTGTTAAGGAAGCTAAAGGGATTGAAGGCGGACAAATCCCCAGGGCCTGATAACATGCATCCTAGGGTACTGAAGGAGGTGGCCCTAGAGATAGCGGATGCACTAAGTATGATTTTTCAGAATTCATTAGACTCGGGAACAGTGCCCATGGATTGGAGGGTAGCTAACGTTACCCCACTTTTCAAAAAGGGGGGTAGGGAAAAAGCAGGTAATTACAGACCTGTAAGCCTTACATCAGTTGTGGGCAAAATGCTGGAGTCCATCATTAAGGATGAAATAGCGGAGCACTTAGCAAATGGGGACAGGATAGGACAGAGTCAACATGGATTTACAAAGGGTAAATCGTGCTTGACTAATCTATTGGAATTTTTTGAGGGAGTAACTGGTAAAATAGATGGGGGAGAGCCAGTAGATGTGGTGTACCTGGACTTCCAAAAGGCCTTCGATAAGGTCCCACATAAAAGATTAGCATGGAAAATTGAAGCTCATGGGATAAAGGGGAAAGTATTGACGTGGATAGAGAACTGGCTGTCAGATAGAAAACAGAGAGTTGGAATAAACGGCTCATTTTCTGAATGGCAGGCAGTAACAAGTGGGGTACCACAGGGATCTGTCCTGGGTCCCCAGCTGTTCACAATTTACATTAATGACCTGGATCAGGGAGTCGGATGCAGCATTTCCAAATTTGCAGACGACACTAAACTAGGAGGGGGGGTGGGCTCAGAGGAGGAGACCAGGAAGCTCCAGAGCGATTTGGACAGACTGGGTGATTGGGCGGATAAATGGCAGATGCACTATAATGTGGACAAGTGCGAAGTTATCCACCTTGGGTGCAGGAACGGGAGGGCAAATTATTATTTAAATGGCAATAAATTGGGAGAGGGGGAAGTACAGAGAGACCTGGGTGTTCTTGTACACCAGTCACTGAAGGCGAACATGCAGGTGCAACAGGCGGTCAAGAAGGCAAACGGTATGCTGGCCTTCATAGCAAAAGGGTTGGAATACAGGAACAGGGATACCTTGCTGCAGCTGTACAGGGCACTGGTGAGACCACACCTCGAGTACTGTGTACAGTTTTGGTCGCCTCATCTGAGGAAAGATGTTCTTGCCATGGAGGGGGTGCAGCGGCGATTCACCAGGCTGATACCAGGAATGGCGGGATTGACCTATGAGGAGAGACTATGTAGTTTAGGGATGTACACACTGGAGTTTAGAAGATTGAGAGGGGACCTCATAGAAGTGTATAAAATTCTGACAGGTCTAGACAGACTAGATGCAGAAGGAATGTTTCCCTTGGCGGGTGAGAACAGAACTAGAGGACATAATTTAAGGATAAGGGCTAAACCATTTAGGACAGAAATGAGGGGGAATTTCTTCACTCAGAGGGTGGTGAACCTGTGGAACTCATTGCCACAGAGGGCAGTGTACGCCAGCTCATTAAATATATTTAAGAGGGAATTAGATATATTTCTACAGGCAAAAGGGGTTAAGGGTTACGGAGAGAAGGCGGGGACGGGATACTGAATTGGAGGATCAGCCATGATCTCATTAAATGGCGGAGCAGGCTCGAAGGGCCGGATGGCCTACTCCTGCTCCTATCTTCTATGTATCTATGTATCTATGACCTGAAACGTTAACTCTGTTTCTCTCTCTCCACGGATGCTGTCTGGCCTGCTGAGTGTTCCCAGCATTTCCTGTTGTTATTTCAGATTTCCAGCCTCCGCAGTATTTTGCTATTGCATCTTTTTTTGCAGGTCTCTTTGGTTCTGTTGCTTGTGATGGAAAAGTGCAACTGCCAACTCTCTGTGGCAGACTCTGAAAAGAAGAAGAATGAATTCACTTACTTTTATATAGTGTCTTATCACATTCTCGTTACATTTCAAAGCATTTTTGAAGTGCAGTTATTGCTCTGTACATGACACGCTATCCAATATCAGGTCTGCAGTACTCCAGGGCATCTTTGATGATTGACCAGTTACCCCGACTCATTAATGAGATGGGTCATGGACGTACCTGCCACTCGGAGGGCTGGAATTCTTTCTTTTCAGCTCCAGCTAACCCTGGAATGTAATGTCCTAATGCTCAAGGTGGCCTGAGCTGGACAAACAGCAGGTCACTGACCAGTGCTCTCTCTGCAAGGTTTAGCTGGTTAAACTCCAGCAGTAATCTCTGGACGTGCTTGGGGATTTTTTCAGCCTTGGTGCTTGGCAAACTGCACCATTGTTCTTTGGACTTGTGTGAGTTAGCCGTGTGGTGCCTACCGGGGAAGTGTGTGTGCACTCCATGTGGGACAACCTGGCTGGTTGCTCAGTAGCTCGGTTTGGAAACTCCTGGCGTAGGCATTGGACCCGCAGCGCTGCAGCTATTTCCAGGCGCCATCTCTTCACACTCAATCAGGTGCCTGCTTAAGATCTACAAAGCACACCCACAGACTTTTCATACTTCCAGCGCTTCCCAATCATTTCTTTCCGGACGCAGATCCGATCAGCGCTCCACATTCTCTTCCGGCTTTCCCGGGAAATTCCGGAAAGGTTTTCCGTCTGCAAATCGCATTTGTGACACACAGGCCACTATTGCAAAGGAACGGGACTGTACAGGCCATGGGAATGCGGCATGATAATTCTTCTCTAATTTCCACATTGTAATATTCTTGAGCAATCGGTCAATCAGCACTAGGCCAGGAGGTAAACATGTAAATTGTTTCCAATCCTTTGTCCTTTGACATTGTGAAGCAAGAACTATCTGGATACTGTAGCGTACAGAGCGGGGCTGCAGTAGATTGACTTTTAAACTCTAGATGGAGCTAGAAGCACAGTGACAAAAGACTAGGGGCTAGAAATTCATCTACTTACTGCCACTCCGTAGCGCCATGAAATGGCGATAAAATGGCGGCCGCCGCTCTTTCGCCAGCTGGTGGCGGGTCCCACGGCGGCCGCCTAATTCCTCTCCCCCTTTGCACTGTCGGTAACTGGCAGCGCCCTGGGAAAAGAAATGGTGGCATAGTGACGTCAATCGGCGTGCAACGCCGACTTAACATCACCGACACGAACTTCGACCCGAGCACTGAATTCAGCGCTGGGTCCTAAGCACGCCAGGTTAACCTGCAAGCAGACTGACAGTGGCGATGTCTGCACCTCTTAAAGGGACACACACATTGTTAGGTAAGTTTGAATGTAAGGTTTTGGACTGTTGTTTTTTGATTTTATTGAAGTGGTGGCTTGCTGCAACAGATGGGGAAAGTTTTTTTAAGTGTGTAGGGAGTGCTGCAGGACGCTTGCAAGTTGTAGGATGCTAAATGAAGGCCTTTGAGAAGACAGAACATGCTGCGAATACTCAGCAGGTCAGGCAACATCCGTGGAAAGTAAAACAGAGTTCACGTCTCAGGTCGAGATGCTGCCTGATCAGCTGAGTATTTCTAGTATTTTATGCTGTCATTTCACATTTACAGCATCCGCTCGCAGAGGGAAGAGGAAGACACAGAAGAGGAGGAAGCCGCAGGAGGAGGAATCAGACGGAAGGATATATCCCAGACAGCCCTTTTGTGGTCGGGATATCCGGGATGGAATCATCTGCCTGTGATCCCAGTGACCACAATCCCAATTCCCCTTTCAACATTAGTCCCACACCTTATCTTCCATCTGTCACTGACCATCACAAAGTCCTCTTGGCCACGATGCTGAAATAAAAGACACCACAAAGCAAACTTTCTAATCCAGCTTTGTGCATCTATATCCATTCAATGTGACGTCAAGAAATCAACTCATCACCAGTGTGCATTCTCTTAGTGAGTGTCTTGTGTGTGCCTTTGCCTATCCTACTGATGTCACGCAGTGCTACCCCAGTGGCTGCAGCATGGCTGGTGGAAGGCTGCTGACTTTCAGTGGGGGACACTGCAAATGGCCTTGCTGGTTGACCTTGAGAGCTGGTGGCTGGGAGTGTGAAATCAATCTTCTTCTGTTCTTGTTCTTCTTCACTCTCCTCTCCCTCTTCTTGGTCACCCACTGGCTGGGCAGGCTGCATTTCTTGGGTGTGTGAAATGAGGAAGGCACAAGGGTGGAGTTGTGCTGATGGGAGGGTGGAAAAGCAAGAGGTGCATGCCAGAAGGAGGATAACGTACAAGGATACCTGCATCTTGTATCCTTTCAGCCCCGCTGCTGACCAAGGGCTCAGCCATGCCCTTGCCAAGAATGGTCTGCACCGTCTCCTCCAAGGGGGTGAGGTGAGGCTAGGAATGGGAGATGTGCCTCGTGATTGGTGCAGATTGTTGGTAGGGTGATTGAGTGTTGATTGAGTGATTGGGGGTTGTACATTGAGCAGTGTGCGAGGCTAGTGATGCAGTTGGTAGGAGACGGATTTTGAAGATGCATTCACTGACCTTGACCAGTGGTCTGAGGTCATGAAGCTTCTTTGGGCACTGGAGCCAGGTGGTGGGGGCGACACTGCTGGCACTGACGGCCTTCGTGATGTACTCCCACATTGTGCTTTCTGGAGGGCCTCCTGGCCCCTGTGGGTAGAGGGCCGCTCTTGCAGTGTTGATCCCCTGCACAAAGCTGGAGTGCTGCGTGCGAGACCCTGGGTGCCCCTTCCCTAGCTTGCTGAGCCATTTGTGTTGGTGCTGAGGCAGTTTTCCCATTTGTTGAGGTTAGGAAGGTAATTCAGCTTTAACAGCTGAATATTCACATTTGGGATAACTTTTTAATGTTAAGTATTTTTTAAAAGGCAGAAAGGGCTGAAAACTGCATTGTTTCTCTTCATTTTATTTTGTATTTATTGACGTGGTTTGTCACATGGTTTGTCACATGGTTTAGTATGAGCAGCGGCGAGAGGAGCGGACCTGGGATAAAACGGCGAGAGCGGCGACGGCGACGGCGACAGTGACAGCGACAGCGACAGCGCTGTAAAGAGACAGCACGAGTAACCTTCAAAACAGGAAAAAAATCAAGGAGTGACATCACAGGGCAGCAGGTAGGTGATTGGTTGGTGAGTATTACAACTTTTTTTTGCCTCTAAGCTTGGAAAGTGGGTTAAACTCAGAGCTAGGAAACTGTAACTTGCTATTACTTTACTGAATTAGTAACTTAAACTAGATAAACCAATTAATTAATAAAACTAAAATAATTGATTGAAAAAAAAAATTAATTAATTAATCAAATAAATAAATAAGTTTAGATAGACATGGCAGGGCAGGTGGTGTGCCGTAACTGCAGCATGTGGGAGTTTGTGGAGACCAGCGAGATCCTGAGCAACCACATCTGCGGTAAGTGTCTGCAACTCGAGGAACCTCGGCTCAGAGTTGTTGAGCTGGAGTCTGAGGGGCAGACATTGCGGGGCATCAGGGAGGGGGAGAGTTACCTGGGCACTTTGTCACACCCCTTAGATTAAGTAGTACTTTAGAGTTCGTCAATGGTCAGGGACAGGAGGGTGTGACTGTGAGTCAGGAAGGTATGGGGACCCAGGATGTAGTGATGGAGGAGCCTCGGCCCTTGACTTTGACTAACAGGTATGAGGTACTTGCTACCTGTGGGGATGAGAACAAGGACTGCAGGGTGGATGAGCAAACTGACCATGGCACCATGGTGCAGGAGGCCATTCAAGTGGGGGGGGAGTGAAAAGGAATGTGGTAGTGGTAGGGGACAGTATAGTCAGAGGGATAGATACTGTTCTCTGCAGCCGCAACCCTGAGTTCCGACGGTTGTGTTGCTTGCCTGGTGCCAGGGTGAAGGATGTCTCCTCACGGCTGGAGAAGAACTTGGAGTGGGAGGGGGAGGAGCCAGTTGTCGTGGTCCACATAGGAACCAACGACATAGGTAGATCTAGGAATGAGGTTCTGCTGAGAGAGTTTGAGGAGCTAGGGTCGAAATTAAAAAGCAGAATCTCAAGGGTAATAATCTCTGGATTGTTACCTGAGCCATGCACAAACTGGCATAGGGGCAAGCAGATTAGAGGTTTAAATGTGTGGCTCAAAGAGTGGTGTGGGAGGAAGGGGTTTCGGTTCATGGGGCACTGGCACCAGCACTGGGGAAAGAGGGAGTTGTTCCATTGGGATGGGCTCCACTTAAACCGGGCTGGGACCAGTGTCCTGGCAAATCGAATAACTAGGGCGGTATAGAGGGCTTTAAACTAATGAAGTGGGGGTGGGAGGATTCAGGAAAGGGTAAATTTAAAAGCAGAAAGAGAAATGTCAAGGCTGTAGAGCAGAGTAGTGATCTGGGTAAAGATAAGCAGAGTGGGCCAGGAAGAGACAGAAGGATTAATAAAGGTAATAGGGCATTTGTGACTAAAGTGACATCAGGGAAAAAGGTTAAAGCTAAAGGTACTATATCTGAATGCACGAAGCATTTGCAACAAAATAGATGAATTAATAGCGCAGATAGAAGTAAATGGGTTTGGTTTAATAGCCATTACAGTGACGTGATTGCAAAGTGACCAAGGTTGGGAACTAAATATTCCAGGATATTTGATTTTTAGAAGAGACAGGCAGATGGAAAAGGAGGCGGGGTAGCCCTGATAATAAAGGATGGGATAAAGACAGTAGAGAGAAAGGGGGAGAAATTCAGTATCGTCCCGTTTGGGGCGCAATTATCGGCCGGGCGCAAAGATTAGCGCCTGGCGCTAATTATCGCCTCCGACTGCAAACTTGACTTTTATCGCCCCTGGAGGTGATTGGAGCGCTAAATCAGGTGCTACACATCTGTCTTAAGGTGCAAAGGCCGAGGAGCGAGGCGCTAACTCAGAGCGTGGGCGCAGCACAGGTGATGTCAGTTAGCGATGGAACACAGACACACTGGCGCCGGACAGTTCTTAAAGGGGAGGGTCGATCTTGCACTCCAGCCACACCCTGCTCATTGGAGCCTTGAATCTCGGTCTGGAGAGACCTGTGCCTAAATCTTCCAGCCAAGGACTATGGAGAGGGTGAGAGAACGAGCTCAGCGCTTCAGCGAGCGGGCCTTGGAGGCTCTGGTTGGCGCGGTGGAGCGCAGAAGATCTATACTCTTCCCAGAGAGTGGCAGGAGGCCTTTGCCACGCGAGTACAGAAGAGTGTGGAGGGAGGTGGCTCAGAGCGTCTCCTCCAGGAGCATGGTGCCCAGGACCCATATACAATGTCGAAAAAAGTTCAACGACCTCACTCGGGTCGTCAGGGTGAGTGGCTTTTTTTCAATACCTCTCCATCCCTCCATCTCAACCTCACTCTATGGCCAGAGGGTCTTAAAATCCCAATGCCCAACACTCATCCAACACCTATGGCCCTCTCATGAAACACACACGCACATTCCACACTTTGCATACAGTAAGGGCTATTCACCTATGGGAGGCACATCAGGCAAGACCATGGCTGTATATTTACTCAGACGCCGTCCTTTTTCTTGCAGGCCAAGCTATCTCATAATAGGAGACAGCAGCAACGGACGGGTGGAGGGC
Source organism: Squalus acanthias (assembly GCA_030390025.1). Classification (NCBI taxonomy): domain Eukaryota; kingdom Metazoa; phylum Chordata; class Chondrichthyes; order Squaliformes; family Squalidae; genus Squalus; species Squalus acanthias. Next base: position 85,015,472 of record CM059439.1, read on the forward strand.
GACCTCAGCTGCAACCCCTCAGCGATCTTGAGGTGCGTGTCCACAGGATTGTGGCAAGCCGGGTGATCGGTCCCGTCGCCACTGGAGACGCCGACCCCGTTCTGGACAGCAATGGTAAGGCCATCACCTTTTTGTCCTCTGTCGTTCCACTTGTCCCTCACAACACCAGCCTTTGACATTTTCAATCCAACTTACTAAATCGCTCCACTCCTTCTTCCCTTACTGCCCCCCTGTCCCCACTCTTGTACCTCCCTGCTTTCAGATGGTGATTCACCGGCTGAGGAGACGGGCCCTGAAGCTGCCAGTGGGAGTGAAGCTGCAGGCGAGGAGGACGAGGAAGCCGGAGCCTCAGCGCCATCCTCTCCCGAGGAAGCCCATGCCCACACTGGGAACACGCCTTCCCTGGAGGGGAGCAGGGGGGAAGGGTCTGATGAGGGTGAAGCTCCAGGACCCAGCGGGCTGCAGCAACGCGATGGGGGTAGGGAAGCTCGGGGGCCTTCTCCCCGGAGGGAGAGTAGGCCAGCGAGTCCTACTGCACTGGACGCAGAGGAGGAGTGGCTCATCGCTGAAATGAACACCCAGGCGGTGCACATGCACACTGAGCTCATGGGTGCAGTGAGAAGGGTGCCCGACTGCATTGAATCACTGGCAAGGAGTGTGGAGCACTTCGCTGTAGCACAGGCGGATGCCACGCAAATGTTTAGTGCTGCAATTCAGTCAATGGCTGCCATGACCCCATCTCTGACTACTCTCATGCAGACTCAGATTGAGGCCACGTGAGCACTGACTGCTGCCATCCTCGCTGGTTCGGACACATTTCCCCGGGGCTCTCACCGCGCCGCAGCAGGCCAGCAATCTGTGCTCCAGCAGATTGCTCCGGATGCTGAGGTGCTGCCCCGTGGGAGTGCCAGTGTGTCGGTCGAGCAGGGAGTTGCTGTCCTCTCTCAAGATGACAGCATTCCTGCTGCCACCACTGTCACTTCTCCACTGCACTTGCCACCGCCTGTAGGACAGACTGCTGCCGCCCATGCAGAGTTGGTGCAGTCTGCAGCCAGGCCCTCCAGGCCCAGAGCTGGTCGAGGCCGTCCTTCAAGGGCATCTGCAGTCTCAGGTTCTGACAATCAGCAGCCTTCCACCAGCCTTGCTGCAGCCACTGGGGTCCCATTACGGAGGAGCAGTAGGGTGGGAAGGGGGGAAGTGCGCAAGGGAAGGAGATCACCCTCGAAGGGCAAAAAGTAGGAGGTGTGACAAAATGTTGGTCACTTTTTTATTAAAGGACGAGGTTCGTGGTCAAACTTTTATTTAGTGTTTTGAACATTATCTCCAGGTTGTGAGAACCAGTTATGTTAATGACTGTTTTTTTGTGTTTCTTTCTATTAGTTTGTCATGAGGAAATGACACACACAGAGTTTGTAAAATAAATACGTTTTTGTATTCAAAATGTACATGTTTGGTCTTTGGAATCATTGCTGCCTTGGCCGGCTTAGGGGTTGCGGGTTGGTTTCATTCATGTTGTTCTCAATGGCAGAAGCCATTTCCTCAGCAGGGGCCTAGAAGCGGCTTGTTATCAGCCATTGACGGACAGCCCTTCCAGTTTCTACATTGTGGGCCTCCCTCCCGCCTTGGTGCTGCTAATGATCATCCTCCTCCTCTTCCTCCTCCTCTTCCTCCTCCTCCTCTGGTGGTGCTCCAAGGCCTGGTGGCATTGGCTGGGTCCTGAGGATTGCCAGGTTATGCAGCATGCAGCACACAACTACGAAGTGGGAAACTCGCTCAGGCGAGTACTGCAGGGCTCCTCCAGAATGGTCCAGACAGCGGAACCGTTGCTTCAGCACGCCGATTGTGTGCTCAACAATATTCCTGGTAGCTTGATGGCTCTCGTTGTACCGCAGCTCAGCAGGGGTGTTGGGCGTACGGAGCGGTGTCATCAGCCAGGTGCTCAGTGGATAACCCTTGTCCCCGAGAAGCCAACTAACTGGCTGATGCGGTGCCTGGAAAAGTTCTGCCACAGTAGTCTGGCGCAGGATGAATGCATCGTGGCAGCTGCCAGGATAGTGGGCATTGACAGCGAGTATCAGCTGTCTGTGGTCACAGACCAACTGAACGTTTAAGGAATGGAACCCCTTTCTGTTGCGGAAATCCTCGGCATTCTCATGCGGAGCACGCAAAGCCACATGTGTGCAGTCAATGGCGCCCTGCACCATGGGGAAGCCCGCTATCCTAGCAAAGCCATTGCGCGTTCTTGCTGCTTGTCTGGGGTCATGGGGAAAGAGATGTACTCTCGTCTCCTTTTAAAGAGGGCATTTGTGACCTGACGGATGCAGCAATGCACCGCGAACTGGGAGATATTGGCGATGTCCCCAGCAGCTGATTGAAATGAGCCAGTGGCATAAAAATTCAGAGCCACTGTGATCTTCACTGCCACCGACAGAGACGTCCTGGACCTCAGTTGAGGCTGCAGATCTGGCTGCAGCAGGTGGCAGAGCTCAGTGACTACCTCCTTGCTGAAGCGCAGCCTTCGCAAACACTGCTCCTCAGACATATTAATATATGTGAATTGTTGGCGATATACCCTGGGAGGGTAAGGTCTCCTGTACAGAGACCTGTTGGCCCTCCTCCGTCTGGCCATGATTGCCACTCTCTCTCTGCGTCTCTGTGTCCTCCAATTCTGGTGGCGCAGGACGACGCCCCCAATCAGTACAGCCCCCAAGTCTCTTGGCAATCAAAGTTATGAAGTTCAAAAACCAAAGTACCTGCAAAGTTATGATCAGTAGCCAAAACTACCTCACACAGCGTTGACTCAATGCAGAAGTCTCTCTTTCTCTCTCTCCGAATCTCTCTCTCTCTCTCTCTCTCAGAACGAGTGGTGCAAAAATGTCTACCACAGAGAAAGACAGGAAGGGGCCCCCTTTAAATAGCGCCCCCCCCAGCCCCACAGTGACTGGGGAGCGTTCTAGTCTTCCGGTCGTTGGTTGCGCCAGGCGGAAAGGATGGGGGCGACACTCAATTTCCGCTCCGGGGCGCCACAAGGGCGTTGCATCCTCGTATGACATCAAGATTTGCGTGCGCAGGAGATCGCGGCGGTAAAGTTTAGCGCCGCCGCAAAATGTCTAGTTAATTTTGCGAGCGGCGCAAACATCGCTGCGCCCGGGCGCTAGTTGTTTTGCGCCCCATTAGCGCCCTTTTAAGGCGCTAACGGGAGGCGCGACCAACTGAATTTTTCCCCCAAAGGATCTTAACTCAGAAAAACAAAATGTAGAATCAGTTTGGGTGGAGTTAGTGGCAGTAGTCTATAGGCCCCCTAAGAGTGGTTGTAATGTAGGGCAGAGTATAAATCAGGAAATTAGGGATGCATGGAACAAGGGTAAAACAGTAACCATAAGGGACTTTGGGGGAGAAATTCAGTATCGCCCCATTTGGGGCGCAATTATCGGCCGGGCGCAAAGATTAGCGCCTGGCGCTAATTATCGCCTCCGACTGCAAACTTGACTTTTATCGCCCCAGGAGGTGATTGGAGCGCTAAATCAGGCGCTTCACAACTGTCTTAAGGCGCAAAGGCCGAGGACCGAGGCGCTAACTCAGAGCGCTGGCGAAGCTCATGTGATGTCAGTCAGCAATGGAACACAGACACAATGGTGCCGGCCAGTTCTTAAAGGGGAGGGTCGATCTTGCTTTCCATCCACATCCTGCTCATTGCAGCCTTGAATCTCGGCCTGGAGAGACCTGTACATCAAATCTGCTGGAAAGAACAATGGAGAGTACCAGGGAAAGAGCTCAGAGTGCAGCCCCACAGTCTCTTCTAAATCGATACAAGGAAGGGCAAATCAAAATGAACCTGCAAAGTGCTGCTCAGTACCCAAAACTCCTTCTCACAGCGTTGAATCTCTCCAGAAGTCTCTCTCTCTCTCTCTCAGAATGCGTGGTTCAAAAATGTCACCAACAATAAAAGGCAGGAAGCGGTCGCCTTTAAATAGCGCTCCCCCAGTCCCTTCCTGACTGCAAAACGCTCCCCTCAACCTGTCGTTGCTAGCGGCAGGCAGTAAGGCAGGGGGCGCCACTCAATATCCGCTCCAGGGCGCTACCGGGGCGTTGCGCACTCGACTGACATCACGATCTGCTGGTGCAGGAGATCGTGGTGGTAGTGTTTAGCGCCGCCGCAAAATGTCTAGTTAATTTCGCGAGCGGTGCAAACATTGCCGCGCCCGGGCGCTAGTTGCTTTGCACCCCATTAGCGCCCTCTTAAGGCACTAACGGGAGGCGCAACCAACTGAATTTTTCCCCCTTTAACTTTCATACAGACTGGGCAAACCAAATTTTCAGAAATAGTGCAGCAGAAGAGTTCATGGAGTGCATTCAAGATAGTTTTCTAGATCAGAATGTGAAGGAACCTACGAGGGAATTGGTTATTTTAGATCTAGTACTGTGCAGTGAGACAGGGTTAATTAATAACCTTGTAGTAAAGGAGCCTCTGGGGAGCAGTGATCATAATATGATAGAATTTTATTTTGAGTTTGAGAGCGATTTAGTTAAGTCCAAAACTAGGGTCCTAAACCTGAACAAAGCAAACTACGTAGGTATGAGAGGCAAGTTGGCTAAGGTAGGTTGGGAAACGAGATTAAAAGATATGACAGTAGAAAAGTAATGGCAAACATTTAAAGAAATAATTCATAATTCGCAATGAATATACATTCCCTTAAGGAATAAAAACACCACGGGAAAAATGGTCCAACCGTGGCTAACAAGAGAAGTTAAAGATAGTATTAGATTAAAGGAAGAGGCTTATAATGTTGCCAAAAAGAGTAGTAAGCCTGAGGATTGGGCGGATTTTAGAATTCAGCAAAGGAGGACCAAGAAATTGATAAAGAAAGGGAAAATAGAATATGAGAGTAAACTAGCGAGACATAAAAACAGACTGTAAAAGCTTCTATAGGTATGTATAACGGAAAAGATTAGCGAAAGTAAACATAGGTCCCTTACAGGCTGAGACAGGAGAAATTATAATGGGGAATAAGGAAATGGCTGAGAAATTAAACAAATACTTTGGGCTGGATTTTGATACTGGGGCGGGTTGGGGTCGTGTTATCCGCTTTTCGTATTGCCCACCCGAATCTAGATCGATGTGGGAGTGTGATGCGATTTTAACTTAATTGGCCAAATGAGTTCCAACGTGTGGGAACCCATGGCCAATGAGTTATTCCAGTCTGAAAGTCGCCTCCGATGACATCATCATTGCTGCTGCATTTAAGGTCTGCAACAAGACTTGCTTCTTCTGCAGACTGCCAAGCTTCTGGGCTTGTATCTTAGAGGCAACTGCAGGAGGAATGGCCAGCCAAAGGCCCAGGTCTGATCCCAGGTTCGAATGGTTGCCCTGCAAGCTTTAGTGGAGGGAGCAAGAGCCAACAGAGAGGTGCTCTTCCCTTCCTCAGGGAGGAAGAAGCCTCCCCAGCAGACCAAGGCTGTGTGGGTCCAGGTTGCCCAGGAGGTCAACTCTTTATCCATCACCCGCAGAACCTGGCTCCAGTGCAGGAAGAGGTTTCATGACCTTCTACGCACTGCAAAAGTGAGTATGACTTTCCCTTCACCCTCAATCTGATCCCCATTGCCTCTCCTCACCAGCACTCAGCTTTAGCAACCTCTTCCTCCATATCCCACTTGACACTGACATCCATGCATCCTTACCCATTCCCTCTCCCTCTATGGTCACATTCACCTTACTATTCGACTATGCAGCCCTCACACTCCCTATCGTGTCATGCTATGAAAACAACTTACAACACACAGGGAGGCCCTTGGTCTTGCCACCTCACTCCATCTTTGTCTCCTTCTAAGCATCTATGCTATGGACTCTCTACACTCACTCCTTCAATCTCACTCAAACTCCACTTGTCTCCCTCATTGCAGGAAAAGAGAGCTCACAATAAAAGGGAAAGAGCCAGGACAGGAGGAGGGCCACCTTCATTAGCCTAGCTCACCCCTTGGGAGGATGCGGTCCTGGAGATCGTGGGAGTGGAGGACGATACACAAGTGGGGGACAGACAGACGGGTGCATCAGAGCAAGCTGGTGACTGAATAGTGTTCCATCTCTCTCATTGACATTGCATGAGTCGCTGATAATGAATCTGAAGCTCGAACAGATCATCTGCAATATGCAATGTGCATTTAACCTTGGCATCACATCTCTGACGCTTTCCTTTACTCCCCCACAGGACCATCGCAAGCACCCGTCCCCACTAGCCAGGAGGAAGAGCCTGAGCATCCAGACACCTCAGAGGAGGCTGCAACCTCTGAGGGCGCAGTGTCAGCAGAATTCAGCGCACCCTGCACCAGCGCAGAGACTCACACCTCGGTGGGACCCTCGGGACATAGAGTAGTGTTGTCACCTGGTGTATCACAGCTCACAAGTGAGCATCAGCAGATGGTGGAGACAGGGACAGCAGTGGAGAGTCCTAGTCGGAGGGCGCAGGACTCTCCTAGCTCAGCTCAGCTGCATGTCGACCCTCTGCCTCTGGGGCCATCCATAAGATCAGCGGTGCTGGGACTCCAGGAACAGATGCAGGAGTCTCTGACAGGTTTTGTCTCCAGGGTCGCTGCGAGTGTGGAGCGAATGGAGGAGTCCATAGCGAACATGAGCAGAGCCTTTGTGGAGTCATTGGCGCATGAACGCATCACCATAGAAAGGATGACAACCTCCATGGAGGTGATAAGTCGCCAGAGTGCAGAAAACATGGTGAGTGTTCTGAATAGAATGACATCTTTGAGGAGCGATGGACATCTATTAAACAGAGAAACCAGACCTTCATGGAAGTCCTTCTGAGTAGGACTGCCAGTGCAGATACGGGTTCCCATGGCCCCCCTGATGTGCAGCAAGGTGCTCTCAATCCACTTGCAAGCGCTGAGGTGGACCTGACCCATGAGAGGGATGTTGGTGGCAGACAACAAGGAGGTGGGGGCTCCTCTCCAAGCGCTCACACTTCCATGCCACTGACAAGTCCTCGGTCAGAGCCCCACCAGAGTCCGCACCCAACTGAGATCGACGTCTCAACCCCTGCCCAGCCGCAGGAGCAGCAGACTGTTGCCGAGCCCTCACAGGTTCGCAACCCCAGAGGACAGCTGCCAAAGGTGTCGAGACAGGAGCAGCAACAAACTGAGCAGGGGGCCTCCACCTCTGCTGAAGCCACAGGGGAAGCACCACGTAGGAGCACACATAAGAGAAAGATACTGCACAAATAGTCACAAGCGTAGTCACTTGGGTGAAATTTGATGTTTAATGTAAAAAAGTCATCAGATGTTAAGTGTAAATAAAAACTCTGATGGCTACAGCTGCAGTTGTGGCATCTGTCATTTCGCTAATGGGACTTCCACAATGAGGCCTTAGGATAACTTGCAATTGTCAGTATGGTGGTCAAATTGTTAGGGATCCGCTGGGTCTGGGCCATTGTCGTAGCTCTGGTAAGAAGCTGCGAGGCAAAAGTGCTTGATTGTCTAGGCTAAGCAAATCTGGCCAAGATGAGTGCGTTCCTTGCATTCCGGGCAGCTATTGTCTCGCGTAATGCTGCCGCTGGTTGAGGGGCCTCTGCAAGTTGTTCGTTCTCTCTCTCCTCCTCCTCCTCCTCCTCCACCTCCTCCTCATTTGAGGAGGCTATGTGAGGAGCCACTTGGTCCTCCGGCATCTGCAAACCACGACGCTGTGCCATGTTGTGAAGTGCACAGCAAACCACGACGATTCTGGAGACCCTGGCTGCTGAGTATTGCAGGGCTCCACCTGATCTATCCAGGCATCTGAAGCGCATCTTCAGCATACCGATGGTTTGCTCGATTATGGCTCTGGTAGAAATGTGGCTGGAGTTGTAGCTCTCCTCAGCTGCGTTGGATGGGCTCCTCAACGGCGTCATTAGCCACGTCTTCAGGGGATAGCTCTTGTCTCCAAGTAGCCATCCGTTAAGTTGGTCTGGTGGACTGAATAGCGGAGGCACACTAGACTGGTGCAGTATGAAGAAGTCATGGCAACTGCCAGGGTACTTGGCACAAACATGCAAAACTTCCTTCTTGTGGTCACACACCAGCTGAACGTTGAGGGAGTGGAAGCCCTTGCGGTTGACAAAAATACCTGGATTGCGATGGGGTGCCTTAAGGGCCACATGTGTGCAGTCAACGATGCACTGCACCCTTGGAAAGCCTGCCAGATTAACTAATCCAACCGCATGCGCCATGACACTTGCTCGATCCTTGGTGAAATGGATGTGATTGTGCGCGATGGCAAAGAGGGCATCGGTTACCTGCGTGATGCAGGTGTGTGCGGCCACCTGGGAGATGCCGCTGATGTCTGCTGCTGATCCCTGGAATGAGCCTGAGGCAAAAAAGTTGAGTGCGGTGGTGACTTTGACGGCCTCTGGTAAGGGGCGTCCACCTGGTCCTCTGGGCTCCAGGTCTTGTTGCAGCATTGCACAGATGTCACCCACTACCTCTCGCGAAAGTCGGAGCCACCTTTGGCACTGCTGCTCAGACATGTTGAGGTAGCTGACCCTGTGTCTGTAGACCCTGTTTGGGGGGTATCTCCTGTTGCGACGGCCTTCCATGCGCTGGCCCCTTCTGGCCTGTGCAGCTTCAGGCGGGTGAGCAGCAGCTTGGCGCTCCTGCTGTTGCTCCTGCTGTTGGTGCTGCTGTTGCTGCTGCTGTTGGTGCTGCTGTTGTTCATGGTTCTGCTGGTGCCGCGGCTGGTGTTTGTCCGCATCTGATGCCCAGGAGGGAAGGAAATAAATGGCTCCCATGCTTCTGGTATATGCCTCAGTTGAGGAAGCGCTCAATGAGGGTGGCGAGATGGGTTTCCCAGGAGGTCACACTGGAGATGGGCGTCAGGCTCCAAACTTCCAGAGCTGTGGTTATGCCTTCTAAAAGTTCCCCCAGACCTGTGACAACAAAGTCCTGCCATCTGCAAATGATGGCTGATCAAATCTCCTATTTAATGGTTGAGCTGCAGCTGAGAGTCAGCAATCCACTTGTGCTCCCGCCAGGTTTCACTGGCGTGTTTCAGATCAGGCGTGCTTCACGTGGGAAAAGGGTTAAACTAGCAAATAACTATCAAAATGGCATTACAGAGCCAATTTAGGGCTTGTTAAGGGCATTAATGGCCTCTCCCGCCTCTTGGAGGCGGGACGGAGACGGGACCAGTTGACACGATTTCATCAAAATTGCGTGGAGGCGGGATGGAGGTGGGATCGGGTCCGCCCGCCAGTTTCTGCAATTTTAACCCCCCACACGCCTCCAATCCCGCCTCAACAACCCTATGAAAATCCAGCCCTTTGTGTCTGTCTTCACGGAAGAAGACGCAAAAAACCTCCCGGAAATAATGAAGAACCCAGGGTCTCGAGAGAATGAGGAACTGAAAGAATTGAGTATTAGTAAAAAAAAGTACTGGAGAAATTAATGGGACTGAAAGCCGATAAATCCCCTGTACCTGATGGCCTACATCCTAGGGTTTTGAAAGAGGTGGCTATAGAGATAGTGGATGCATTGGTTGTCATTTTCCAAAATTCCATAGATTCTAGAAGGTAGCAAATGTAACCCCGCTATTTAAGAAAGGAGGGAGAGAGAAAACGGGGAACTGCAGACCCATTAGCCTGACATCAGTAGTAGGGAAAATGCTAGAATCTATTATTAAGGATGTGGTAACAGGGCACTTAGAAAATAATAATAGGATTGGGCAGAGTTAACACGGATTTAGAAAGGAAAATCATGTTTGACTAATCTGTTAGAGTATGTAACTAGCAGAATACATAAAGGGGAACCAGTGGATGTGGTGTATTCTGTAAGGGTTTTTGTCTCTCAGCCTGTGAGATTCGTGTGGCTCTGTGCAGCCCGGGTGCTAGTGCGGGTTTAGGCCTTGTTGCCTGTTCTGGTCTCCAGCCAGTCTGGGAGCACTAGACACACCTGTGAGTGGTTCGACCCACTCGCCCTTACGGTTCTAGACACTGGACTTAGATGCGAGAGCAGTAATGGAGATGAAACTCAGGTAGACTCGGTTGAATGGTACGAAATGGAAAATCTTTATTGCATAGTACTTAAGATTACGAAATACATGTCATACGCACAGATTAATGACAGTACAATCTTACACGCAGTTATGTAATTAATTTCAGGGAAACGAGGAACGAACGACACATCGTAAATGGGGGCACACATTACAATTATCCTTAATACTTGAAACCCTCCCCTATCAATATCTGTCCTAAGCTAGATTCGTAGGATTCGAGACTCATGCTCACCACTCGTGATAACTCGGAGAATTCCGAAAACTCTGATCGGATGTTTTTCACCGCAGCGCCCACGTGTCGATCAGGGGGTCTCCTGGCCCCACTTGTTTACTCGTTTCTGCTCCGGCTAGCAGGCTGGAACGTCTGCTGTCATGAAGATCTGTGTTGTCCTCGGAGTTCCGACTCTACTCAAAAAAGAGTCTTCCTGTGCCCTCGCACTGATGCGATAAAATTCGAAGAAGAGTCTTCCTGTGTCAGTTCTGTAGAACTCAAAGAAGTCTTCCTGGCAAGGAAAATGTCTATTCGACCTACAGGCGCGGTCGGGGCTTACTGACCGTGGCGATAAGTATGGTGGTCTTCTCTTCTCATCTCATCTCATCTCATCTCATCTCGGGCCTTCGGTTCCAACACCGTTTACCGACTTATCGGAATGGTGCGCCCGCTTCAAGGCTTCAGAGCCCAGTTCTACACAGGTCTTCGCGACACGACACGAGGTAGATCCGAGCGGATCGTAAAGTTCAACAGTCTTTTGAAAAGAGACACGAGGCGAGCAGGAACAAGACGGCGAGTCAAGAGCAGCCACGAGGATAAACACCAGCAAGATAAGAGTCAACCGAATAAGAGCCAAGAGTCAAGAGAAAGATGGACGGTTTGGAGCTTGCAATTATAGTGCAAAATCTTCCGTTTCCCGCCCAACCTTAATGTCTTTTCTTTTGTTAGGGTTTGGCGCTCAAATGTCTTGTATAGGGTGATCTTCGTTTTAATGGGTTTCGGGGCTACTCGTAAATGTCTGAGTACCTGTTAATATTTCTCCCATTGTTTAATCGGTCGGTGTTCTCCCTGGAGGGGTTTTGGGGCTTCCAAGTGTTTTCTGTAACTACCCGCTAACGGCTCTCTCATCGTAGAGTCGTTGGGATTCTACATATTAATGTCTTTGGATGGGTTCTTGATTACTTGGTACAACAGCCCTCATTCGCACCTGGGAGACCGATTTCAGTATTTATGTGTATACTGTGAACCCATGATGTCTCGTGTATTATCTTAAATGTGCTGAGTCTTAATCGATCTTGCACAAATGTTTACTGGAACGCCATCTTGTCTGCCTGTCGAAAAGTCTAGAATGTTCTGCCACGAGGTGCGGCGGCCATTTTACAAGCTGCTTGTGTCCACTTTAAAAACCTGACAGCATTCTGCTGAAATAAAAGCTGTTTGAACGAAACTATGTGTTTTTCTCCTTATTAATAAAATCGCGATATATTGCGAATTCTACAGTCCCTCCTGTTGATGCGAATAACTCCGCTTATCGTATCAAAAATATTGTGGTGAGCAATATTATCTCGATTTTCTCCGAATCCAGAAAATTTAATCCCATAACTTAAACTATCTAGGGTCTTTGCGTCGTCCTTATTTCCCAAGAAAATTACATTTTATATCACCGTAGGCATCATTTGCCTTTAAACTTACACCACTTGTTTTCCTTCCAGGTGTAACCAGGCCGATGCCTCTCGTATCACCTGTATATTCATCTTTTTATTTAGAGAAAGGAAAAACAAAACCCAAACCAAAACAATCATTTTTAACTACAACACCATCACCAAAATAATCAACACCAACTCTTAAAACATGTCGAGTTCCAAACGTATTTACAGTCTTTGAAAATCATGATCGAGTACAAACTTCCGCGGCGCACGTGGCGAGCGGGAGTGACGCCATTTTCCGATCACACGGTGCTTTCGTCGTGCACGCGCACGTAACATTCTCGCCACTCTCCCGTGTTTTCATGCTTGGTGAGGCGTTTGCCTCTTTTACAATGTACGATCAATAGGTACACTACGATAAAAACTTGGCATACGACTAAAATGTGGGAGGCTATTCTGATCCATGAAGGCACTTCAATATTGGTGAACAGATTCCACCACGGTGGAATTACTATATCCAGAATGTCTGTTCCTATTTCGACAGTTTTCTGTTCTAATGTGTAAAAATGTTTCTGTGACACCGCGACGGCTTTTAAAAGCTTGGTGAGGTGTTCAGGGAGAGGGGGAATGAGGTATCCGAAATGCGCGACGAATCGCTGCAAGTCGGTGAAATTCTCTTTTACTGTTAGATGAACAGTGGATGGTTCAGGGATTGGGACAATTCGCTGTTGTGCTACTTGAACTTCCGCCCTGGGTTTGAAACAGAAACTGCTGTCACTCACCGGACACCGGCTACGGTTTCCATGCTGGTAGTGTTGCGCTGCAGTGGTAACACAATATGTTCCACCCCCGATGTATGCTACCTGCGGAGGCACATGATCTTGTGCCATTGCCTCCATGGTGCAATTCATGGACTTGGCGCCAGCCGTTCTGAACCCGCACTGTGGTGTTAAAAAGGCATTCAAGTGCTGGGGACACAGTATTATGTGTGCTCCCCTGCCACGACAACCAGAGAGATCTGTACCTGTCATCGTTTGCTCCCAGCGGATGACGTAAGGTGGAACCGCTGCATAGCGAATGTGGGCTCCCCCCTGAATGACACCAATGTTCTCTACCCGATACACCGGGGCGGGCTTTGCTGTGTCGCCCAAAACCGGCATACGTAATACTATACCCATGATAGTATGGTTTGATCGTCCGCAGTCCACGGGGACTGGGTAAGCTTCTGAAGCTAGCCTGAGCTGGCACGGGCTTAATGCGTTCTGAAAAGGGTGGAGCGCCCGCAGGTGTTTGTTACTTATCCAGGACGGGACCAAACCTTGTTTTAAATCCTCCAAATTACTGCGGCCCTCGCCCAGTAACCACGCCCCGTAAAGCACGCACACCTCGTTCTGCGCAGCTTGATCGGATGCATTCCGATCTTCCCTAATCAGGGCATTTACCGTCTTTGCATGTTTCTCCAACTCTGCTATAATTTCCTTTAAATGGAGAGTCATGGCTTGGTCCTCGTGTAAACCCGACCCAACCACTTTATTCTCATCTGTTAGAATGTCTTTTAATTGCGTCTTTAAACCATTAATCTGGGTCTGCAGCTCCACACTGTCTAGAGCGTTGACCACAGATGTACCCGTGTTAAAAGCAGTGAACACGTCGTTCACTACACCCCTTCTTTGCCTCCCTACTTGATCCAAAACTTCATGTGGTGCGGTGTACAAACTTGTTTTATCAATTTCCGCGAAATCGAATTCGTAAAATTGTCTGAACATCTTGGTCAACAGGACCTGATACAACTGTTCCGTCTTTTTGGGGCACCACTCTGGTAACCGCACCTCGGTGAGATTTAAAATCACCGAGGCCACCGCGTAATGTACCCCCTGAAATAGTATCTGGTCTGTGGGGACCAGTACCAAACCATTCCCGGGTCCCTTACTAGTTTTAGGGCACCCTTCCTCTTCAGCTAGAACCACCGGAACCGTGGGCGGGGCTTTGCGTGGGCGCGTAATGAGCTCAGTGGCATTTACCGGGATCGAAGAGTATGGGGCTCCGCACCCCCTGGTGCTCGCATCCCACCTCATCCCCTGTCCGTTATCCTGCCATTGGTTAATGAAAAATATGGAGATGCCTTTGGGGCAAGCGTACTTTGACCCCCACATGCATACATAAATTCCCTCATCCGGTTCCCACCATTTGTCCCAACAGACTCTCACTTGTCCGTTTGTCCCCGTAATTGTTCGATGGGTATTATTACCCAGTCGTTCCCACTCGACCGAAGAGTTCCTCATGTTTTTGCTCAGCTTTCGCAGCCACCACCATCGGCTCAATGGGACATTCCCATTACAAGTCAAACAAATCCGTTTGCCGACGGTGACGCTGATCCTAGGTGCGATGATCCTTACTTTGGGGCACATTAAAGAAGTCTCTTGGTAGGCAAACCCCGATGTGCTAGAATACTCCGTTGAGTTTGTTCCCAGCCATCCTGGCCACCTTCCCTTGTGGAAATAGGTGGTGGTCTCCTCAGCCTCCCGTCTTCCGGTCCCATCCACCGCGATGGGGGCCGTGTCCCCGGAGCATCCAAACACCACGACATCCTTGGTGCGACCTCGATAGGCCAATCCACATCCAATTGCCGCGAGCAATACTAGAATTCGTTCCATCCTTCCTTGGTTCCTGTGATCAGATAGAATGAGGTAGCCAGCCTCGCAAGAGTCTCTGGCTTTTGTGAAGGGTGAGCGGGTCCCCTGACCGCGCCTCACGTAAACTTCAATGTTCACTGAATAAACTTTAACTAGACCTATCTCTAAAGCTCCCATCATTTTACCATTTTCTGTTAAAATTAAACTACAAACTTAACCTTATTTAAAACTATAAACTTATTCTTAACCTTAAGCTATAAACCTAGAAACTTATCCTAAACTTATTACTGTACAGCGCCGCCCGTTCCCAGGGCGGCCCCTTTAAATTCTGAGAAGGCTGCTGCGAGCTCTTCCCGACGGTGGGAGGGCACTGACCCCTTCCTTTGATCTGCCGCAGCCTGTTGCTGCACTGACCCCTTCCTTTGATCTGCCGCAGCCTGTTGCTGCTGCGATGGGACTGGGCCCTACCTGGGCTGCCTTAACCTTAAGCCTGCGCCTTGGGGCAGTCTGGGGACATGACCACATTTTCCTGGGCTGGGGTGCTCGACCTGACCTACGAGGAGTTGTCGGGGGCAGGAATCCCAGGACCGACGGACCGGGTTCCGAGACTTCCACCGGGATGACCTGTGGTCCCACCACAGTCGCTGGCTCCGCCCCCCCTGACTCCGCCTCCCTGACCTCGGGACTTGCAGCTTGTGGCACCGCCCTGCTCGGCCCAGCAGGCGGCCCTTCACTCGCAATCCCTACCTCCCCCGAGGGCAGGACGTTCAAGGTGGGCGGCTCGGGCTCTGAGGTTTTCACCGTCACGCCCTGTGGTCTCACAGTGGCTGGCTCCGCCTCCCCTAGCTCCTCCCTCCTGTGTTCGGGACCTGCAGCCTCGGTGTCCACCCTGTGTGGATCTCTATCTGCAGCCCCTGTCCTCCCTATACCTGAATCGGGGGCGACCCTTGCGTTCCCCGATTCCCACTCGTCCTCATCACTATCCTCATCTGACTCGAGTTCCGGGAACTCTCCCTCATCTGACTCGAGTTCCCGGAACTCTCCCTCATCTGACTCCCAACCCCACAAAAATGTTTCACAATTTTCCAGGATGCCTCCTTCCCTGATGCAGGCTGCTTTGCCTGCCTGTGTGCCTTGTGGTCCTACCTGGGGCTGCGAGTCCCCACTCGCAGGTTTTGCCCCTGTGGTTTTCCCTTGTGCACCTGGCTTGTACAATTTGCACTGGTTTACATGGAACCACTTAGTGCGCCGAGGTACCTTTACGGCGTAAACCATGGGACTCGCCTTATCTACAATGTTGTAGGGTCCCATATACAGTGGTTCCAGACTCCCTACTCTGGCGTAGTTTCTGACCATGACCTGGTCTCCTACTTCCCACTCCCGCGTTTTGCGGGGTTCCAGCAACAGGCGATTGCCCTGATGCTGCCTTCCCATGTTCCCAGCCGCCTGCTCATAAACCTGCTTCAGGCGCTCCAAGAGGGTCTGGGCGAACTTGTCCCTGCTTATCTCTTGGAGCTGACCCTCAGTGAGCACCGGCGCTAGCACATGGGTGGGGGTTCGCATGATCCTCCCAGTCATCACCTCGTGCGGGGAATACCCCGTACTTTTCGACTGACTGGCCCGGACCCCCATGAGGACTAAAGGCAGAACCTCCGCCCATTTTTGGGGCGAGTTCCTAGTCTCTTTCCTCAATTTCTCCTTCAGGGTCCGGTTCATGCGTTCAACAATCCCGGATGACTGGGGATTGTGTGCTACGTGCCACTTCCCTTCAATGCCCAAAAGCATGAGGGTGTTCTGCATCACCTGGCCGGTGAAATGACTCCCTTGGTCTGACTCCACAAAACGGGGAAGTCCCCACCGCGAGAACACTTCCCGGACCAAGATTTTTGCAGTACCCAGTGCCGTAGCTGTTCGACAGGGGAAGGCTTCCACCCACTTGGAAAACACATCCACCAAGACGAGGCAGTATTTATAGCCTCCCTGGGTGGTGGGCAGGGGCCCTATATAGTCGATCTGTATCGACTGCCATGGTCCCTCTACCCTTCTTACGTGCCCCATGGGCACTTTCCTTTTCTGGGGGTCTGGGTTGTTTGCAGCGCACACGAGACAGTTTGCACAGAACTCTCGGACCTGTTCCCTGAGCCCTGGCCACCATCCCGCTTGCTCTACCCGTTGCCAGGTAACCTCGGGCCCGGGGTGCCCTGCCCCTGGTCCCTCGTGAGCCAACTGGAGGAATTCCCTCCTGTGCTGCTGCGGCACAACCCACTGCTCCTCGCGGAACAGCATGCCTTCCTTAACTGAGAGGGTTGCCGTACTGTACGGACCCTCTACCTGCTTCCCCTCAGCAATGGTTTTTAGGACTGCTTTTAGGGCGGGATCCTGGGTTTGGACGGTCTTAAGGTCTAGGGGCAATGCTACCCTGGAGTTCCCGGGATTCCCGTCCCTGCCTTGGATCGCTGCCATGGGTCTGGTCCCATAGGGGTCCCAGAAAATGCCGTTGCGGGCACCTTCCCTGGCTAGCGCATCCGCCTGCTGGTTGCCCTCCCCACGGGGCTCTGTGGAGGAGTGAGCCTTCACCTTATGGATGAAAATCTCCCCTTCCTCCCCTACTGCTGCTAGGATCTTTTCCAGCAAGGGCTTCACCGTTAAAGGTCGCCCGTCCGCGGAGGTGTATCCACGGCAGGACCAAATGGCCAGGTATTCCGTACACGAATTACATGTGAACATACTGTCCGAGCAAATCGTGTATGGGGTTGGGAAAATGTCTGGGTGGGTAACAACGTACACCACTGCAGACAGCTCAGCCTGCTGCGCGCTCATGGTGCTAGGGAGCTTGATCGCCAGGGCAAGGTTTGCCGCAGGGTCATAAACTCCACACCCTGTGAGTCGTTCGCCAGCAGATACTGTGCTAGAACCATCAACATAAATCTCGCGCCCAGTGGGATGTATCCCGGCCCGCAAACCTATGTTGACGTCCCACACCCCTTCCACCGAACATCGGTGGGCTGTACCGGGGTATACCAAATTGGCCGCAAGCCTGGGCTCGCAAAGACCTTTTACTCTAAGATCCATCTGGGAAAGAAGAAGGGTCCAGCGCGCAATACGCACGCTGCTTACGGTCCCATCTTTAATTCTCCCATCTAAAAGCATCTTAGTTGGTGTGTGATGGGTGAGGAGAGTGATGGGAGAGAGCCCTGTGAAGATCGCTGATCTTTTCACAGCCCAATGCGTGGCTAAAAGGTGCCTTTCGCAATTGGAGAAACTTCTCTCCACATCCGTTAACACCCTGGACGAATAGACAACCGGCCTCAGCTTGCCGTGGCGCTCTTGGAGCAGCACAGCGCTCAAGCTGTCCCCGCTGGCAGCTACCTCCAGGAAAAACTCCTTCCCCCCCATCTATGGCCCCTAAGGCTAGCGCGGTCTGCAGATCCCTTTTTAACTTCTCGAAGGCTGCTTGGCAGCCCTCGTCCCAAGACCACTCCACTTATGGAGGAGTCGGAGGAGCGGCGTCGCTGTGGCCGCATAGTCTTCGATAAAATCCCTGCAGTAACCGGTCAGTCCCAAGAAGGACCTCACACCCCTTATATCGTTAGGAATTGGTAACTCTTGCACCGACTCCCTCCTAGCCTTATCTATGACTCTTTCCCCAGCGCGAATGGTCAGCCCCAGGAATTTTACTTCCTGCTGACCGATACGTGCTTTCTTAGGGTTTACTTTAAAACCCTTTCTCGCTAGCAGCTCCAATAACTCGGCCAGCAGTGGTCCATGCTCCTCCCTTGAATCCGTAAATAGGAGCAAATCATCCACGTACTGCACTATCTGATTGGGCTGACTAAACTCCTTTAAACTTCCTGCCATACACTGATGGAAAATACTGGGGCTGTTGTGGAAACCCTGTGGCAGACAGTTCCATGTGTACTGTTGTCCATTGAAAGTAAAGGCAAACTTGTACTGGTCCTCTCGCCGTAGCGGGATGGACCAAAAACCGTTCGAGATATCCAGCACCGTGAACGTGGTCGCGGACGCTGGGATACTCCCTATTAGGTCAGCAACTGCTGCTACCGTGGGCGCGCAGGCGGGAATGTTACTGTTAAGGACTCTGTAGTCCACCGTGGCCCTCCACGAATTATCCGGCTTCCTAACCGGCCATAATGGGGAGTTCACGTGTGTGGCTATCGGCCTCAACACGCCCTGCTGCACCAAGGAGGACATTGCTGTCTCCATATCGGGTTCTGCTTCTTTGGGGAAGTTATACTGTTTTTGGGGCCGGGTCATGGGGTCCCCATCTACGCTGACCTCAAACCCGGCAACCCTCCCACAATCGTGCTTGTGGGTTGCAAACGCGTGCATATTATCTGACACGTACGTTTGCATGTCCGTTGGGACATCTGCGACCATAAGCCCGAGGTCGTAGCCTCCGGATGGCTGCATGGTACACAGGACCCCTGTTTCTTCCTCCCCCGGAATTACCACTACCTTACCTTTTTCACTCTTAGCCCCCCAGAGACAATGATTTCTGAGGTCCACGAGGATCCCGTGTCCTGATAGGAGATCGGACCCGAGGATACCTCTACCACCCCCCTCCTGCCATTCCATCAATATGCACTTCCACTTGATGTGAAGTGCCCCCAAACGAATGGATAGCGGAAAGGAGAACGCGCCAGCCTGTTCTTTTCCCGTGAACCCCGCTAATGTGAATGGGACCTTGGTAGATAGCGGTGAGTCAAAAGGGCTATCTGTATGAATCACGGTGCAAGAAGCTCCCGTGTCCAACAAATACCTCCATCTCCACCAAGGGTCGCTTCCACGCATCATAGCTGAGCGGACACAGGTAGACGGGCTGCGCGGGCTCTAGTCATTGGGTATGGTTAGACGGGCCTGCGGCACCTACGGGGCCGGTAGCAACCGCCACTTTTCCATGTGCACTCATGAAGTTGCGCATGGCTCCCAACACTGATTCGAGGTCGTCGGGAGGGGTGGGTGCACTAGCTTCCCTAACAGAGACAGGCATCTGGGCTCGGGCTGCGGGATTTTTATCCCTGGAATCCTTCCAAGGGTTCCTGCAGTTCTTGCGCCAGTGCCCTGTCCTCCCACACCCGTAACAAGCATTACTTGCCTGCGGGGCGCGGTTACCCTCCTGATGCCACTCCCTTTGAGCCGGGGCTGCGGGTCGTACCTCATGTACTTTTCCCTTAAGGGGACGTGTTCCCATACCCCTTATATTGCGGTATCCTACCGTGAGTCGATTTAAGACCGACTCTACCGTAATGTTGGGGTCAGTGGGATCAAACCACGCTTTTGCCTGCTCTCTGACGGCTGGCAAACTGTTGGCTACTATGCACCTGAGCCAATGAGTTAAACCGACGCCGTCCACAGCGTCGCGCTCTGGCGCACCTGGACAGCTGCGTTGATATACTGGCCACAGCCTGTCGGCAAAAACCTTCGGGGGTTCTCCCTCCATCTGCACTGTCTGTCCCACTCTAGCAAACGGACCTTCATCGTCCGTCCCCAACACTTCTAGGACCTCATTTTTTAATGCCTCATATGTCTTGGTTCCCCTCTTGCTCTCGTCCGAGAGACACTGAAGGATTGAACTGCCTAACGAAAATAACAGCATTTTTGCTGTTTCCCCATCATCGCAGCCGTTAATGGCTGTGGTTTGCTCAACTTCTCTGAAATGTACGGAAGGGTCGTCTGACTCGGTCAGCTTCCGTACGTGATTTATCATAACTCTCAGCTGGTGTGAGCTGTGAGGCAACACAAGCTGGTTGAGGAGAACCCCTGGTTCCTCCCCACCGTTTCTGTTTGGGCCCCTTTTTATACCCGTAACTGGACACAACGGTCCCTTTTCCACTTCTTCCTCAGTGGGCTCTTTTGTTTCTTCTACTACTTCCTCCCTTACCCAGGTTTCCGAATAGCTGGGTGGCGCGGAGGGCGTAGTGGCTACTACTTCCTTTGCTTTACTTGGTGGGAATTTCTGAAACTCCTCATCTACTAGCGGCTGGTGTGCTGACGGACTGATAAGGCACACCATGCCGTGCGCTTTGTTCACGGCCCTTTTAAGGTGCTCTATCTCCTTTTGGCAGGCGCTATGATCGGCCCCCTGAAATTTATCCTCAAGGGCCATCTTATATGCCGCCCTAACCCCCGTTAAGCTCTCTTCCTGGGCTCTTATCTGGGCAGCTTGGCGGGCA
This sequence comes from Squalus acanthias, assembly GCA_030390025.1. NCBI lineage: Eukaryota > Metazoa > Chordata > Chondrichthyes > Squaliformes > Squalidae > Squalus > Squalus acanthias. The sequence goes on from CM059439.1 coordinate 85,035,967, forward strand.
CATCGTTCCTTTAGTCTGCCCTCACTTAACTTTGCCTCAGTGACCTGGCACTCGAGGTAATCTATTTTTGCTTTGTGGTGACTGGTGATTTCCTGGCGTTCTCGGTGCAGCGCACTTAAATTCCTAATGAGCAACTCCCCTCCAGAGACTTTCTCCTCCATTTCCTCCTCTAAATGCCTGATCCGAGCTGTTTGCGCTGTAATGACCTGGTTTGAAATCTGGACCTGCCTTTTGTAACACATTAACCAGACTGCTTTCTCGACTGTCTTTTTATGTTCCTTACTATCTGTCCACCTCTCGGCTGCCTCTATTGGACTCTTATCCGCTAACAGGTCACTTATCCATTTCTTAGTTAAATTTACCTTTCCGAACACATAATCTGCTATCTTTTCCTGCATAACATTTCGCACATTCACACCAAAGTCTAACACACTACCCTCTCGCTGCCAGTGTCCTGCCGCGGTCGCCATTTTCTGTAAGGGTTTTTGTCTCTCAGCCTGTGAGGTTCGTGTGGCTCTGTGCAGCCCGGGTGCTAGTGCGGGTTTAGGCCTTGTTGCCTGTTCTGGTCTCCAGCCAGTCTGGGAGCACTAGACACACCTGTGAGTGGTTCGACCCACTCGCCCTTACGGTTCTAGACACTGGACTTAGATGCGAGAGCAGTAATGGAGATGAAACTCAGGTAGACTCGGTTGAATGGTACGAAATGGAAAATCTTTATTGCATAGTACTTAAGATTACGAAATACATGTCATACGCACAGATTAATGACAGTACAATCTTACACGCAGTTATGTAATTAATTTCAGGGAAACGAGGAACGAACGACACATCGTAAATGGGGGCACACATTACAATTATCCTTAATACTTGAAACCCTCCCCTATCAATATCTGTCCTAAGCTAGATTCGTAGGATTCGAGACTCATGCTCACCACTCGTGATAACTCGGAGAATTCCGAAAACTCTGATCGGATGTTTTTCACCGCAGCGCCCACGTGTCGATCAGGGGGTCTCCTGGCCCCACTTGTTTACTCGTTTCTGCTCCGGCTAGCAGGCTGGAACGTCTGCTGTCATGAAGATCTGTGTTGTCCTCGGAGTTCCGACTCTACTCAAAAAAGAGTCTTCCTGTGCCCTCGCACTGATGCGATAAAATTCGAAGAAGAGTCTTCCTGTGTCAGTTCTGTAGAACTCAAAGAAGTCTTCCTGGCAAGGAAAATGTCTATTCGACCTACAGGCGCGGTCGGGGCTTACTGACCGTGGCGATAAGTATGGTCTTCTTCTCTTCTCATCTCATCTCATCTCATCTCATCTCGGGCCTTCGGTTCCAACACCGTTTACCGACTTATCGGAATGGTGCGCCCGCTTCAAGGCTTCAGAGCCCAGTTCTACACAGGTCTTCGCGACACGACACGAGGTAGATCCGAGCGGATCGTAAAGTTCAACAGTCTTTTGAAAAGAGACACGAGGCGAGCAGGAACAAGACGGCGAGTCAAGAGCAGCCACGAGGATAAACACCAGCAAGATAAGAGTCAACCGAATAAGAGCCAAGAGTCAAGAGAAAGATGGACGGTTTGGAGCTTGCAATTATAGTGCAAAATCTTCCGTTTCCCGCCCAACCTTAATGTCTTTTCTTTTGTTAGGGTTTGGCGCTCAAATGTCTTGTATAGGGTGATCTTCGTTTTAATGGGTTTCGGGGCTACTCGTAAATGTCTGAGTACCTGTTAATATTTCTCCCATTGTTTAATCGGTCGGTGTTCTCCCTGGAGGGGTTTTGGGGCTTCCAAGTGTTTTCTGTAACTACCCGCTAACGGCTCTCTCATCGTAGAGTCGTTGGGATTCTACATATTAATGTCTTTGGATGGGTTCTTGATTACTTGGTACAACAGCCCTCATTCGCACCTGGGAGACCGATTTCAGTATTTATGTGTATACTGTGAACCCATGATGTCTCGTGTATTATCTTAAATGTGCTGAGTCTTAATCGATCTTGCACAAATGTTTACTGGAACGCCATCTTGTCTGCCTGTCGAAAAGTCTAGAATGTTCTGCCACGAGGTGCGGCGGCCATTTTACAAGCTGCTTGTGTCCACTTTAAAAACCTGACAGCATTCTGCTGAAATAAAAGCTGTTTGAACGAAACTATGTGTTTTTCTCCTTATTAATAAAATCGCGATATATTGCGAATTCTACAATTCGGATTTTCAGAAGGCATTCGATAAGGTGCCACACAAGAGGTTATTAAACAAAATTAGGGCTCATGGGATTGGGGATAATATACTAGTATGGATTGAGGATTGATTAACGGACAGAAAACAGAGAGTAGGAATAAACGGGTCATTTTCGGGTTGGCAGGCTGTAACTAGTGGGGTACCGCAAGGATCAGTGCTTGGGCCTCAGCTATTCACAATCTATATCAATGATTTGGATGAAGGGACCAAATGTAATATATCCAATTTTGCTGATGATACTAAGCTAGGTGGAAATGTAAGTTGTGAGGAGGATGCAAAGAGGCTTCAAGGGGTTATAGACAGGGTAAGTGAGTGGGCAAGAACATGGCAAATGGAATATAAAGTGGAGAAATGTGAAGTTATCCATTTTGGTAGGAAAAATAGAAAAGCAGAGTATTTTTTAAATGGTGAGAGATTGGGAAATGTTGGCGTTGAGAGGGACCTGGGTGTCCTTGTACACGAATTACTGAAAGTTAACATGCAGGTACAGCAAGGAATTAGGAAAACAAATGGTATGTTGGCCTTTATTACAAGAGGATTGTAGTATAAGAGTAAAGACGTCTTACTGCAATTATATAGGGCCCTGGTGAGACCACAGCTGGAGAATTGTGTACAATTTTGGTCTCCTTACCTAAGGAAGGATATACTTGCCATAGAGGCAGTGCAACAAAGGTTCACCAGACTGATTCCTGGGATTGGGGGATTGTCCTATGAGGAGAGATTGAGTAGACTGGGCCGATATTCTGTAGAGTTTAGAAGAATGAGAGGTGATCTCATTGAAAAATACAAAATTCTTACAGGGCTTGACAGGGTAGATGGAGGGAAGATGTTTCCCCTGGTTGGGGAGTCCAGAACCAGGGGTCACAGTCTCAGAATAAGGGTCGGCCATTTAGGACTGAGATGAAGAGAAATGTCTTTACTCAGAGGGTGGTGAATCTTTGGAATTCTCTACCCCAGAGGGCTGTGGCAGCTCAGTCGTTGCGTATATTCAAGACTGAGATCGATAGATTTTTGGATATTAAGGGAATCAAGGGATCTGGGGATAGTGCAGGAAGGTGGAGCTGAGGTAGAAGATCAGCCATTGAATGGCGGAGCAGGCTCGAGGGGCCGAATGGCCTACTCCTGCTTCTATTTCTAATGTTCTTATGTATTCCTTCTGTGTGCATGGCCCCTTTAATTCTCAGACCTCTTCATAGAATCATAGAATGGTTACAGCACAGAAGGAGGCCATTCGGCTCATCGAGTTTGTGCCGGCTCTCTGCAAGAGCGCTTCAGCAAGTCCCAGTCACCTGGAAAAAGCTGAAGATTGAATAGGTTTTTAAGCAAGTGTAGGGGCAGGGAGAGGGGGGAGGGGAGGAAAGAACAAAAGGGAAGGTCTGTGATAACATTATGTCTCTTAATGTCTCTTAATCTCTCCTGCCTTCCATCCTATCACAGACCTTCCCTTTAGTTCTTTCCTCCCCTCCCCCCTCTCCCTGCCCCTACACTTGCTTAAAAACCTGTTCCATCTCCTGCTTTTTCCAGTTCTGACGAAGGGTCATCGACCTGAAACGTTGACTCTGTTTCTCTCTCCACAGATGCTGCCTGGCCTGCTGAGTATTTCCAGCATTTTCTGTTTTTATTTCAGATTTCCAGCATCCGCAGTATTTTGCTTTTGTAACATATCATCAAATACATTTTAACAATTGTTATGGTCGAACACTTCTGACTCCATCTGCCCATTCCTCCAGCGGAAAGTCTAAGCCATTAAGTTTAGATCCATGTTCTTATTAATTTGCATGTACCTCAGGTTGCTGACGCTAACAGATCTTGGTGTTCTGATTTAGGATTCACCCACCAATGAGCCAACATTGCTAAGGCGTGCCTTTTCTCAACTTCTAGGGCTATGAAATTCAAACGGGACACCAACAAATAACAAGTAATTGCAAATACAGCTGAGTTGCCCAGGCTTTGTAAGACAGGTTGTCTGGACTCATGAGCCAGTCATGGCTCACAGCTTTAACTTGGATATCCCTATTGTAAACCATAACGCAGCATTTAGTGTTCATGTTATTAGACCAACAACATAATATTGGGATGTTAGTCACATGGTACTGTTGGCTTTTGAATGAGCAATTATTTTAGCGATTGTTTATTCCCTAGGGGATGGGGTGTTATGTGGTTAGAAAATTGATCTTTCACCTCTACAACATGGGATGGAAGCCTGCTCTCTTATTAAGGTCCTACATGCAATAACTTGAGTAATTTCAACCCTGCTCTTAGTGGGTGTGTGTCTAAGGTTTGAAACTGACCACAATATTGCGTGGGTTGGCACTCAGTTGAGAATCTCATTCAGAGAAGCCACAGTGCTGGCAAATGTATGAAAATTTAGAGTTCGCACCAGCGTAGTTAGGGATGCTGTTTTGAGGTTAGGGCAAGGTATATTGTTGTGGTTGTGGGGGAAGGAGGGCTAAGTCAGGGAAGCTTTACTCTGCTGTAAACCATACTGTACCTACCCCCACGAGTGCTTGGTTATGGCATTTGGTCAAAAAACCAGGTGCAAACAAATGCTTTGCTGTGTGTGCTCAATTTGAAGACCGTTTACCACTGATTACCATCTAGAAGCACTGAGGAGATGTGAAAGGATTCCAAAAGATCCTTGAGCAGCTTTTGTGCCTCATTATATCAACAGCATTAATGCTGAGATCAGCCCTGAAGAAGCTGTAGGGAGTGTTGAGTGAAAGTGTGACCAATAGGAAGGGGTTCTTTATTGTCTGTAACCCCATGCATTGCTTTTATAAATACTTTTGGTAAGACTTGTCATAAATGTATCCTTTGTTTTAATAATGTTATGCTGGTGTCAGAAATTCTGATTGTTGACTGGTTTTGAGGGGGTTGGAGAAGAATTTCCCAGAGGTTTTTTTTTCCCCTGGGATTTTCGTTTTTTTTGCCTCTCCCAGGAGATTACGAGACTGCGGGGAAGGGTGGTGGGGGAAGTGTTTAGTCATGATGCTCCATCCATCATGGTGTGTGGGGAAGGCTTGATGGACAAACTGGTTATTTCCTGCCTGTCATTTTCGGATGTTTTAATTGCGATGATTATTAATGTAATGTATTTCAGTATTGTAACTGTAATTTAACCCTCGGGTTGCAAAAGATACCTTGATGTTGATGAAAAAGTGGAAATGTTCTTTTGCCCAGCGCTGATATCTTTCACTGTAATGAAAGCAAATAAAATCCCCCCTCCCAGCTGCCAAAGTCTACCTAGAAACGGTTACGCAAATTGTTTGTACAACATTGTGCCATAGAGGGAACATAAGAACATAAGAACATAAGAAATAGGAGCAGGAGTAGGCCAATCGGCCCCTCGAGCCTGCTCCGCCATTCAATAAGATCATGGCTGATCTGATCCTAACCGCCAATCTACTATCTATCACAGAACCATCTCCTGCATCTAACAGAATTGCACACACGAAATAGGAGCAGAATCAGGCTACACAGTCCCTGGGCCCGCTCCACTACCCACAGGGCCATGACCGATCCGAACCTAGACTCATGTCCAAATTCCTGCCCGCTCCCCGTAACCCTTAATGCCCTTTACTTCTAGGAAACTGTCTATTTCTGTTTTAAATTTAATTAATGTTGTAGCTTCTACAGCTTTTTGTGGCAGCATATTCCATGGACCTACCACCCTCTGCAACGAAGATTCACCAGACTGGTTCCTGGGATGGGGGGATTGTCCTGTGAGGAGAGATTGAGTAGACTAGGCCTACATTCTCTAGAGTTTAGAAGAATGAGAGGTGATCTCATTGAAACATACAAAATTCTTACAGGGCTTGACAGGGTAGATGCAGGGAGAATGTTTCCCCTGGCTGGGGAGTCGAGAATCAGGTGTCACAGTCTCAGAATAAGGGGTCGGCCATTTAGGACTGAGATGAGGAGAAATTTCTTCACTCAGAGGGTGGTGAATCTTTGAAATTCTCTACCACAGAGGGCTGTGGAGGCTCAGTCGTTGAGTATATTCAAGACAGAGATCGATAGATTTTTGAATATTAAGGGAATCAAGGAATATGGGGATAGTTCAGGAAAGTGGAGATGAGGTCGAAGATCAGCCATGATCTTACTGAATGGCGGAGCAAGCTCGAAGGGCCAAATGGCCCACTCCTGCTCCGATTCCTTATGTTCTTATGTTCTAACAAAATGTGGGGGGTGGGGGGGGGGGGCATTCTTCCATACATTTTGAGAATGAATTGCTCCAGCAATTGCTTCTAATATTATACCGGCAGCCACAATCCAGGGCTTTTTCATTCGGAAAGGCAGGTGCAGACGACAAATTCTCCGCCATTGCTGTGGCTCCCCCTCTGGGTGATGTGATCGTGTGAGACATGACAACTGGGGAGAAGGACTGCAGCTGCAAAATAAGCTTCAAGAGCCTGTGCACACCTGCACACTGCTTAGGGCACTATCCGACACAAATAGAAAGGATAGTGTATGGGGTGGGGGCAGGATGAAATGAAAAGAATATTTTCATGAGTGGACTGACACTAGTACTCCTTAGCAAGGTGAGCAAAGGTCAGTCCACAAGTAGAAACATTGCATGGCTTACCTATGCTTCAGGGTTTTTACTGTGTGACACTGTGAGCATCCAACAGTAATTAAACGTGTATAATTGAGTGAGCTACATCAAAGGTACATGGAATGTTACTTTCAAAAGCAAGAGCTGACAGTGAAAGTAAGTGTTCTTTGGCGCAAAGTTCCTTGAAAGCTCTGAACAATGGCTACTTACTTCCCAGGAGTCAAAATACAGAAAATATTTCCACACTTAATGGCTGTCAGTGAGTGTGCTAAACAGTATTGAACGAGCACTGCGTGTGAACAGGATCTGGTTTTAATAAGTAGGGTTATTAAGCGTGCAGTTAATTGTTTAACGGTGCATGCCAAATCCAATACCTGCAAGTTTAAAGCAGATCAAAGTCCAGACCATGCGCGCCACTGATTTAATGCTTTTAAAATTATTTAATTGGGCAACTGTTGAAATGTTACAGGCAGCAATTGTTCACGCAGGTGGCTGTAGCTGTATTGATTTTCATGGCAGTAACTCTGGTGCTCTTGACTGGAGCCTATCTCAGGTGCTCTTCATGGGTGGTATGTTGTACCATGCTGAACTTCGCCCTGCGTTAACTGCTAGATTTCAATGGTAATGGGAATGCTCTCACTTGGCAGAATTATCTCTCCTTCACTTTAGGGTAGCTGTGTTGTTGGATTAATTGTTCTTCCCTGGCAATAACACTGTATGCTCCTTATTAGGGAACTTATACTGCTGGTAACAACTCTACACTACTTCACTAGTTGTAATTATACTTTCTATCACAGGTGATAACTGTGCTCTCCTTTATTGGGATAACTGTGCTGTCCTTTATTGGGACAACTGGGATATCCTTTATTGGGATAACTGTGCTGTCCTTTATTGGGATAACTGTGCTGTCCTTTATTGGGATAACTGTGCTCTCCTTTATTGGGATAACTGCGCTGTCCTTTATTGGGATAACTGTGCTGTCCTTTATTGGGATAACTGTGCTGTCCTTTATTGGGATAACTGGGATAACCTTTATTGGGATAACTGTGCTCTCCTTTATTGGGATAACTGTGCTGTCCTTTATTGGGATAACTGTGCTGTCCTTTATTGGGATAACTGCGCTGTCCTTTATTGGGATAACTGGGATGTCCTTTATTGGGATAACTGTGCTCTCCTTTATTGGGATAACTGTGCTCTCCTTTATTGGGATAACTGCGCTGTCCTTTATTGGGATAACTGTGCTGTCCTTTATTGGGATAACTGTGCTGTCCTTTATTGGGATAACTGTGCTCTCCTTTATTGGGATAACTGTGCTCTCCTTTATTGGGATAACTGGGATGTCCTTTATTGGGATAACTGTGCTCTCCTTTATTGGGATAACTGGAATGTCCTTTATTGGGATAACTGTGCTGTCCTTTATTGGGATAACTGTGATGTCCTTTATTGGGATAACTGTGCTGTCCTTTATTGGGATAACTGGGATGTCCTTTATTGGGATAACTGTGCTGTCCTTTATTGGGATAACTGTGCTGTCCTTTATTGGGATAACTGGGATGTCCTTTATTGGGATAACTGTGCTGTCCTTTATTGGGATAACTGTGCTGTCCTTTGTTGGGATAACTGTGCTGTCCTTTATTGGGATAACTGCGCTGTCCTTTATTGGGATAACTGGGATGTCCTTTATTGGGATAACTGTGCTCTCCTTTATTGGGATAACTGTGCTCTCCTTTATTGGGATAACTGCGCTGTCCTTTATTGGGATAACTGTGCTGACCTTTATTGGGATAACTGTGCTGTCCTTTATTGGGATAACTGTGCTCTCCTTTATTGGGATAACTGTGCTCTCCTTTATTGGGATAACTGGGATGTCCTTTATTGGGATAACTGTGCTCTCCTTTATTGGGATAACTGGAATGTCCTTTATTGGGATAACTGTGCTGTCCTTTATTGGGATAACTGTGATGTCCTTTATTGGGATAACTGTGCTGTCCTTTATTGGGATAACTGGGATGTCCTTTATTGGGATAACTGTGCTGTCCTTTATTGGGATAACTGTGCTGTCCTTTATTGGGATAACTGGGATGTCCTTTATTGGGATAACTGTGTTGTCCTTTATTGGGATAACTGTGCTCTCCTTTATTGGGATAACTGCGCTGTCCTTTATTGGGATAACTGCGCTGTCCTTTATTGGAATAACTGGGATGTCCTTTATTGGGATAACTGGGATATCCTTTATTGGGATAACTGGGATGTCCTTTATTGGGATAACTGGGATGTCCTTTATTGGGATAACTGGGATGTCCTTTATTGGGATAACTGTGCTCTCCTTTATTGGGATAACTGTGCTGTCCTTTATTGGGATAACTGTGCTGTCCTTTATTGGGATAACTGTGCTGTCCTTCATTGGGATAACTGTGCTGTCCTTTATTGGGATAACTGGAATGTCCTTTATTGGGATAACTGTGATGTCCTTTATTGGGATAACTGTGCTGTCCTTTATTGGGATAACTGTGATGTCCTTTATTGGGATAACTGGCATATCCTTCATTGGGATAACTGTGCTGTCCTTTATTGGGATAACTGGAATGTCCTTTATTGGGATAACTGTGCTGTCCTTTATTGGAATAACTGGGATGTCCTTTATTGGGATAACTGGCATATCCTTTATTGGGATAACTGTGCTGTCCTTTATTGGAATAACTGGGATGTCCTTTATTGGGATAACTGGGATATCCTTTATTGGGATAACTGGGATGTCCTTTATTGGGATAACTGTGCTGTCCTTTATTGGGATAACTGTGCTCTCCTTTATTGGGATAACTGTGCTGTGCTTTATTGGGATAAATGTGCTGTCCTTTATTGGGATAACTGTGCTCTCCTTTATTGGGATAACTGTGCTCTCCTTTATTGGGATAACTGTGCTCTCCTTTATTGGGATAACTGGAATGTCCTTTATTGGGATAACTGTGCTGTCCTTTATTGGGACAACTGTGATGTCCTTTATTGGGATAACTGTGCTCTCCTTTATTGGGATAACTGTGCTGTGCTTTATTGGGATAACTGTGCTGTCCTTTATTGGGATAACTGTGCTGTCCTTTATTGGGATAACTGTGCTGTCCTTTATTGGGATAACTGTGCTCTCCTTTATTGGGATAACTGTGCTGTGCTTTATTGGGATAACTGTGCTGTCCTTTATTGGGATAACTGCGCTCTCCTTTATTGGGATAACTGTGCTCTCCTTTATTGGGATAACTGGAATGTCCTTTATTGGGATAACTGTGCTGTCCTTTATTGGGACAACTGTGATGTCCTTTATTGGGATAACTGTGCTCTCCTTTATTGGGATAACTGGAATGTCCTTTATTGGGATAACTGTGATGTCCTTTATTGGGATAATTGTGCTGTCCTTTATTGGGATAACTGTGCTCTCCTTTATTGGGATAACTGGAATGTCCTTTATTGGGATAACTGGAATGTCCTTTATTGGGATAACTGTGCTGTCCTTTATTGGGACAACTGTGATGTCCTTTATTGGGATAACTGTGCTCTCCTTTATTGGGATAACTGGAATGTCCTTTATTGGGATAACTGGAATGTCCTTTATTGGGATAACTGTGCTGTCCTTTATTGGGACAACTGTGATGTCCTTTATTGGGATAACTGGAATGTCCTTTATTGGGATAACTGTGCTGTCCTTTATTGGGACAACTGTGATGTCCTTTATTGGGATAACTGGAATGTCCTTTATTGGGATAACTGTGCTGTCCTTTATTGGGACAACTGTGCTGTCCTTTATTGGGACAACTGTGATGTCCTTTATTGGGATAACTGGAATGTCCTTTATTGGGATAACTGTGCTGTCCTTTATTGGGACAACTGTGATGTCCTTTATTGGGATAACTGTGATGTCCTTTATTGGGATAACTGTGCTGTCCTTTATTGGGATAACTGTGATGTCCTTTATTGGGATAACTGTGCTGTCCTTTATTGGGATAACTGTGATGTCCTTTATTGGGATAACTGGGATGTCCTTTATTGGGATAACTGTGCTGTCCTTTATTGGGATAACTGTGATGTCCTTTATTGGGATAACTGTGCTGTCCTTTATTGGGATAACTGGATGTCCTTTATTGGGATAACTGTGATGTCCTTTATTGGGATAACTGTGATGTCCTTTATTGGGATAACTGTGCTGTCCTTTATTGGGATAACTGTGATGTCCTTTATTGGGATAACTGTGCTCTCCTTTATTGGGATAACTGGAATGTCCTTTATTGGGATAACTGTGATGTCCTTTATTGGGATAACTGTGCTGTCCTTTATTGGGATAACTGTGCTGTCCTTTATTGGGATAACTGGAATGTCCTTTATTGGGATAACTGGAATGTCCTTTATTGGGATAACTGTGATGTCCTTTATTGGGATAACTGGAATGTCCTTTATTGGGATAACTGTGCTGTCCTTTATTGGGATAACTGTGCTGTCCTTTATTGGGATAACTGTGCTGTCCTTTATTGGGATAACTGTGCTGTCCTTTATTGGGATAACTGTGCTGTCCTTTATTGGGATAACTGTGCTGTCCTTTATTGGGATAACTGGCTGTCCTTTATTGGGATAACTGTGCTGTCCTTTATTGGGATAACTGTGCTGTCCTTTATTGGGATAACTGTGCTGTCCTTTATTGGGATAACTGTGCTGTCCTTTATTGGGATAACTGTGCTGTCCTTTATTGGGATAACTGTGCTGTCCTTTATTGGGATAACTGGAATGTCCTTTATTGGGATAACTGTGCTGTCCTTTATTGGGATAACTGGAATGTCCTTTATTGGGATAACTGTGCTGTCCTTTATTGGATAACTGGCTGTCCTTTATTGGGATAACTGTGCTGTCCTTTATTGGGATAACTGGAATGTCCTTTATTGGGATAACTGTGATGTCCTTTATTGGGATAACTGTGCTGTCCTTTATTGGGATAACTGGAATGTCCTTTATTGGGATAACTGGAATGTCCTTTATTGGGATAACTGGATGTCCTTTATTGGGATAACTGTGCTGTCCTTTATTGGGATAACTGTGATGTCCTTTATTGGGATAACTGTGATGTCCTTTATTGGGATAACTGTGCTGTCCTTTATTGGGATAACTGTGATGTCCTTTATTGGGATAACTGTGCTGTCCTTTATTGGGATAACTGGAATGTCCTTTATTGGGATAACTGGAATGTCCTTTATTGGGATAACTGTGCTGACCTTTATTAGGATAACTGTGCTGTCCTTTATTGGGATAACTGTGATGTCCTTTATTGGGATAACTGTGCTGTCCTTTATTGGGATAACTGGAATGTCCTTTATTGGGATAACTGTGCTGTCCTTTATTGGATAACTGTGCTGTCCTTTATTGGGATAACTGTGCTGTCCTTTATTGGGATAACTGTGCTGTCCTTTATTGGGATAACTGGAATGTCCTTTATTGGGATAACTGGAATGTCCTTTATTGGGATAACTGTGATGTCCTTTATTGGGATAACTGTGATGTCCTTTATTGGGATAACTGGAATGTCCTTTATTGGGATAACTGGATGTCCTTTATTGGGATAACTGTGCTGTCCTTTATTGGGATAACTGTGCTGTCCTTTATTGGGATAACTGGAATGTCCTTTATTGGGATAACTGTGATGTCCTTTATTGGGATAACTGTGCTGTCCTTTATTGGGATAACTGTGCTGTCCTTTATTGGGATAACTGTGCTGTCCTTTATTGGGATAACTGTGATGTCCTTTATTGGGATAACTGTGCTGTCCTTTATTGGGATAACTGTGCTGTCCTTTATTGGGATAACTGGATGTCCTTTATTGGGATAACTGGATGTCCTTTATTGGGATAACTGTGATGTCCTTTATTGGGATAACTGGGATGTCCTTTATTGGGATAACTGTGCTGTCCTTTATTGGGATAACTGTGATGTCCTTTATTGGGATAACTGTGCTGTCCTTTATTGGGATAACTGGAATGTCCTTTATTGGGATAACTGTGCTGTCCTTTATTGGGATAACTGTGATGTCCTTTATTGGGATAACTGTGCTGTCCTTTATTGGGATAACTGTGCTGTCCTTTATTGGGATAACTGTGCTGTCCTTTATTGGGATAACTGGAATGTCCTTTATTGGGATAACTGTGCTGTCCTTTATTGGGATAACTGGCTGTCCTTTATTGGGATAACTGTGCTGTCCTTTATTGGGATAACTGGAATGTCCTTTATTGGGATAACTGTGCTGTCCTTTATTGGGATAACTGTGCTGTCCTTTATTGGGATAACTGGAATGTCCTTTATTGGGATAACTGTGCTGTCCTTTATTGGGATAACTGTGCTGTCCTTTATTGGGATAACTGGAATGTCCTTTATTGGGATAACTGTGCTGTCCTTTATTGGGATAACTGTGCTGTCCTTTATTGGGATAACTGTGCTGTCCTTTATTGGGATAACTGGACTGTCCTTTATTGGGATAACTGTGCTGTCCTTTATTGGGATAACTGGATGTCCTTTATTGGGATAACTGACTGTCCTTTATTGGGATAACTGTGCTGTCCTTTATTGGGATAACTGTGCTGTCCTTTATTGGGATAACTGTGCTGTCCTTTATTGGGATAACTGGATGTCCTTTATTGGGATAACTGCGCTGTCCTTTATTGGGATAACTGTGCTGTCCTTTATTGGGATAACTGTGCTGTCCTTTATTGGGATAACTGTGCTGTCCTTTATTGGGATAACTGAGCTGTCCTTTATTGGGATAACTGTGCTGTCCTTTATTGGGATAACTGGAATGTCCTTTATTGGGATAACTGGATGTCCTTTATTGGGATAACTGTGCTGTCCTTTATTGGGATAACTGTGCTGTCCTTTATTGGGATAACTGTGATGTCCTTTATTGGGATAACTGTGCTGTCCTTTATTGGGATAACTGTGCTGTCCTTTATTGGGATAACTGTGCTGTCCTTTATTGGGATAACTGTGCTGTCCTTTATTGGGATAACTGTGCTGTCCTTTATTGGGATAACTGTGCTGTCCTTTATTGGGATAACTGTGCTGTCCTTTATTGGGATAACTGTGCTGTCCTTTATTGGGATAACTGTGATGTCCTTTATTGGGATAACTGTGCTGTCCTTTATTGGGATAACTGTGCTGTCCTTTATTGGGATAACTGTGCTGTCCTTTATTGGGATAACTGTGCTGTCCTTTATTGGGATAACTGTGCTGTCCTTTATTGGGATAACTGTGCTGTCCTTTATTGGGATAACTGTGCTGTCCTTTATTGGGATAACTGTGCTGTCCTTTATTGGGATAACTGTGCTGTCCTTTATTGGGATAACTGTGCTGTCCTTTATTGGGATAACTGTGATGTCCTTTATTGGGATAACTGTGCTGTCCTTTATTGGGATAACTGTGATGTCCTTTATTGGGATAACTGTGCTGTCCTTTATTGGGATAACTGGATGTCCTTTATTGGGATAACTGTGCTGTCCTTTATTGGGATAACTGTGCTGTCCTTTATTGGGATAACTGTGCTGTCCTTTATTGGGATAACTGTGATGTCCTTTATTGGGATAACTGTGCTGTCCTTTATTGGGATAACTGTGCTGTCCTTTATTGGGATAACTGTGCTGTCCTTTATTGGGATAACTGTGCTGTCCTTTATTGGGATAACTGGAATGTCCTTTATTGGGATAACTGTGCTGTCCTTTATTGGGATAACTGTGCTGTCCTTTATTGGGATAACTGTGCTGTCCTTTATTGGGATAACTGTGCTGTCCTTTATTGGGATAACTGGAATGTCCTTTATTGGGATAACTGTGCTGTCCTTTATTGGGATAACTGGAATGTCCTTTATTGGGATAACTGTGCTGTCCTTTATTGGGATAACTGGAATGTCCTTTATTGGGATAACTGTGCTGTCCTTTATTGGGATAACTGGAATGTCCTTTATTGGGATAACTGTGCTGTCCTTTATTGGGATAACTGTGCTGTCCTTTATTGGGATAACTGGAATGTCCTTTATTGGGATAACTGTGCTGTCCTTTATTGGGATAACTGTGCTGTCCTTTATTGGGATAACTGGAATGTCCTTTATTGGGATAACTGTGCTGTCCTTTATTGGGATAACTGTGCTGTCCTTTATTGGGATAACTGTGCTGTCCTTTATTGGGATAACTGTGCTGTCCTTTATTGGGATAACTGTGCTGTCCTTTATTGGGATAACTGTGCTGTCCTTTATTGGGATAACTGTGCTGTCCTTTATTGGGATAACTGTGCTGTCCTTTATTGGGATAACTGTGATGTCCTTTATTGGGATAACTGTGCTGTCCTTTATTGGGATAACTGTGCTGTCCTTTATTGGGATAACTGGATGTCCTTTATTGGGATAACTGTGCTGTCCTTTATTGGGATAACTGTGCTGTCCTTTATTGGGATAACTGTGCTGTCCTTTATTGGGATAACTGTGCTGTCCTTTATTGGGATAACTGTGCTGTCCTTTATTGGGATAACTGTGCTGTCCTTTATTGGGATAACTGTGCTGTCCTTTATTGGGATAACTGGATGTCCTTTATTGGGATAACTGTGCTGTCCTTTATTGGGATAACTGTGCTGTCCTTTATTGGGATAACTGTGCTGTCCTTTATTGGGATAACTGTGCTGTCCTTTATTGGGATAACTGTGCTGTCCTTTATTGGGATAACTGTGCTGTCCTTTATTGGGATAACTGTGCTGTCCTTTATTGGGATAACTGTGATGTCCTTTATTGGGATAACTGTGCTGTCCTTTATTGGGATAACTGTGATGTCCTTTATTGGGATAACTGTGCTGTCCTTTATTGGGATAACTGTGCTGTCCTTTATTGGGATAACTGTGCTGTCCTTTATTGGGATAACTGTGATGTCCTTTATTGGGATAACTGTGCTGTCCTTTATTGGGATAACTGTGCTGTCCTTTATTGGGATAACTGTGCTGTCCTTTATTGGGATAACTGGAATGTCCTTTATTGGGATAACTGTGCTGTCCTTTATTGGGATAACTGTGATGTCCTTTATTGGGATAACTGTGCTGTCCTTTATTGGGATAACTGTGCTGTCCTTTATTGGGATAACTGTGCTGTCCTTTATTGGGATAACTGGATGTCCTTTATTGGGATAACTGGACTGTCCTTTATTGGGATAACTGTGCTGTCCTTTATTGGGATAACTGTGCTGTCCTTTATTGGGATAACTGTGCTGTCCTTTATTGGGATAACTGGAATGTCCTTTATTGGGATAACTGTGATGTCCTTTATTGGGATAACTGTGCTGTCCTTTATTGGGATAACTGTGCTGTCCTTTATTGGGATAACTGTGATGTCCTTTATTGGGATAACTGTGCTGTCCTTTATTGGGATAACTGTGCTGTCCTTTATTGGGATAACTGGAATGTCCTTTATTGGGATAACTGGATGTCCTTTATTGGGATAACTGTGCTGTCCTTTATTGGGATAACTGGTCTGTCCTTTATTGGGATAACTGTGATGTCCTTTATTGGGATAACTGTGCTGTCCTTTATTGGGATAACTGTGCTGTCCTTTATTGGGATAACTGTGCTGTCCTTTATTGGGATAACTGTGCTGTCCTTTATTGGGATAACTGTGCTGTCCTTTATTGGGATAACTGTGCTGTCCTTTATTGGGATAACTGTGCTGTCCTTTATTGGGATAACTGTGCTGTCCTTTATTGGGATAACTGTGATGTCCTTTATTGGGATAACTGTGATGTCCTTTATTGGGATAACTGTGCTGTCCTTTATTGGGATAACTGGATGTCCTTTATTGGGATAACTGGAATGTCCTTTATTGGGATAACTGTGCTGTCCTTTATTGGGATAACTGTGCTGTCCTTTATTGGGATAACTGTGCTGTCCTTTATTGGGATAACTGTGCTGTCCTTTATTGGGATAACTGTGCTGTCCTTTATTGGGATAACTGTGCTGTCCTTTATTGGGATAACTGTGCTGTCCTTTATTGGGATAACTGTGCTGTCCTTTATTGGGATAACTGTGCTGTCCTTTATTGGGATAACTGTGCTGTCCTTTATTGGGATAACTGTGCTGTCCTTTATTGGGATAACTGTGCTGTCCTTTATTGGGATAACTGTGATGTCCTTTATTGGGATAACTGTGCTGTCCTTTATTGGGATAACTGTGATGTCCTTTATTGGGATAACTGTGCTGTCCTTTATTGGGATAACTGGATGTCCTTTATTGGGATAACTGTGCTGTCCTTTATTGGGATAACTGTGCTGTCCTTTATTGGGATAACTGTGCTGTCCTTTATTGGGATAACTGTGCTGTCCTTTATTGGGATAACTGTGCTGTCCTTTATTGGGATAACTGTGCTGTCCTTTATTGGGATAACTGTGCTGTCCTTTATTGGGATAACTGTGCTGTCCTTTATTGGGATAACTGGAATGTCCTTTATTGGGATAACTGTGCTGTCCTTTATTGGGATAACTGTGCTGTCCTTTATTGGGATAACTGTGCTGTCCTTTATTGGGATAACTGTGCTGTCCTTTATTGGGATAACTGTGATGTCCTTTATTGGGATAACTGTGCTGTCCTTTATTGGGATAACTGGAATGTCCTTTATTGGGATAACTGTGCTGTCCTTTATTGGGATAACTGGAATGTCCTTTATTGGGATAACTGTGCTGTCCTTTATTGGGATAACTGGAATGTCCTTTATTGGGATAACTGGCATGTCCTTTATTGGGATAACTGTGCTGTCCTTTATTGGGATAACTGGAATGTCCTTTATTGGGATAACTGTGCTGTCCTTTATTGGGATAACTGTGCTGTCCTTTATTGGGATAACTGGATGTCCTTTATTGGGATAACTGTGCTGTCCTTTATTGGGATAACTGGATGTCCTTTATTGGGATAACTGTGATGTCCTTTATTGGGATAACTGTGCTGTCCTTTATTGGGATAACTGTGCTGTCCTTTATTGGGATAACTGTGCTGTCCTTTATTGGGATAACTGTGCTGTCCTTTATTGGGATAACTGTGCTGTCCTTTATTGGGATAACTGTGATGTCCTTTATTGGGATAACTGTGCTGTCCTTTATTGGGATAACTGTGCTGTCCTTTATTGGGATAACTGTGATGTCCTTTATTGGGATAACTGTGCTGTCCTTTATTGGGATAACTGTGCTGTCCTTTATTGGGATAACTGTGCTGTCCTTTATTGGGATAACTGTGCTGTCCTTTATTGGGATAACTGTGCTGTCCTTTATTGGGATAACTGTGCTGTCCTTTATTGGGATAACTGTGCTGTCCTTTATTGGGATAACTGTGATGTCCTTTATTGGGATAACTGTGCTGTCCTTTATTGGGATAACTGTGCTGTCCTTTATTGGGATAACTGTGCTGTCCTTTATTGGGATAACTGTGCTGTCCTTTATTGGGATAACTGGAATGTCCTTTATTGGGATAACTGTGCTGTCCTTTATTGGGATAACTGTGCTGTCCTTTATTGGGATAACTGTGCTGTCCTTTATTGGGATAACTGTGCTGTCCTTTATTGGGATAACTGGAATGTCCTTTATTGGGATAACTGTGATGTCCTTTATTGGGATAACTGTGATGTCCTTTATTGGGATAACTGTGCTGTCCTTTATTGGGATAACTGTGATGTCCTTTATTGGGATAACTGTGCTGTCCTTTATTGGGATAACTGTGATGTCCTTTATTGGGATAACTGTGCTGTCCTTTATTGGGATAACTGGAATGTCCTTTATTGGGATAACTGTGCTGTCCTTTATTGGGATAACTGTGCTGTCCTTTATTGGGATAACTGTGCTGTCCTTTATTGGGATAACTGTGCTGTCCTTTATTGGGATAACTGTGATGTCCTTTATTGGGATAACTGTGCTGTCCTTTATTGGGATAACTGTGCTGTCCTTTATTGGGATAACTGTGATGTCCTTTATTGGGATAACTGTGCTGTCCTTTATTGGGATAACTGTGATGTCCTTTATTGGGATAACTGTGCTGTCCTTTATTGGGATAACTGTGCTGTCCTTTATTGGGATAACTGTGCTGTCCTTTATTGGGATAACTGGAATGTCCTTTATTGGGATAACTGTGCTGTCCTTTATTGGGATAACTGTGATGTCCTTTATTGGGATAACTGTGATGTCCTTTATTGGGATAACTGTGATGTCCTTTATTGGGATAACTGTGATGTCCTTTATTGGGATAACTGTGCTGTCCTTTATTGGGATAACTGTGATGTCCTTTATTGGGATAACTGTGCTGTCCTTTATTGGGATAACTGGAATGTCCTTTATTGGGATAACTGTGCTGTCCTTTATTGGGATAACTGGATGTCCTTTATTGGGATAACTGTGCTGTCCTTTATTGGGATAACTGTGATGTCCTTTATTGGGATAACTGTGATGTCCTTTATTGGGATAACTGTGATGTCCTTTATTGGGATAACTGTGCTGTCCTTTATTGGGATAACTGTGCTGTCCTTTATTGGGATAACTGTGCTGTCCTTTATTGGGATAACTGGAATGTCCTTTATTGGGATAACTGTGCTGTCCTTTATTGGGATAACTGTGCTGTCCTTTATTGGGATAACTGGAATGTCCTTTATTGGGATAACTGTGATGTCCTTTATTGGGATAACTGTGCTGTCCTTTATTGGGATAACTGGAATGTCCTTTATTGGGATAACTGTGCTGTCCTTTATTGGGATAACTGTGCTGTCCTTTATTGGGATAACTGTGCTGTCCTTTATTGGGATAACTGTGCTGTCCTTTATTGGGATAACTGTGCTGTCCTTTATTGGGATAACTGGAATGTCCTTTATTGGGATAACTGGATGTCCTTTATTGGGATAACTGTGCTGTCCTTTATTGGGATAACTGGATGTCCTTTATTGGGATAACTGTGCTGTCCTTTATTGGGATAACTGTGATGTCCTTTATTGGGATAACTGTGCTGTCCTTTATTGGGATAACTGTGCTGTCCTTTATTGGGATAACTGTGATGTCCTTTATTGGGATAACTGGAATGTCCTTTATTGGGATAACTGTGCTGTCCTTTATTGGGATAACTGTGCTGTCCTTTATTGGGATAACTGGATGTCCTTTATTGGGATAACTGTGATGTCCTTTATTGGGATAACTGTGCTGTCCTTTATTGGGATAACTGTGCTGTCCTTTATTGGGATAACTGTGATGTCCTTTATTGGGATAACTGTGCTGTCCTTTATTGGGATAACTGTGATGTCCTTTATTGGGATAACTGTGATGTCCTTTATTGGGATAACTGTGCTGTCCTTTATTGGGATAACTGTGCTGTCCTTTATTGGGATAACTGTGCTGTCCTTTATTGGGATAACTGTGCTGTCCTTTATTGGGATAACTGTGCTGTCCTTTATTGGGATAACTGTGATGTCCTTTATTGGGATAACTGTGATGTCCTTTATTGGGATAACTGTGCTGTCCTTTATTGGGATAACTGTGATGTCCTTTATTGGGATAACTGGAATGTCCTTTATTGGGATAACTGTGCTGTCCTTTATTGGGATAACTGTGCTGTCCTTTATTGGGATAACTGTGCTGTCCTTTATTGGGATAACTGTGCTGTCCTTTATTGGGATAACTGTGCTGTCCTTTATTGGGATAACTGTGCTGTCCTTTATTGGGATAACTGTGCTGTCCTTTATTGGGATAACTGTGCTGTCCTTTATTGGGATAACTGTGCTGTCCTTTATTGGGATAACTGTGCTGTCCTTTATTGGGATAACTGTGCTGTCCTTTATTGGGATAACTGTGCTGTCCTTTATTGGGATAACTGTGATGTCCTTTATTGGGATAACTGTGCTGTCCTTTATTGGGATAACTGTGATGTCCTTTATTGGGATAACTGTGCTGTCCTTTATTGGGATAACTGGAATGTCCTTTATTGGGATAACTGTGCTGTCCTTTATTGGGATAACTGTGATGTCCTTTATTGGGATAACTGTGCTGTCCTTTATTGGGATAACTGTGATGTCCTTTATTGGGATAACTGTGCTGTCCTTTATTGGGATAACTGTGCTGTCCTTTATTGGGATAACTGTGCTGTCCTTTATTGGGATAACTGTGCTGTCCTTTATTGGGATAACTGGAATGTCCTTTATTGGGATAACTGTGCTGTCCTTTATTGGGATAACTGTGATGTCCTTTATTGGGATAACTGTGATGTCCTTTATTGGGATAACTGTGCTGTCCTTTATTGGGATAACTGTGCTGTCCTTTATTGGGATAACTGTGCTGTCCTTTATTGGGATAACTGTGCTGTCCTTTATTGGGATAACTGTGCTGTCCTTTATTGGGATAACTGTGCTGTCCTTTATTGGGATAACTGGAATGTCCTTTATTGGGATAACTGTGCTGTCCTTTATTGGGATAACTGTGCTGTCCTTTATTGGGATAACTGTGCTGTCCTTTATTGGGATAACTGTGATGTCCTTTATTGGGATAACTGGATGTCCTTTATTGGGATAACTGTGCTGTCCTTTATTGGGATAACTGTGATGTCCTTTATTGGGATAACTGTGATGTCCTTTATTGGGATAACTGGAATGTCCTTTATTGGGATAACTGTGCTGTCCTTTATTGGGATAACTGTGATGTCCTTTATTGGGATAACTGTGCTGTCCTTTATTGGGATAACTGTGATGTCCTTTATTGGGATAACTGGAATGTCCTTTATTGGGATAACTGTGCTGTCCTTTATTGGGATAACTGTGCTGTCCTTTATTGGGATAACTGGAATGTCCTTTATTGGGATAACTGGAATGTCCTTTATTGGGATAACTGTGCTGTCCTTTATTGGGATAACTGTGCTGTCCTTTATTGGGATAACTGTGCTGTCCTTTATTGGGATAACTGTGCTGTCCTTTATTGGGATAACTGTGCTGTCCTTTATTGGGATAACTGTGATGTCCTTTATTGGGATAACTGTGCTGTCCTTTATTGGGATAACTGTGCTGTCCTTTATTGGGATAACTGTGCTGTCCTTTATTGGGATAACTGTGCTGTCCTTTATTGGGATAACTGGAATGTCCTTTATTGGGATAACTGTGCTGTCCTTTATTGGGATAACTGTGCTGTCCTTTATTGGGATAACTGTGCTGTCCTTTATTGGGATAACTGTGATGTCCTTTATTGGGATAACTGTGATGTCCTTTATTGGGATAACTGTGCTGTCCTTTATTGGGATAACTGTGCTGTCCTTTATTGGGATAACTGTGATGTCCTTTATTGGGATAACTGTGCTGTCCTTTATTGGGATAACTGTGCTGTCCTTTATTGGGATAACTGTGCTGTCCTTTATTGGGATAACTGTGATGTCCTTTATTGGGATAACTGTGATGTCCTTTATTGGGATAACTGTGCTGTCCTTTATTGGGATAACTGTGCTGTCCTTTATTGGGATAACTGTGATGTCCTTTATTGGGATAACTGTGCTGTCCTTTATTGGGATAACTGTGCTGTCCTTTATTGGGATAACTGTGCTGTCCTTTATTGGGATAACTGTGCTGTCCTTTATTGGGATAACTGTGCTGTCCTTTATTGGGATAACTGTGATGTCCTTTATTGGGATAACTGTGCTGTCCTTTATTGGGATAACTGTGATGTCCTTTATTGGGATAACTGTGCTGTCCTTTATTGGGATAACTGGAATGTCCTTTATTGGGATAACTGTGCTGTCCTTTATTGGGATAACTGTGCTGTCCTTTATTGGGATAACTGTGCTGTCCTTTATTGGGATAACTGTGCTGTCCTTTATTGGGATAACTGTGCTGTCCTTTATTGGGATAACTGTGATGTCCTTTATTGGGATAACTGTGCTGTCCTTTATTGGGATAACTGTGCTGTCCTTTATTGGGATAACTGGAATGTCCTTTATTGGGATAACTGTGCTGTCCTTTATTGGGATAACTGTGCTGTCCTTTATTGGGATAACTGTGATGTCCTTTATTGGGATAACTGTGCTGTCCTTTATTGGGATAACTGTGATGTCCTTTATTGGGATAACTGTGCTGTCCTTTATTGGGATAACTGTGCTGTCCTTTATTGGGATAACTGTGCTGTCCTTTATTGGGATAACTGTGCTGTCCTTTATTGGGATAACTGGAATGTCCTTTATTGGGATAACTGTGCTGTCCTTTATTGGGATAACTGTGCTGTCCTTTATTGGGATAACTGTGCTGTCCTTTATTGGGATAACTGTGATGTCCTTTATTGGGATAACTGGAATGTCCTTTATTGGGATAACTGTGCTGTCCTTTATTGGGATAACTGGAATGTCCTTTATTGGGATAACTGTGATGTCCTTTATTGGGATAACTGGAATGTCCTTTATTGGGATAACTGTGCTGTCCTTTATTGGGATAACTGGAATGTCCTTTATTGGGATAACTGTGCTGTCCTTTATTGGGATAACTGTGCTGTCCTTTATTGGGATAACTGGATGTCCTTTATTGGGATAACTGTGCTGTCCTTTATTGGGATAACTGTGCTGTCCTTTATTGGGATAACTGTGATGTCCTTTATTGGGATAACTGTGATGTCCTTTATTGGGATAACTGTGCTGTCCTTTATTGGGATAACTGTGATGTCCTTTATTGGGATAACTGTGCTGTCCTTTATTGGGATAACTGTGCTGTCCTTTATTGGGATAACTGTGCTGTCCTTTATTGGGATAACTGTGCTGTCCTTTATTGGGATAACTGTGCTGTCCTTTATTGGGATAACTGTGCTGTCCTTTATTGGGATAACTGTGCTGTCCTTTATTGGGATAACTGTGATGTCCTTTATTGGGATAACTGTGCTGTCCTTTATTGGGATAACTGTGCTGTCCTTTATTGGGATAACTGTGCTGTCCTTTATTGGGATAACTGGATGTCCTTTATTGGGATAACTGTGCTGTCCTTTATTGGGATAACTGTGCTGTCCTTTATTGGGATAACTGTGCTGTCCTTTATTGGGATAACTGTGCTGTCCTTTATTGGGATAACTGTGCTGTCCTTTATTGGGATAACTGTGCTGTCCTTTATTGGGATAACTGTGCTGTCCTTTATTGGGATAACTGTGCTGTCCTTTATTGGGATAACTGTGCTGTCCTTTATTGGGATAACTGTGCTGTCCTTTATTGGGATAACTGTGCTGTCCTTTATTGGGATAACTGTGCTGTCCTTTATTGGGATAACTGGATGTCCTTTATTGGGATAACTGTGCTGTCCTTTATTGGGATAACTGTGCTGTCCTTTATTGGGATAACTGTGCTGTCCTTTATTGGGATAACTGTGCTGTCCTTTATTGGGATAACTGTGCTGTCCTTTATTGGGATAACTGGAATGTCCTTTATTGGGATAACTGTGCTGTCCTTTATTGGGATAACTGTGATGTCCTTTATTGGGATAACTGTGCTGTCCTTTATTGGGATAACTGTGCTGTCCTTTATTGGGATAACTGGAATGTCCTTTATTGGGATAACTGTGATGTCCTTTATTGGGATAACTGTGATGTCCTTTATTGGGATAACTGTGCTGTCCTTTATTGGGATAACTGTGATGTCCTTTATTGGGATAACTGTGCTGTCCTTTATTGGGATAACTGTGATGTCCTTTATTGGGATAACTGTGCTGTCCTTTATTGGGATAACTGTGCTGTCCTTTATTGGGATAACTGGAATGTCCTTTATTGGGATAACTGTGCTGTCCTTTATTGGGATAACTGTGCTGTCCTTTATTGGGATAACTGGAATGTCCTTTATTGGGATAACTGTGATGTCCTTTATTGGGATAACTGTGCTGTCCTTTATTGGGATAACTGTGCTGTCCTTTATTGGGATAACTGTGCTGTCCTTTATTGGGATAACTGTGATGTCCTTTATTGGGATAACTGTGCTGTCCTTTATTGGGATAACTGTGATGTCCTTTATTGGGATAACTGTGCTGTCCTTTATTGGGATAACTGTGCTGTCCTTTATTGGGATAACTGTGCTGTCCTTTATTGGGATAACTGTGCTGTCCTTTATTGGGATAACTGTGATGTCCTTTATTGGGATAACTGTGCTGTCCTTTATTGGGATAACTGTGATGTCCTTTATTGGGATAACTGTGCTGTCCTTTATTGGGATAACTGTGCTGTCCTTTATTGGGATAACTGTGCTGTCCTTTATTGGGATAACTGTGCTGTCCTTTATTGGGATAACTGTGCTGTCCTTTATTGGGATAACTGTGATGTCCTTTATTGGGATAACTGTGCTGTCCTTTATTGGGATAACTGTGCTGTCCTTTATTGGGATAACTGTGCTGTCCTTTATTGGGATAACTGTGATGTCCTTTATTGGGATAACTGTGCTGTCCTTTATTGGGATAACTGTGATGTCCTTTATTGGGATAACTGTGATGTCCTTTATTGGGATAACTGTGCTGTCCTTTATTGGGATAACTGTGCTGTCCTTTATTGGGATAACTGTGCTGTCCTTTATTGGGATAACTGTGATGTCCTTTATTGGGATAACTGTGCTGTCCTTTATTGGGATAACTGTGCTGTCCTTTATTGGGATAACTGTGCTGTCCTTTATTGGGATAACTGTGCTGTCCTTTATTGGGATAACTGTGCTGTCCTTTATTGGGATAACTGTGCTGTCCTTTATTGGGATAACTGGAATGTCCTTTATTGGGATAACTGTGCTGTCCTTTATTGGGATAACTGTGCTGTCCTTTATTGGGATAACTGTGCTGTCCTTTATTGGGATAACTGTGATGTCCTTTATTGGGATAACTGTGCTGTCCTTTATTGGGATAACTGTGATGTCCTTTATTGGGATAACTGTGCTGTCCTTTATTGGGATAACTGTGCTGTCCTTTATTGGGATAACTGGAATGTCCTTTATTGGGATAACTGTGCTGTCCTTTATTGGGATAACTGTGCTGTCCTTTATTGGGATAACTGTGCTGTCCTTTATTGGGATAACTGTGATGTCCTTTATTGGGATAACTGTGCTGTCCTTTATTGGGATAACTGTGCTGTCCTTTATTGGGATAACTGTGCTGTCCTTTATTGGGATAACTGTGCTGTCCTTTATTGGGATAACTGTGCTGTCCTTTATTGGGATAACTGGAATGTCCTTTATTGGGATAACTGTGCTGTCCTTTATTGGGATAACTGTGATGTCCTTTATTGGGATAACTGTGCTGTCCTTTATTGGGATAACTGTGATGTCCTTTATTGGGATAACTGGAATGTCCTTTATTGGGATAACTGTGCTGTCCTTTATTGGGATAACTGGAATGTCCTTTATTGGGATAACTGTGCTGTCCTTTATTGGGATAACTGGAATGTCCTTTATTGGGATAACTGTGCTGTCCTTTATTGGGATAACTGGAATGTCCTTTATTGGGATAACTGTGCTGTCCTTTATTGGGATAACTGTGCTGTCCTTTATTGGGATAACTGGAATGTCCTTTATTGGGATAACTGTGATGTCCTTTATTGGGATAACTGTGCTGTCCTTTATTGGGATAACTGTGCTGTCCTTTATTGGGATAACTGTGATGTCCTTTATTGGGATAACTGGTATGTCCTTTATTGGGATAACTGTGATGTCCTTTATTGGGATAACTGTGATGTCCTTTATTGGGATAACTGTGCTGTCCTTTATTGGGATAACTGTGCTGTCCTTTATTGGGATAACTGTGATGTCCTTTATTGGGATAACTGTGCTGTCCTTTATTGGGATAACTGTGCTGTCCTTTATTGGGATAACTGTGCTGTCCTTTATTGGGATAACTGTGCTGTCCTTTATTGGGATAACTGTGATGTCCTTTATTGGGATAACTGTGCTGTCCTTTATTGGGATAACTGTGCTGTCCTTTATTGGGATAACTGTGCTGTCCTTTATTGGGATAACTGTGCTGTCCTTTATTGGGATAACTGTGCTGTCCTTTATTGGGATAACTGTGCTGTCCTTTATTGGGATAACTGTGCTGTCCTTTATTGGGATAACTGTGATGTCCTTTATTGGGATAACTGTGCTGTCCTTTATTGGGATAACTGTGCTGTCCTTTATTGGGATAACTGTGCTGTCCTTTATTGGGATAACTGTGCTGTCCTTTATTGGGATAACTGTGATGTCCTTTATTGGGATAACTGTGCTGTCCTTTATTGGGATAACTGTGCTGTCCTTTATTGGGATAACTGTGATGTCCTTTATTGGGATAACTGTGCTGTCCTTTATTGGGATAACTGTGATGTCCTTTATTGGGATAACTGTGCTGTCCTTTATTGGGATAACTGTGCTGTCCTTTATTGGGATAACTGTGCTGTCCTTTATTGGGATAACTGGAATGTCCTTTATTGGGATAACTGTGATGTCCTTTATTGGGATAACTGTGCTGTCCTTTATTGGGATAACTGTGATGTCCTTTATTGGGATAACTGTGCTGTCCTTTATTGGGATAACTGTGATGTCCTTTATTGGGATAACTGTGCTGTCCTTTATTGGGATAACTGTGATGTCCTTTATTGGGATAACTGTGCTGTCCTTTATTGGGATAACTGGAATGTCCTTTATTGGGATAACTGTGCTGTCCTTTATTGGGATAACTGGAATGTCCTTTATTGGGATAACTGTGCTGTCCTTTATTGGGATAACTGTGATGTCCTTTATTGGGATAACTGTGCTGTCCTTTATTGGGATAACTGGAATGTCCTTTATTGGGATAACTGTGCTGTCCTTTATTGGGATAACTGTGCTGTCCTTTATTGGGATAACTGTGCTGTCCTTTATTGGGATAACTGGAATGTCCTTTATTGGGATAACTGTGCTGTCCTTTATTGGGATAACTGTGATGTCCTTTATTGGGATAACTGGAATGTCCTTTATTGGGATAACTGTGCTGTCCTTTATTGGGATAACTGTGCTGTCCTTTATTGGGATAACTGGAATGTCCTTTATTGGGATAACTGTGCTGTCCTTTATTGGGATAACTGTGCTGTCCTTTATTGGGATAACTGTGCTGTCCTTTATTGGGATAACTGTGATGTCCTTTATTGGGATAACTGTGCTGTCCTTTATTGGGATAACTGGAATGTCCTTTATTGGGATAACTGTGATGTCCTTTATTGGGATAACTGTGCTGTCCTTTATTGGGATAACTGTGATGTCCTTTATTGGGATAACTGTGATGTCCTTTATTGGGATAACTGTGATGTCCTTTATTGGGATAACTGTGCTGTCCTTTATTGGGATAACTGTGCTGTCCTTTATTGGGATAACTGTGCTGTCCTTTATTGGGATAACTGGAATGTCCTTTATTGGGATAACTGTGCTGTCCTTTATTGGGATAACTGTGATGTCCTTTATTGGGATAACTGTGCTGTCCTTTATTGGGATAACTGGAATGTCCTTTATTGGGATAACTGTGCTGTCCTTTATTGGGATAACTGTGCTGTCCTTTATTGGGATAACTGTGATGTCCTTTATTGGGATAACTGTGCTGTCCTTTATTGGGATAACTGTGATGTCCTTTATTGGGATAACTGTGCTGTCCTTTATTGGGATAACTGTGCTGTCCTTTATTGGGATAACTGTGCTGTCCTTTATTGGGATAACTGTGCTGTCCTTTATTGGGATAACTGTGCTGTCCTTTATTGGGATAACTGTGCTGTCCTTTATTGGGATAACTGTGATGTCCTTTATTGGGATAACTGTGCTGTCCTTTATTGGGATAACTGTGCTGTCCTTTATTGGGATAACTGGAATGTCCTTTATTGGGATAACTGGAATGTCCTTTATTGGGATAACTGTGCTGTCCTTTATTGGGATAACTGTGCTGTCCTTTATTGGGATAACTGTGCTGTCCTTTATTGGGATAACTGTGCTGTCCTTTATTGGGATAACTGTGCTGTCCTTTATTGGGATAACTGTGCTGTCCTTTATTGGGATAACTGTGCTGTCCTTTATTGGGATAACTGTGCTGTCCTTTATTGGGATAACTGTGCTGTCCTTTATTGGGATAACTGTGCTGTCCTTTATTGGGATAACTGTGATGTCCTTTATTGGGATAACTGTGCTGTCCTTTATTGGGATAACTGTGATGTCCTTTATTGGGATAACTGTGCTGTCCTTTATTGGGATAACTGTGATGTCCTTTATTGGGATAACTGTGCTGTCCTTTATTGGGATAACTGGAATGTCCTTTATTGGGATAACTGTGCTGTCCTTTATTGGGATAACTGTGCTGTCCTTTATTGGGATAACTGTGCTGTCCTTTATTGGGATAACTGTGCTGTCCTTTATTGGGATAACTGTGCTGTCCTTTATTGGGATAACTGTGATGTCCTTTATTGGGATAACTGTGCTGTCCTTTATTGGGATAACTGTGCTGTCCTTTATTGGGATAACTGGATGTCCTTTATTGGGATAACTGTGCTGTCCTTTATTGGGATAACTGTGCTGTCCTTTATTGGGATAACTGTGCTGTCCTTTATTGGGATAACTGTGCTGTCCTTTATTGGGATAACTGTGATGTCCTTTATTGGGATAACTGTGCTGTCCTTTATTGGGATAACTGGATGTCCTTTATTGGGATAACTGTGCTGTCCTTTATTGGGATAACTGGAATGTCCTTTATTGGGATAACTGTGCTGTCCTTTATTGGGATAACTGTGATGTCCTTTATTGGGATAACTGTGCTGTCCTTTATTGGGATAACTGTGCTGTCCTTTATTGGGATAACTGGAATGTCCTTTATTGGGATAACTGTGCTGTCCTTTATTGGGATAACTGTGCTGTCCTTTATTGGGATAACTGGAATGTCCTTTATTGGGATAACTGTGCTGTCCTTTATTGGGATAACTGTGATGTCCTTTATTGGGATAACTGTGCTGTCCTTTATTGGGATAACTGTGCTGTCCTTTATTGGGATAACTGTGATGTCCTTTATTGGGATAACTGTGATGTCCTTTATTGGGATAACTGTGATGTCCTTTATTGGGATAACTGTGCTGTCCTTTATTGGGATAACTGTGCTGTCCTTTATTGGGATAACTGTGCTGTCCTTTATTGGGATAACTGTGCTGTCCTTTATTGGGATAACTGTGCTGTCCTTTATTGGGATAACTGTGCTGTCCTTTATTGGGATAACTGTGCTGTCCTTTATTGGGATAACTGTGCTGTCCTTTATTGGGATAACTGTGATGTCCTTTATTGGGATAACTGTGCTGTCCTTTATTGGGATAACTGTGCTGTCCTTTATTGGGATAACTGTGCTGTCCTTTATTGGGATAACTGTGCTGTCCTTTATTGGGATAACTGTGCTGTCCTTTATTGGGATAACTGTGCTGTCCTTTATTGGGATAACTGTGCTGTCCTTTATTGGGATAACTGTGCTGTCCTTTATTGGGATAACTGTGCTGTCCTTTATTGGGATAACTGTGCTGTCCTTTATTGGGATAACTGTGCTGTCCTTTATTGGGATAACTGTGATGTCCTTTATTGGGATAACTGTGCTGTCCTTTATTGGGATAACTGTGCTGTCCTTTATTGGGATAACTGTGCTGTCCTTTATTGGGATAACTGTGATGTCCTTTATTGGGATAACTGTGCTGTCCTTTATTGGGATAACTGTGCTGTCCTTTATTGGGATAACTGTGCTGTCCTTTATTGGGATAACTGTGCTGTCCTTTATTGGGATAACTGTGCTGTCCTTTATTGGGATAACTGTGCTGTCCTTTATTGGGATAACTGTGCTGTCCTTTATTGGGATAACTGTGCTGTCCTTTATTGGGATAACTGTGCTGTCCTTTATTGGGATAACTGTGCTGTCCTTTATTGGGATAACTGTGCTGTCCTTTATTGGGATAACTGTGCTGTCCTTTATTGGGATAACTGTGCTGTCCTTTATTGGGATAACTGTGCTGTCCTTTATTGGGATAACTGTGCTGTCCTTTATTGGGATAACTGTGATGTCCTTTATTGGGATAACTGTGCTGTCCTTTATTGGGATAACTGTGCTGTCCTTTATTGGGATAACTGTGCTGTCCTTTATTGGGATAACTGTGATGTCCTTTATTGGGATAACTGTGCTGTCCTTTATTGGGATAACTGTGCTGTCCTTTATTGGGATAACTGTGATGTCCTTTATTGGGATAACTGTGCTGTCCTTTATTGGGATAACTGTGCTGTCCTTTATTGGGATAACTGTGATGTCCTTTATTGGGATAACTGGAATGTCCTTTATTGGGATAACTGTGCTGTCCTTTATTGGGATAACTGTGCTGTCCTTTATTGGGATAACTGTGATGTCCTTTATTGGGATAACTGTGCTGTCCTTTATTGGGATAACTGGAATGTCCTTTATTGGGATAACTGTGCTGTCCTTTATTGGGATAACTGTGATGTCCTTTATTGGGATAACTGTGCTGTCCTTTATTGGGATAACTGGAATGTCCTTTATTGGGATAACTGTGCTGTCCTTTATTGGGATAACTGTGATGTCCTTTATTGGGATAACTGTGCTGTCCTTTATTGGGATAACTGTGCTGTCCTTTATTGGGATAACTGTGCTGTCCTTTATTGGGATAACTGGAATGTCCTTTATTGGGATAACTGTGCTGTCCTTTATTGGGATAACTGTGATGTCCTTTATTGGGATAACTGTGCTGTCCTTTATTGGGATAACTGGAATGTCCTTTATTGGGATAACTGTGATGTCCTTTATTGGGATAACTGTGCTGTCCTTTATTGGGATAACTGTGATGTCCTTTATTGGGATAACTGTGCTGTCCTTTATTGGGATAACTGTGCTGTCCTTTATTGGGATAACTGGAATGTCCTTTATTGGGATAACTGTGCTGTCCTTTATTGGGATAACTGTGCTGTCCTTTATTGGGATAACTGTGATGTCCTTTATTGGGATAACTGTGCTGTCCTTTATTGGGATAACTGTGATGTCCTTTATTGGGATAACTGGAATGTCCTTTATTGGGATAACTGTGCTGTCCTTTATTGGGATAACTGTGCTGTCCTTTATTGGGATAACTGTGCTGTCCTTTATTGGGATAACTGTGCTGTCCTTTATTGGGATAACTGGAATGTCCTTTATTGGGATAACTGTGCTGTCCTTTATTGGGATAACTGTGATGTCCTTTATTGGGATAACTGTGCTGTCCTTTATTGGGATAACTGGAATGTCCTTTATTGGGATAACTGTGCTGTCCTTTATTGGGATAACTGTGCTGTCCTTTATTGGGATAACTGTGCTGTCCTTTATTGGGATAACTGTGCTGTCCTTTATTGGGATAACTGTGCTGTCCTTTATTGGGATAACTGTGATGTCCTTTATTGGGATAACTGTGATGTCCTTTATTGGGATAACTGTGCTGTCCTTTATTGGGATAACTGTGCTGTCCTTTATTGGGATAACTGTGCTGTCCTTTATTGGGATAACTGTGCTGTCCTTTATTGGGATAACTGTGCTGTCCTTTATTGGGATAACTGTGCTGTCCTTTATTGGGATAACTGTGCTGTCCTTTATTGGGATAACTGTGCTGTCCTTTATTGGGATAACTGTGATGTCCTTTATTGGGATAACTGTGATGTCCTTTATTGGGATAACTGTGCTGTCCTTTATTGGGATAACTGTGCTGTCCTTTATTGGGATAACTGTGCTGTCCTTTATTGGGATAACTGTGATGTCCTTTATTGGGATAACTGTGATGTCCTTTATTGGGATAACTGTGCTGTCCTTTATTGGGATAACTGTGCTGTCCTTTATTGGGATAACTGTGCTGTCCTTTATTGGGATAACTGTGCTGTCCTTTATTGGGATAACTGTGCTGTCCTTTATTGGGATAACTGTGATGTCCTTTATTGGGATAACTGTGCTGTCCTTTATTGGGATAACTGTGATGTCCTTTATTGGGATAACTGTGCTGTCCTTTATTGGGATAACTGTGCTGTCCTTTATTGGGATAACTGTGATGTCCTTTATTGGGATAACTGTGATGTCCTTTATTGGGATAACTGTGATGTCCTTTATTGGGATAACTGTGCTGTCCTTTATTGGGATAACTGGAATGTCCTTTATTGGGATAACTGTGCTGTCCTTTATTGGGATAACTGTGATGTCCTTTATTGGGATAACTGTGCTGTCCTTTATTGGGATAACTGTGATGTCCTTTATTGGGATAACTGTGCTGTCCTTTATTGGGATAACTGTGATGTCCTTTATTGGGATAACTGTGCTGTCCTTTATTGGGATAACTGTGATGTCCTTTATTGGGATAACTGGGATGTCCTTTATTGGGATAACTGTGCTGTCCTTTATTGGGATAACTGTGCTGTCCTTTATTGGGATAACTGTGCTGTCCTTTATTGGGATAACTGTGCTGTCCTTTATTGGGATAACTGTGATGTCCTTTATTGGGATAACTGTGCTGTCCTTTATTGGGATAACTGGATGTCCTTTATTGGGATAACTGTGCTGTCCTTTATTGGGATAACTGGAATGTCCTTTATTGGGATAACTGTGCTGTCCTTTATTGGGATAACTGGATGTCCTTTATTGGGATAACTGTGCTGTCCTTTATTGGGATAACTGTGCTGTCCTTTATTGGGATAACTGTGATGTCCTTTATTGGGATAACTGTGCTGTCCTTTATTGGGATAACTGTGCTGTCCTTTATTGGGATAACTGGAATGTCCTTTATTGGGATAACTGTGCTGTCCTTTATTGGGATAACTGTGCTGTCCTTTATTGGGATAACTGTGCTGTCCTTTATTGGGATAACTGTGCTGTCCTTTATTGGGATAACTGTGATGTCCTTTATTGGGATAACTGTGCTGTCCTTTATTGGGATAACTGTGCTGTCCTTTATTGGGATAACTGTGCTGTCCTTTATTGGGATAACTGTGATGTCCTTTATTGGGATAACTGTGCTGTCCTTTATTGGGATAACTGTGCTGTCCTTTATTGGGATAACTGTGCTGTCCTTTATTGGGATAACTGTGCTGTCCTTTATTGGGATAACTGTGCTGTCCTTTATTGGGATAACTGTGCTGTCCTTTATTGGGATAACTGTGCTGTCCTTTATTGGGATAACTGTGCTGTCCTTTATTGGGATAACTGTGCTGTCCTTTATTGGGATAACTGTGCTGTCCTTTATTGGGATAACTGTGATGTCCTTTATTGGGATAACTGTGCTGTCCTTTATTGGGATAACTGTGCTGTCCTTTATTGGGATAACTGTGATGTCCTTTATTGGGATAACTGTGCTGTCCTTTATTGGGATAACTGTGCTGTCCTTTATTGGGATAACTGTGCTGTCCTTTATTGGGATAACTGTGCTGTCCTTTATTGGGATAACTGTGCTGTCCTTTATTGGGATAACTGTGCTGTCCTTTATTGGGATAACTGTGCTGTCCTTTATTGGGATAACTGTGCTGTCCTTTATTGGGATAACTGTGCTGTCCTTTATTGGGATAACTGTGCTGTCCTTTATTGGGATAACTGTGATGTCCTTTATTGGGATAACTGTGCTGTCCTTTATTGGGATAACTGTGATGTCCTTTATTGGGATAACTGTGCTGTCCTTTATTGGGATAACTGTGCTGTCCTTTATTGGGATAACTGTGATGTCCTTTATTGGGATAACTGTGCTGTCCTTTATTGGGATAACTGTGCTGTCCTTTATTGGGATAACTGTGATGTCCTTTATTGGGATAACTGTGATGTCCTTTATTGGGATAACTGTGATGTCCTTTATTGGGATAACTGTGATGTCCTTTATTGGGATAACTGTGCTGTCCTTTATTGGGATAACTGTGCTGTCCTTTATTGGGATAACTGTGATGTCCTTTATTGGGATAACTGGAATGTCCTTTATTGGGATAACTGTGCTGTCCTTTATTGGGATAACTGTGCTGTCCTTTATTGGGATAACTGTGCTGTCCTTTATTGGGATAACTGTGATGTCCTTTATTGGGATAACTGTGCTGTCCTTTATTGGGATAACTGTGATGTCCTTTATTGGGATAACTGTGCTGTCCTTTATTGGGATAACTGTGCTGTCCTTTATTGGGATAACTGTGATGTCCTTTATTGGGATAACTGTGATGTCCTTTATTGGGATAACTGTGCTGTCCTTTATTGGGATAACTGTGCTGTCCTTTATTGGGATAACTGTGATGTCCTTTATTGGGATAACTGTGATGTCCTTTATTGGGATAACTGTGATGTCCTTTATTGGGATAACTGTGCTGTCCTTTATTGGGATAACTGGATGTCCTTTATTGGGATAACTGTGCTGTCCTTTATTGGGATAACTGTGCTGTCCTTTATTGGGATAACTGTGCTGTCCTTTATTGGGATAACTGTGATGTCCTTTATTGGGATAACTGTGCTGTCCTTTATTGGGATAACTGTGCTGTCCTTTATTGGGATAACTGTGATGTCCTTTATTGGGATAACTGTGCTGTCCTTTATTGGGATAACTGGATGTCCTTTATTGGGATAACTGTGCTGTCCTTTATTGGGATAACTGTGATGTCCTTTATTGGGATAACTGTGCTCTCCTTTATTGGGATAACTGTGCTCTCCTTTATTGGGATAACTAGATGTCCTTTATTGGGATAACTGTGCTGTCCTTTATTGGGATAACTGTGATGTCCTTTATTGGGATAACTGTGCTGTCCTTTATTGGGATAACTGGAATGTCCTTTATTGGGATAACTGTGCTGTCCTTTATTGGGATAACTGGAATGTCCTTTATTGGGATAACTGTGCTGTCCTTTATTGGGATAACTGTGATGTCCTTTATTGGGATAACTGTGATGTCCTTTATTGGGATAACTGTGATGTCCTTTATTGGGATAACTGTGCTGTCCTTTATTGGGATAACTGGAATGTCCTTTATTGGGATAACTGTGCTGTCCTTTATTGGGATAACTGTGCTGTCCTTTATTGGGATAACTGTGATGTCCTTTATTGGGATAACTGTGATGTCCTTTATTGGGATAACTGTGCTGTCCTTTATTGGGATAACTGTGCTGTCCTTTATTGGGATAACTGTGCTGTCCTTTATTGGGATAACTGTGCTGTCCTTTATTGGGATAACTGTGCTGTCCTTTATTGGGATAACTGTGCTGTCCTTTATTGGGATAACTGTGCTGTCCTTTATTGGGATAACTGTGCTGTCCTTTATTGGGATAACTGTGATGTCCTTTATTGGGATAACTGTGCTGTCCTTTATTGGGATAACTGTGCTGTCCTTTATTGGGATAACTGTGCTGTCCTTTATTGGGATAACTGTGATGTCCTTTATTGGGATAACTGTGCTGTCCTTTATTGGGATAACTGTGATGTCCTTTATTGGGATAACTGGATGTCCTTTATTGGGATAACTGTGCTGTCCTTTATTGGGATAACTGTGCTGTCCTTTATTGGGATAACTGTGCTGTCCTTTATTGGGATAACTGTGCTGTCCTTTATTGGGATAACTGTGCTGTCCTTTATTGGGATAACTGTGCTGTCCTTTATTGGGATAACTGTGCTGTCCTTTATTGGGATAACTGTGCTGTCCTTTATTGGGATAACTGGATGTCCTTTATTGGGATAACTGGATGTCCTTTATTGGGATAACTGTGCTGTCCTTTATTGGGATAACTGTGCTGTCCTTTATTGGGATAACTGTGATGTCCTTTATTGGGATAACTGTGATGTCCTTTATTGGGATAACTGTGATGTCCTTTATTGGGATAACTGTGCTGTCCTTTATTGGGATAACTGGATGTCCTTTATTGGGATAACTGTGATGTCCTTTATTGGGATAACTGTGCTGTCCTTTATTGGGATAACTGTGATGTCCTTTATTGGGATAACTGTGCTGTCCTTTATTGGGATAACTGTGCTGTCCTTTATTGGGATAACTGTGCTGTCCTTTATTGGGATAACTGTGCTGTCCTTTATTGGGATAACTGTGCTGTCCTTTATTGGGATAACTGTGATGTCCTTTATTGGGATAACTGTGCTGTCCTTTATTGGGATAACTGTGATGTCCTTTATTGGGATAACTGTGCTGTCCTTTATTGGGATAACTGTGCTGTCCTTTATTGGGATAACTGTGCTGTCCTTTATTGGGATAACTGGATGTCCTTTATTGGGATAACTGTGCTGTCCTTTATTGGGATAACTGTGCTGTCCTTTATTGGGATAACTGTGCTGTCCTTTATTGGGATAACTGTGCTGTCCTTTATTGGGATAACTGTGATGTCCTTTATTGGGATAACTGTGCTGTCCTTTATTGGGATAACTGGATGTCCTTTATTGGGATAACTGTGCTGTCCTTTATTGGGATAACTGGAATGTCCTTTATTGGGATAACTGTGCTGTCCTTTATTGGGATAACTGTGATGTCCTTTATTGGGATAACTGTGATGTCCTTTATTGGGATAACTGTGATGTCCTTTATTGGGATAACTGTGATGTCCTTTATTGGGATAACTGGAATGTCCTTTATTGGGATAACTGGAATGTCCTTTATTGGGATAACTGTGCTGTCCTTTATTGGGATAACTGTGATGTCCTTTATTGGGATAACTGTGATGTCCTTTATTGGGATAACTGTGATGTCCTTTATTGGGATAACTGGATGTCCTTTATTGGGATAACTGTGCTGTCCTTTATTGGGATAACTGTGATGTCCTTTATTGGGATAACTGTGATGTCCTTTATTGGGATAACTGGAATGTCCTTTATTGGGATAACTGTGCTGTCCTTTATTGGGATAACTGTGATGTCCTTTATTGGGATAACTGTGCTGTCCTTTATTGGGATAACTGTGATGTCCTTTATTGGGATAACTGTGCTGTCCTTTATTGGGATAACTGGAATGTCCTTTATTGGGATAACTGTGCTGTCCTTTATTGGGATAACTGTGCTGTCCTTTATTGGGATAACTGTGCTGTCCTTTATTGGGATAACTGTGCTGTCCTTTATTGGGATAACTGTGATGTCCTTTATTGGGATAACTGTGCTGTCCTTTATTGGGATAACTGTGATGTCCTTTATTGGGATAACTGTGCTGTCCTTTATTGGGATAACTGGAATGTCCTTTATTGGGATAACTGTGCTGTCCTTTATTGGGATAACTGTGCTGTCCTTTATTGGGATAACTGGAATGTCCTTTATTGGGATAACTGGAATGTCCTTTATTGGGATAACTGTGCTGTCCTTTATTGGGATAACTGTGCTGTCCTTTATTGGGATAACTGTGATGTCCTTTATTGGGATAACTGTGCTGTCCTTTATTGGGATAACTGTGATGTCCTTTATTGGGATAACTGTGCTGTCCTTTATTGGGATAACTGTGCTGTCCTTTATTGGGATAACTGTGCTGTCCTTTATTGGGATAACTGTGCTGTCCTTTATTGGGATAACTGTGCTGTCCTTTATTGGGATAACTGTGCTGTCCTTTATTGGGATAACTGTGCTGTCCTTTATTGGGATAACTGTGATGTCCTTTATTGGGATAACTGTGCTGTCCTTTATTGGGATAACTGTGCTGTCCTTTATTGGGATAACTGGAATGTCCTTTATTGGGATAACTGTGCTGTCCTTTATTGGGATAACTGTGCTGTCCTTTATTGGGATAACTGTGCTGTCCTTTATTGGGATAACTGTGCTGTCCTTTATTGGGATAACTGTGCTGTCCTTTATTGGGATAACTGTGCTGTCCTTTATTGGGATAACTGTGCTGTCCTTTATTGGGATAACTGTGCTGTCCTTTATTGGGATAACTGTGCTGTCCTTTATTGGGATAACTGTGCTGTCCTTTATTGGGATAACTGTGCTGTCCTTTATTGGGATAACTGTGCTGTCCTTTATTGGGATAACTGTGATGTCCTTTATTGGGATAACTGTGCTGTCCTTTATTGGGATAACTGTGCTGTCCTTTATTGGGATAACTGTGCTGTCCTTTATTGGGATAACTGTGCTGTCCTTTATTGGGATAACTGTGCTGTCCTTTATTGGGATAACTGTGCTGTCCTTTATTGGGATAACTGTGCTGTCCTTTATTGGGATAACTGTGCTGTCCTTTATTGGGATAACTGTGCTGTCCTTTATTGGGATAACTGTGCTGTCCTTTATTGGGATAACTGTGCTGTCCTTTATTGGGATAACTGTGCTGTCCTTTATTGGGATAACTGTGATGTCCTTTATTGGGATAACTGTGCTGTCCTTTATTGGGATAACTGTGCTGTCCTTTATTGGGATAACTGTGCTGTCCTTTATTGGGATAACTGTGCTGTCCTTTATTGGGATAACTGGATGTCCTTTATTGGGATAACTGTGCTGTCCTTTATTGGGATAACTGTGATGTCCTTTATTGGGATAACTGTGCTGTCCTTTATTGGGATAACTGTGCTGTCCTTTATTGGGATAACTGTGATGTCCTTTATTGGGATAACTGGATGTCCTTTATTGGGATAACTGTGCTGTCCTTTATTGGGATAACTGTGCTGTCCTTTATTGGGATAACTGTGATGTCCTTTATTGGGATAACTGTGCTGTCCTTTATTGGGATAACTGTGCTGTCCTTTATTGGGATAACTGTGATGTCCTTTATTGGGATAACTGTGCTGTCCTTTATTGGGATAACTGTGCTGTCCTTTATTGGGATAACTGTGCTGTCCTTTATTGGGATAACTGTGCTGTCCTTTATTGGGATAACTGTGCTGTCCTTTATTGGGATAACTGTGCTGTCCTTTATTGGGATAACTGTGATGTCCTTTATTGGGATAACTGTGCTGTCCTTTATTGGGATAACTGTGATGTCCTTTATTGGGATAACTGTGCTGTCCTTTATTGGGATAACTGTGCTGTCCTTTATTGGGATAACTGTGCTGTCCTTTATTGGGATAACTGTGCTGTCCTTTATTGGGATAACTGTGCTGTCCTTTATTGGGATAACTGTGCTGTCCTTTATTGGGATAACTGTGATGTCCTTTATTGGGATAACTGTGCTGTCCTTTATTGGGATAACTGTGATGTCCTTTATTGGGATAACTGTGCTGTCCTTTATTGGGATAACTGTGATGTCCTTTATTGGGATAACTGTGCTGTCCTTTATTGGGATAACTGTGCTGTCCTTTATTGGGATAACTGTGATGTCCTTTATTGGGATAACTGTGCTGTCCTTTATTGGGATAACTGTGCTGTCCTTTATTGGGATAACTGTGCTGTCCTTTATTGGGATAACTGTGATGTCCTTTATTGGGATAACTGTGCTGTCCTTTATTGGGATAACTGTGCTGTCCTTTATTGGGATAACTGTGCTGTCCTTTATTGGGATAACTGTGCTGTCCTTTATTGGGATAACTGGAATGTCCTTTATTGGGATAACTGTGCTGTCCTTTATTGGGATAACTGTGCTGTCCTTTATTGGGATAACTGTGATGTCCTTTATTGGGATAACTGTGCTGTCCTTTATTGGGATAACTGTGATGTCCTTTATTGGGATAACTGTGCTGTCCTTTATTGGGATAACTGTGATGTCCTTTATTGGGATAACTGTGCTGTCCTTTATTGGGATAACTGTGATGTCCTTTATTGGGATAACTGTGCTGTCCTTTATTGGGATAACTGTGATGTCCTTTATTGGGATAACTGTGCTGTCCTTTATTGGGATAACTGTGATGTCCTTTATTGGGATAACTGTGCTGTCCTTTATTGGGATAACTGTGATGTCCTTTATTGGGATAACTGTGCTGTCCTTTATTGGGATAACTGTGCTGTCCTTTATTGGGATAACTGTGCTGTCCTTTATTGGGATAACTGTGCTGTCCTTTATTGGGATAACTGTGCTGTCCTTTATTGGGATAACTGTGATGTCCTTTATTGGGATAACTGTGATGTCCTTTATTGGGATAACTGTGATGTCCTTTATTGGGATAACTGTGCTGTCCTTTATTGGGATAACTGTGCTGTCCTTTATTGGGATAACTGTGCTGTCCTTTATTGGGATAACTGGAATGTCCTTTATTGGGATAACTGTGATGTCCTTTATTGGGATAACTGTGCTGTCCTTTATTGGGATAACTGTGATGTCCTTTATTGGGATAACTGTGATGTCCTTTATTGGGATAACTGGAATGTCCTTTATTGGGATAACTGTGCTGTCCTTTATTGGGATAACTGTGATGTCCTTTATTGGGATAACTGTGATGTCCTTTATTGGGATAACTGGAATGTCCTTTATTGGGATAACTGTGATGTCCTTTATTGGGATAACTGGAATGTCCTTTATTGGGATAACTGTGCTGTCCTTTATTGGGATAACTGTGATGTCCTTTATTGGGATAACTGTGCTGTCCTTTATTGGGATAACTGGATGTCCTTTATTGGGATAACTGTGCTGTCCTTTATTGGGATAACTGGAATGTCCTTTATTGGGATAACTGTGATGTCCTTTATTGGGATAACTGGAATGTCCTTTATTGGGATAACTGTGCTGTCCTTTATTGGGATAACTGTGCTGTCCTTTATTGGGATAACTGGAATGTCCTTTATTGGGATAACTGTGCTGTCCTTTATTGGGATAACTGTGATGTCCTTTATTGGGATAACTGGAATGTCCTTTATTGGGATAACTGTGCTGTCCTTTATTGGGATAACTGGAATGTCCTTTATTGGGATAACTGTGATGTCCTTTATTGGGATAACTGGAATGTCCTTTATTGGGATAACTGTGCTGTCCTTTATTGGGATAACTGGAATGTCCTTTATTGGGATAACTGTGCTGTCCTTTATTGGGATAACTGTGCTGTCCTTTATTGGGATAACTGTGCTGTCCTTTATTGGGATAACTGTGCTGTCCTTTATTGGGATAACTGGAATGTCCTTTATTGGGATAACTGTGCTGTCCTTTATTGGGATAACTGTGATGTCCTTTATTGGGATAACTGTGCTGTCCTTTATTGGGATAACTGGAATGTCCTTTATTGGGATAACTGTGATGTCCTTTATTGGGATAACTGTGATGTCCTTTATTGGGATAACTGGAATGTCCTTTATTGGGATAACTGGAATGTCCTTTATTGGGATAACTGTGCTGTCCTTTATTGGGATAACTGTGATGTCCTTTATTGGGATAACTGTGATGTCCTTTATTGGGATAACTGTGCTGTCCTTTATTGGGATAACTGTGCTGTCCTTTATTGGGATAACTGTGCTGTCCTTTATTGGGATAACTGTGCTGTCCTTTATTGGGATAACTGTGCTGTCCTTTATTGGGATAACTGTGCTGTCCTTTATTGGGATAACTGTGCTGTCCTTTATTGGGATAACTGTGCTGTCCTTTATTGGGATAACTGTGCTGTCCTTTATTGGGATAACTGTGCTGTCCTTTATTGGGATAACTGTGCTGTCCTTTATTGGGATAACTGTGCTGTCCTTTATTGGGATAACTGTGATGTCCTTTATTGGGATAACTGTGCTGTCCTTTATTGGGATAACTGTGCTGTCCTTTATTGGGATAACTGTGCTGTCCTTTATTGGGATAACTGTGCTGTCCTTTATTGGGATAACTGTGCTGTCCTTTATTGGGATAACTGTGCTGTCCTTTATTGGGATAACTGTGCTGTCCTTTATTGGGATAACTGTGCTGTCCTTTATTGGGATAACTGTGCTGTCCTTTATTGGGATAACTGTGCTGTCCTTTATTGGGATAACTGTGATGTCCTTTATTGGGATAACTGTGCTGTCCTTTATTGGGATAACTGTGCTGTCCTTTATTGGGATAACTGTGCTGTCCTTTATTGGGATAACTGTGATGTCCTTTATTGGGATAACTGTGATGTCCTTTATTGGGATAACTGGAATGTCCTTTATTGGGATAACTGTGCTGTCCTTTATTGGGATAACTGTGCTGTCCTTTATTGGGATAACTGTGCTGTCCTTTATTGGGATAACTGTGCTGTCCTTTATTGGGATAACTGTGCTGTCCTTTATTGGGATAACTGTGATGTCCTTTATTGGGATAACTGTGCTGTCCTTTATTGGGATAACTGTGCTCTCCTTTATTGGGATAACTAGATGTCCTTTATTGGGATAACTGTGCTGTCCTTTATTGGGATAACTGTGATGTCCTTTATTGGGATAACTGTGCTGTCCTTTATTGGGATAACTGTGCTGTCCTTTATTGGGATAACTGTGATGTCCTTTATTGGGATAACTGTGCTGTCCTTTATTGGGATAACTGGAATGTCCTTTATTGGGATAACTGTGCTGTCCTTTATTGGGATAACTGGATGTCCTTTATTGGGATAACTGTGCTGTCCTTTATTGGGATAACTGGATGTCCTTTATTGGGATAACTGTGCTGTCCTTTATTGGGATAACTGTGCTGTCCTTTATTGGGATAACTGTGATGTCCTTTATTGGGATAACTGTGCTGTCCTTTATTGGGATAACTGTGCTGTCCTTTATTGGGATAACTGGAATGTCCTTTATTGGGATAACTGTGCTGTCCTTTATTGGGATAACTGTGATGTCCTTTATTGGGATAACTGTGCTGTCCTTTATTGGGATAACTGTGCTGTCCTTTATTGGGATAACTGTGCTGTCCTTTATTGGGATAACTGTGCTGTCCTTTATTGGGATAACTGTGCTGTCCTTTATTGGGATAACTGTGCTGTCCTTTATTGGGATAACTGTGATGTCCTTTATTGGGATAACTGTGCTGTCCTTTATTGGGATAACTGTGCTGTCCTTTATTGGGATAACTGGATGTCCTTTATTGGGATAACTGTGCTGTCCTTTATTGGGATAACTGTGCTGTCCTTTATTGGGATAACTGTGCTGTCCTTTATTGGGATAACTGTGCTGTCCTTTATTGGGATAACTGTGCTGTCCTTTATTGGGATAACTGTGCTGTCCTTTATTGGGATAACTGTGCTGTCCTTTATTGGGATAACTGTGATGTCCTTTATTGGGATAACTGTGCTGTCCTTTATTGGGATAACTGTGCTGTCCTTTATTGGGATAACTGTGCTGTCCTTTATTGGGATAACTGTGCTGTCCTTTATTGGGATAACTGGAATGTCCTTTATTGGGATAACTGTGCTGTCCTTTATTGGGATAACTGTGCTGTCCTTTATTGGGATAACTGTGATGTCCTTTATTGGGATAACTGTGCTGTCCTTTATTGGGATAACTGTGCTGTCCTTTATTGGGATAACTGTGCTGTCCTTTATTGGGATAACTGGATGTCCTTTATTGGGATAACTGGATGTCCTTTATTGGGATAACTGTGCTGTCCTTTATTGGGATAACTGTGATGTCCTTTATTGGGATAACTGTGCTGTCCTTTATTGGGATAACTGTGCTGTCCTTTATTGGGATAACTGTGATGTCCTTT
The DNA here is from genome assembly GCA_030390025.1 of Squalus acanthias. Classification (NCBI taxonomy): domain Eukaryota; kingdom Metazoa; phylum Chordata; class Chondrichthyes; order Squaliformes; family Squalidae; genus Squalus; species Squalus acanthias. Next base: position 85,080,258 of record CM059439.1, read on the forward strand.
ATTGGGATAACTGTGCTGTCCTTTATTGGGATAACTGTGCTGTCCTTTATTGGGATAACTGTGCTGTCCTTTATTGGGATAACTGTGCTGTCCTTTATTGGGATAACTGTGCTGTCCTTTATTGGGATAACTGTGATGTCCTTTATTGGGATAACTGTGATGTCCTTTATTGGGATAACTGTGCTGTCCTTTATTGGGATAACTGTGCTGTCCTTTATTGGGATAACTGTGATGTCCTTTATTGGGATAACTGTGCTGTCCTTTATTGGGATAACTGTGCTGTCCTTTATTGGGATAACTGTGATGTCCTTTATTGGGATAACTGTGCTGTCCTTTATTGGGATAACTGTGATGTCCTTTATTGGGATAACTGTGCTGTCCTTTATTGGGATAACTGTGCTGTCCTTTATTGGGATAACTGTGCTGTCCTTTATTGGGATAACTGTGCTGTCCTTTATTGGGATAACTGTGCTGTCCTTTATTGGGATAACTGTGATGTCCTTTATTGGGATAACTGTGCTGTCCTTTATTGGGATAACTGTGATGTCCTTTATTGGGATAACTGTGATGTCCTTTATTGGGATAACTGTGATGTCCTTTATTGGGATAACTGTGATGTCCTTTATTGGGATAACTGTGCTGTCCTTTATTGGGATAACTGGAATGTCCTTTATTGGGATAACTGTGCTGTCCTTTATTGGGATAACTGTGATGTCCTTTATTGGGATAACTGTGATGTCCTTTATTGGGATAACTGTGATGTCCTTTATTGGGATAACTGTGCTGTCCTTTATTGGGATAACTGTGCTGTCCTTTATTGGGATAACTGTGCTGTCCTTTATTGGGATAACTGTGATGTCCTTTATTGGGATAACTGGAATGTCCTTTATTGGGATAACTGTGCTGTCCTTTATTGGGATAACTGTGCTGTCCTTTATTGGGATAACTGTGCTGTCCTTTATTGGGATAACTGTGATGTCCTTTATTGGGATAACTGGAATGTCCTTTATTGGGATAACTGTGCTGTCCTTTATTGGGATAACTGGAATGTCCTTTATTGGGATAACTGTGCTGTCCTTTATTGGGATAACTGTGCTGTCCTTTATTGGGATAACTGTGATGTCCTTTATTGGGATAACTGTGATGTCCTTTATTGGGATAACTGTGATGTCCTTTATTGGGATAACTGTGCTGTCCTTTATTGGGATAACTGGAATGTCCTTTATTGGGATAACTGTGCTGTCCTTTATTGGGATAACTGTGCTGTCCTTTATTGGGATAACTGTGATGTCCTTTATTGGGATAACTGTGCTGTCCTTTATTGGGATAACTGTGCTGTCCTTTATTGGGATAACTGTGCTGTCCTTTATTGGGATAACTGTGCTGTCCTTTATTGGGATAACTGTGCTGTCCTTTATTGGGATAACTGTGCTGTCCTTTATTGGGATAACTGTGATGTCCTTTATTGGGATAACTGTGCTGTCCTTTATTGGGATAACTGTGATGTCCTTTATTGGGATAACTGTGCTGTCCTTTATTGGGATAACTGTGCTGTCCTTTATTGGGATAACTGTGCTGTCCTTTATTGGGATAACTGTGCTGTCCTTTATTGGGATAACTGTGCTGTCCTTTATTGGGATAACTGTGATGTCCTTTATTGGGATAACTGTGCTGTCCTTTATTGGGATAACTGTGATGTCCTTTATTGGGATAACTGTGCTGTCCTTTATTGGGATAACTGTGCTGTCCTTTATTGGGATAACTGGAATGTCCTTTATTGGGATAACTGTGCTGTCCTTTATTGGGATAACTGTGATGTCCTTTATTGGGATAACTGTGCTGTCCTTTATTGGGATAACTGTGCTGTCCTTTATTGGGATAACTGTGCTGTCCTTTATTGGGATAACTGTGCTGTCCTTTATTGGGATAACTGTGCTGTCCTTTATTGGGATAACTGTGCTGTCCTTTATTGGGATAACTGTGCTGTCCTTTATTGGGATAACTGTGATGTCCTTTATTGGGATAACTGTGCTGTCCTTTATTGGGATAACTGTGCTGTCCTTTATTGGGATAACTGTGCTGTCCTTTATTGGGATAACTGTGATGTCCTTTATTGGGATAACTGTGCTGTCCTTTATTGGGATAACTGTGATGTCCTTTATTGGGATAACTGTGCTGTCCTTTATTGGGATAACTGTGCTGTCCTTTATTGGGATAACTGTGATGTCCTTTATTGGGATAACTGTGCTGTCCTTTATTGGGATAACTGTGCTGTCCTTTATTGGGATAACTGTGCTGTCCTTTATTGGGATAACTGTGCTGTCCTTTATTGGGATAACTGTGCTGTCCTTTATTGGGATAACTGTGATGTCCTTTATTGGGATAACTGTGCTGTCCTTTATTGGGATAACTGTGCTGTCCTTTATTGGGATAACTGGATGTCCTTTATTGGGATAACTGTGCTGTCCTTTATTGGGATAACTGTGCTGTCCTTTATTGGGATAACTGTGCTGTCCTTTATTGGGATAACTGTGATGTCCTTTATTGGGATAACTGTGATGTCCTTTATTGGGATAACTGTGCTGTCCTTTATTGGGATAACTGTGATGTCCTTTATTGGGATAACTGTGCTGTCCTTTATTGGGATAACTGTGCTGTCCTTTATTGGGATAACTGTGCTGTCCTTTATTGGGATAACTGTGATGTCCTTTATTGGGATAACTGTGCTGTCCTTTATTGGGATAACTGGAATGTCCTTTATTGGGATAACTGTGATGTCCTTTATTGGGATAACTGTGATGTCCTTTATTGGGATAACTGTGCTGTCCTTTATTGGGATAACTGTGCTGTCCTTTATTGGGATAACTGTGCTGTCCTTTATTGGGATAACTGGAATGTCCTTTATTGGGATAACTGTGCTGTCCTTTATTGGGATAACTGTGCTGTCCTTTATTGGGATAACTGTGCTGTCCTTTATTGGGATAACTGGAATGTCCTTTATTGGGATAACTGTGCTGTCCTTTATTGGGATAACTGTGCTGTCCTTTATTGGGATAACTGGAATGTCCTTTATTGGGATAACTGTGCTGTCCTTTATTGGGATAACTGTGCTGTCCTTTATTGGGATAACTGTGATGTCCTTTATTGGGATAACTGTGCTGTCCTTTATTGGGATAACTGTGCTGTCCTTTATTGGGATAACTGTGCTGTCCTTTATTGGGATAACTGTGCTGTCCTTTATTGGGATAACTGTGCTGTCCTTTATTGGGATAACTGTGATGTCCTTTATTGGGATAACTGTGCTGTCCTTTATTGGGATAACTGTGCTGTCCTTTATTGGGATAACTGTGCTGTCCTTTATTGGGATAACTGTGCTGTCCTTTATTGGGATAACTGTGCTGTCCTTTATTGGGATAACTGGATGTCCTTTATTGGGATAACTGTGCTGTCCTTTATTGGGATAACTGTGCTGTCCTTTATTGGGATAACTGTGATGTCCTTTATTGGGATAACTGTGATGTCCTTTATTGGGATAACTGTGCTGTCCTTTATTGGGATAACTGTGATGTCCTTTATTGGGATAACTGTGATGTCCTTTATTGGGATAACTGTGCTGTCCTTTATTGGGATAACTGTGCTGTCCTTTATTGGGATAACTGTGATGTCCTTTATTGGGATAACTGTGATGTCCTTTATTGGGATAACTGTGCTGTCCTTTATTGGGATAACTGTGCTGTCCTTTATTGGGATAACTGTGCTGTCCTTTATTGGGATAACTGTGCTGTCCTTTATTGGGATAACTGTGCTGTCCTTTATTGGGATAACTGTGCTGTCCTTTATTGGGATAACTGTGCTGTCCTTTATTGGGATAACTGTGATGTCCTTTATTGGGATAACTGTGCTGTCCTTTATTGGGATAACTGTGCTGTCCTTTATTGGGATAACTGTGATGTCCTTTATTGGGATAACTGGAATGTCCTTTATTGGGATAACTGTGCTGTCCTTTATTGGGATAACTGTGCTGTCCTTTATTGGGATAACTGTGCTGTCCTTTATTGGGATAACTGTGATGTCCTTTATTGGGATAACTGTGCTGTCCTTTATTGGGATAACTGTGCTGTCCTTTATTGGGATAACTGTGCTGTCCTTTATTGGGATAACTGTGCTGTCCTTTATTGGGATAACTGTGATGTCCTTTATTGGGATAACTGTGCTGTCCTTTATTGGGATAACTGTGCTGTCCTTTATTGGGATAACTGTGCTGTCCTTTATTGGGATAACTGTGATGTCCTTTATTGGGATAACTGTGCTGTCCTTTATTGGGATAACTGTGATGTCCTTTATTGGGATAACTGTGCTGTCCTTTATTGGGATAACTGTGATGTCCTTTATTGGGATAACTGTGCTGTCCTTTATTGGGATAACTGTGCTGTCCTTTATTGGGATAACTGTGCTGTCCTTTATTGGGATAACTGGATGTCCTTTATTGGGATAACTGTGCTGTCCTTTATTGGGATAACTGTGCTGTCCTTTATTGGGATAACTGTGCTGTCCTTTATTGGGATAACTGTGCTGTCCTTTATTGGGATAACTGTGATGTCCTTTATTGGGATAACTGTGCTGTCCTTTATTGGGATAACTGTGCTGTCCTTTATTGGGATAACTGTGATGTCCTTTATTGGGATAACTGTGCTGTCCTTTATTGGGATAACTGTGATGTCCTTTATTGGGATAACTGTGCTGTCCTTTATTGGGATAACTGGAATGTCCTTTATTGGGATAACTGTGCTGTCCTTTATTGGGATAACTGGAATGTCCTTTATTGGGATAACTGTGCTGTCCTTTATTGGGATAACTGGATGTCCTTTATTGGGATAACTGTGCTGTCCTTTATTGGGATAACTGTGCTGTCCTTTATTGGGATAACTGTGATGTCCTTTATTGGGATAACTGTGCTGTCCTTTATTGGGATAACTGTGCTGTCCTTTATTGGGATAACTGGAATGTCCTTTATTGGGATAACTGTGCTGTCCTTTATTGGGATAACTGTGATGTCCTTTATTGGGATAACTGTGCTGTCCTTTATTGGGATAACTGTGCTGTCCTTTATTGGGATAACTGTGCTGTCCTTTATTGGGATAACTGTGCTGTCCTTTATTGGGATAACTGTGCTGTCCTTTATTGGGATAACTGTGCTGTCCTTTATTGGGATAACTGTGCTGTCCTTTATTGGGATAACTGTGCTGTCCTTTATTGGGATAACTGTGCTGTCCTTTATTGGGATAACTGTGATGTCCTTTATTGGGATAACTGTGCTGTCCTTTATTGGGATAACTGTGCTGTCCTTTATTGGGATAACTGTGCTGTCCTTTATTGGGATAACTGTGCTGTCCTTTATTGGGATAACTGTGCTGTCCTTTATTGGGATAACTGTGCTGTCCTTTATTGGGATAACTGTGCTGTCCTTTATTGGGATAACTGTGATGTCCTTTATTGGGATAACTGTGCTGTCCTTTATTGGGATAACTGTGCTGTCCTTTATTGGGATAACTGTGCTGTCCTTTATTGGGATAACTGTGCTGTCCTTTATTGGGATAACTGTGCTGTCCTTTATTGGGATAACTGTGCTGTCCTTTATTGGGATAACTGTGCTGTCCTTTATTGGGATAACTGTGCTGTCCTTTATTGGGATAACTGTGATGTCCTTTATTGGGATAACTGTGCTGTCCTTTATTGGGATAACTGTGCTGTCCTTTATTGGGATAACTGTGATGTCCTTTATTGGGATAACTGTGCTGTCCTTTATTGGGATAACTGTGCTGTCCTTTATTGGGATAACTGTGCTGTCCTTTATTGGGATAACTGTGCTGTCCTTTATTGGGATAACTGGATGTCCTTTATTGGGATAACTGTGCTGTCCTTTATTGGGATAACTGTGCTGTCCTTTATTGGGATAACTGTGCTGTCCTTTATTGGGATAACTGGAATGTCCTTTATTGGGATAACTGTGCTGTCCTTTATTGGGATAACTGTGCTGTCCTTTATTGGGATAACTGTGATGTCCTTTATTGGGATAACTGTGATGTCCTTTATTGGGATAACTGTGATGTCCTTTATTGGGATAACTGTGCTGTCCTTTATTGGGATAACTGTGCTGTCCTTTATTGGGATAACTGGAATGTCCTTTATTGGGATAACTGTGATGTCCTTTATTGGGATAACTGTGCTGTCCTTTATTGGGATAACTGTGCTGTCCTTTATTGGGATAACTGGAATGTCCTTTATTGGGATAACTGTGCTGTCCTTTATTGGGATAACTGTGCTGTCCTTTATTGGGATAACTGTGCTGTCCTTTATTGGGATAACTGGAATGTCCTTTATTGGGATAACTGCACTGTCCTTTATTGGGATAACTGTGCTGTCCTTTATTGGGATAACTGTGCTGTCCTTTATTGGGATAACTGTGCTGTCCTTTATTGGGATAACTGGAATGTCCTTTATTGGGATAACTGTGATGTCCTTTATTGGGATAACTGTGCTGTCCTTTATTGGGATAACTGGAATGTCCTTTATTGGGATAACTGTGATGTCCTTTATTGGGATAACTGTGCTGTCCTTTATTGGGATAACTGTGCTGTCCTTTATTGGGATAACTGTGATGTCCTTTATTGGGATAACTGGAATGTCCTTTATTGGGATAACTGTGATGTCCTTTATTGGGATAACTGTGCTGTCCTTTATTGGGATAACTGTGCTGTCCTTTATTGGGATAACTGGAATGTCCTTTATTGGGATAACTGTGATGTCCTTTATTGGGATAACTGTGCTGTCCTTTATTGGGATAACTGTGCTGTCCTTTATTGGGATAACTGGAATGTCCTTTATTGGGATAACTGTGCTGTCCTTTATTGGGATAACTGTGCTGTCCTTTATTGGGATAACTGGATGTCCTTTATTGGGATAACTGGAATGTCCTTTATTGGGATAACTGGAATGTCCTTTATTGGGATAACTGGAATGTCCTTTATTGGGATAACTGTGCTGTCCTTTATTGGGATAACTGTGATGTCCTTTATTGGGATAACTGTGCTGTCCTTTATTGGGATAACTGGAATGTCCTTTATTGGGATAACTGTGCTGTCCTTTATTGGGATAACTGTGATGTCCTTTATTGGGATAACTGGAATGTCCTTTATTGGGATAACTGTGATGTCCTTTATTGGGATAACTGGAATGTCCTTTATTGGGATAACTGTGCTCTCCTTTATTGGGATAACTGGAATGTCCTTTATTGGGATAACTGTGATGTCCTTTATTGGGATAACTGTGCTGTCCTTTATTGGGATAACTGTGCTGTCCTTTATTGGGATAACTGTGCTGTCCTTTATTGGGATAACTGTGCTGTCCTTTATTGGGATAACTGTGCTGTCCTTTATTGGGATAACTGTGCTGTCCTTTATTGGGATAACTGTGCTGTCCTTTATTGGGATAACTGTGCTCTCCTTTATTGGGATAACTGGAATGTCCTTTATTGGGATAACTGTGATGTCCTTTATTGGGATAACTGTGCTGTCCTTTATTGGGATAACTGTGATGTCCTTTATTGGGATAACTGTGCTGTCCTTTATTGGGATAACTGGAATGTCCTTTATTGGGATAACTGTGCTGTCCTTTATTAGGATAACTCCGCTGTCCTTTATTGGGATAACTGTGCTGTCCTTTATTGGGATAACTGTGCTGTCCTTTATTGGGATAACTGGAATGTCCTTTATTGGGATAACTGGAATGTCCTTTATTGGGATAACTGTGATGTCCTTTATTGGGATAACTGTGATGTCCTTTATTGGGATAACTGGAATGTCCTTTATTGGGATAACTGGAATGTCCTTTATTGGGATAACTGTGCTGTCCTTTATTGGGATAACTGGAATGTCCTTTATTGGGATAACTGGAATGTCCTTTATTGGGATAACTGTGCTGTCCTTTATTGGGATAACTGTGCTGTCCTTTATTGGGATAACTGTGCTGTCCTTTATTGGGATAACTGTGATGTCCTTTATTGGGATAACTGGAATGTCCTTTATTGGGATAACTGGAATGTCCTTTATTGGGATAACTGTGCTGTCCTTTATTGGGATAACTGGAATGTCCTTTATTGGGATAACTGGAATGTCCTTTATTGGGATAACTGTGCTGTCCTTTATTGGGATAACTCCGCTGTCCTTTATTGGGATAACTGTGCTGTCCTTTATTGGGATAACTGTGATGTCCTTTATTGGGATAACTGTGCTGTCCTTTATTGGGATAACTGTGCTCTCCTTTATTGGGATAACTGGAATGTCCTTTATTGGGATAACTGGAATGTCCTTTATTGGGATAACTGTGATGTCCTTTATTGGGATAACTGGAATGTCCTTTATTGGGATAACTGTGCTGTCCTTTATTGGGATAACTGTGATGTCCTTTATTGGGATAACTGTGCTGTCCTTTATTGGGATAACTGTGCTGTCCTTTATTGGGATAACTGGAATGTCCTTTATTGGGATAACTGTGCTGTCCTTTATTGGGATAACTGGAATGTCCTTTATTGGGATAACTGTGCTGTCCTTTATTGGGATAACTGTGCTGTCCTTTATTGGGATAACTGTGCTGTCCTTTATTGGGATAACTGGAATGTCCTTTATTAGGATAACTCCGCTGTCCTTTATTGGGATAACTGCGCTGTCCTTTATTGGGATAACTGTGCTGTCCTTTATTGGGATAACTGGAATGTCCTTTATTGGGATAACTGTGCTGACCTTTATTAGGATAAGTGTGCTGTCCTTTATTGGGATAACTGGAATGTCCTTTATTGGGATAACTGTGCTGTCCTTTATTGGGATAACTGGACTGTCCTTTATTGGGATAACTGGAATGTCCTTTATTGGGATAACTGTGCTGTCCTTTATTGGGATAACTGTGCTGTCCTTTATTGGGATAACTGGAATGTCCTTTATTGGGATAACTGCACTGTCCTTTATTGGGATAACTGTGCTGTCCTTTATTGGGATAACTGTGCTGTCCTTTATTGGGATAACTGGAATGTCCTTTATTGGGATAACTGCACTGTCCTTTATTGGGATAACTGTGCTGTCCTTTATTGGGATAACTGGAATGTCCTTTATTGGGATAACTGGAATGTCCTTTATTGGGATAACTGCGCTGTCCTTTATTAGGATAACTCCGCTGTCCTTTATTGGGATAACTGTGATGTCCTTTATTGGGATAACTGTGCTGTCCTTTATTGGGATAACTGTGCTGTCCTTTATTGGGATAACTGTGCTGTCCTTTATTGGGATAACTGCGCTGTCCTTTATTGGGATAACTGTGCTGTCCTTTATTGGGATAACTGTGCTGTCCTTTATTGGATAACTGTGCTGTCCTTTATTGGGATAACTGTGCTGTCCTTTATTGGGATAACTGTGATGTCCTTTATTGGGATAACTGTGATGTCCTTTATTGGGATAACTGTGCTGTCCTTTATTGGGATAACTGGAATGTCCTTTATTGGGATAACTGGAATGTCCTTTATTGGGATAACTGTGCTGTCCTTTATTGGGATAACTGTGCTGTCCTTTATTGGGATAACTGTGCTGTCCTTTATTGGGATAACTGTGCTGTCCTTTATTGGGATAACTGTGCTGTCCTTTATTGGGATAACTGTGCAGTCCTTTATTGGGATAACTGTGCTGTCCTTTATTGGGATAACTGTGCTGTCCTTTATTAGGATAACTCCGCTGTCCTTTATTGGGATAACTGTGCTGTCCTTTATTGGGATAACTGTGCTGTCCTTTATTGGGATAACTGTGCTGTCCTTTATTGGGATAACTGTGATGTCCTTTATTGGGATAACTGTGCTGTCCTTTATTGGGATAACTGTGATGTCCTTTATTGGGATAACTGTGCTGTCCTTTATTGGGATAACTGGAATGTCCTTTATTGGGATAACTGTGCTGTCCTTTATTGGGATAACTGTGCTGTCCTTTATTGGGATAACTGTGCTGTCCTTTATTGGGATAACTGTGATGTCCTTTATTGGGATAACTGTGCTGTCCTTTATTGGGATAACTGTGCTCTCCTTTATTGGGATAACTGTGCTGTCCTTTATTGGGATAACGGTGCTGTCCTTTATTGGGATAACTGGAATGTCCTTTATTGGGATAACTGTGCTGTCCTTTATTGGGATAACTGTGATGTCCTTTATTGGGATAACTGTGCTGTCCTTTATTGGGATAACTGTGCTGTCCTTTATTGGGATAACTGGAATGTCCTTTATTGGGATAACTGTGCTGTCCTTTATTGGGATAACTGGAATGTCCTTTATTAGGATAACTGTGCTGTCCTTTATTGGGATAACTGGAATGTCCTTTATTGGGATAACTGTGCTGTCCTTTATTGGGATAACTGGAATGTCCTTTATTAGGATAACTGCGCTGTCCTTTATTGGGATAACTGTGCTGTCCTTTATTGGGATAACTGGAATGTCCTTTATTGGGATAACTGTGCTGTCCATTATTGGGATAACTGTGCTGTCCTTTATTGGGATAACTGGAATGTCCTTTATTGGGATAACTGTGCTGTCCTTTATTAGGATAACTCCGCTGTCCTTTATTGGGATAACTGTGCTGTCCTTTATTGGGATAACTGTGCTCTCCTTTATTGGGATAACTGTGCTCTCCTTTATTGGGATAACTGTGATGTCCTTTATTGGGATAAATGTGCTGTCCTTTATTGGGATAACTGGGATGTCCTTTATTGGGATAACTGTGCTCTCCTTTATTGGGATAACTGTGCTCTCCTTTATTGGGATAACTGTGCTGTCCTTTATTGGGATAACTGGAATGTCCTTTATTGGGATAACTGTGATGTCCTTTATTGGGATAACTGTGCTTTCCTTTATTGGGATAACTGGGATGTCCTTTATTGGGATAACTGTGCTGTCCTTTATTGGGATAACTGTGCTGTCCTTTATTGGGATAACTGCGCTGTCCTTTATTGGGATAACTGTGCTGTCCTTTATTGGGATAACTGTGCTGTCCTTTATTGGGATAACTGTGCTGTCCTTTATTGGGATAACTGGGATGTCCTTTATTGGGATAACTGTGCTGTCCTTTATTGGGATAACTGTGCTCTCCTTTATTGGGATAACTGCGCTGTCCTTTATTGGGATAACTGCGCTGTCCTTTATTGGAATAACTGGGATGTCCTTTATTGGGATAACTGGGATATCCTTTATTGGGATAACTGGGATGTCCTTTATTGGGATAACTGGCATATCCTTCATTGGGATAACTGTGATGTCCTTTATTGGGATAACTGGAATGTCCTTTATTGGGATAACTGTGATGTCCTTTATTGGGATAATTGTGCTGTCCTTTATTGGGATAACTGTGCTGTCCTTTATTGGGATAACTGGAATGTCCTTTATTGGGATAACTGTGATGTCCTTTATTGGGATAATTGTGCTGTCCTTTATTGGGATAACTGTGCTGTCCTTTATTGGGATAACTGGAATGTCCTTTATTGGGATAACTGTGCTGTCCTTTATTGGGATAACTGTGCTGTCCTTTATTGGGAGAACTGTGCTGTCCTTTATTGGGATAACTGGAATGTCCTTTATTGGGATAACTGCACTCTCCTTTATTGGGATAATTGTGCTGTCCTTTATTGGGATAACTGTGCTGTCCTTTATTGGGATAACTGTGCTCTCCTTTATTGGGATAACTGGAATGTCCTTTATTGGGATAACTGTGATGTCCTTTATTGGGATAACTGTGCTGTCCTTTATTGGGATAACTGGAATGTCCTTTATTGGGATAACTGTGATGTCCTTTATTGGGATAACTGTGCTGTCCTTTATTGGGATAACTGTGCTGTCCTTTATTGGGATAACTGTGATGTCCTTTATTGGGATAACTGGAATGTCCTTTATTGGGATAACTGTGATGTCCTTTATTGGGATAACTGTGCTGTCCTTTATTGGGATAACTGTGCTGTCCTTTATTGGGATAACTGGAATGTCCTTTATTGGGATAACTGTGATGTCCTTTATTGGGATAACTGTGCTGTCCTTTATTGGGATAACTGTGCTGTCCTTTATTGGGATAACTGGAATGTCCTTTATTGGGATAACTGTGCTGTCCTTTATTGGGATAACTGTGCTGTCCTTTATTGGGATAACTGGAATGTCCTTTATTGGGATAACTGGAATGTCCTTTATTGGGATAACTGGAATGTCCTTTATTGGGATAACTGGAATGTCCTTTATTGGGATAACTGTGCTGTCCTTTATTGGGATAACTGTGATGTC